>OW026519.1:169500445-170113445 GCA_932274085.1 Protocalliphora azurea
TAGATTACGATTATTTCACATTAAATTTCAAAACGAGTTAATAACAGTAAATAAAAAACTGTGAAAAGCCAAAATTTTCCCATACAAATGCAATCTACAAACTTCAGGGTCGTTGCGGCACGTGTTAGCGACATCCGAACACTTTAATTGTTTTCACATTATATTTTTACATAAATAAGAATAATCTTAGGGGAGTTACGGTGGAAATTTCAAAGCCAGCCTTTTCTGGAGCAGTCTAATATTACATATAATATTTTAGCCGTAAAATGCGCTGAGGGTGTAATAATTATTTGCAAGTGCTTTTTTTGAAAATGCATTTAAAAATTTTAGTTTTTCTCTGTTAATTTATTTTTTCGGTGCAATAAAGTGTTTTCATTTATTTTTATTTTTTAGTAGTTTTTGTGTTTTTTTTTTTTTTTTTTTGTGAGTGTGTCGAAATCAGGGCAAATTCATCATCGCATAAAGATAAGGTTTTATTTCATGTTGTTGCTTTTCGTATGTTTTCTTGTTTTTTTGCCCAGTTGCGTTTCCTGGCCTCCAACACATTTAGCTTTCTACTACCACCCCTTCCCTGTCTCTGGTCATAATTTTGAGCTTTTCGTTGTTTTTTTTTTAAGTATTATTTGCGCTGTGTTGTTAATCATTTTGGTTTTATTATTATTTTATTTAATTTTTTTTTGTACAATAATAGTATTTTGTTCATATTTATTTTATTTTCGCTTTATTGTATATAAATATTTTTTGATAATGCAAAGGTGACCTCAATTTGATGAAATTATTTTTGCACAAATTTTTTTTTTATTTTCAATTATATTTGATAAGAATGTATTTTTTTGTAATTTTACAATGATTTTAGTTTAAATTGTTAAAATTTTGTTTACTATTTATTGTATGTGGTTGTTGTTATTAAAAACTTAAATTGTAAGAAATAAGAAAATAATTTTGTTGAAAAGTTTTTTTTATGTTTGTCGCTAGCTTTATTAAGATAAGTAGAATAAATAATTTTATTTTATAAAAAATAGAATTAAAAAAATGGAAGTTATATAAATGAAGCAAATATAAACCATAAAGTAATGAAATTTTGCACATTTTACAATGTTGTCTAGATGTAAAAGAAGAACGGAACTGAGAACTAAATTGAAAATAGAGAAATTCAATTTAAAAATTGCAATAAAAAGTCCGATTTATATTTAATTTCATTAAAGCAGAAGAAAATTTCAGCTCCCGTTAAGAAATCTTTCTAAAATTCAGCTATATTGGTGCCATTACACAGTGGGTTATAATAGCCCAAAAATGAGGACTAATTCAGTAAAGACTTATATTACTTTGAGTTTAATTTTGTTGTAATAAATTGCACATTTAAAGAATACTCTTTGCAATTGTACATATATATATATATATATATATATATTTTAGCCTACTCCGCCATCCTTTAGGTCGTCCGTTCATCAATACTTATTATTTTGGCTTAACTGTAAGTTACAGTTTTGAAGATAATTTATTGAAACATCGGACGTAAGATTTTCTTGACAAAAAGAAAACATATTTAAATTGGTTATGATCAGTCCATTATTTCACCTAGCCCCCATACAAATAAACCCCGGAATAAAATTTAACGCTAATAAAAATTTCTTAAATGTGGAAATATTTAAATGAAGTGTGGCAAAAATACGTTTTATGTAAGTCCAAAGTACCAAATTTTATACAGATCATTCTGTATTGGAACATTGCTTCAATACAAAACTCACATCCGAAAATTACTTTAACTTGTATAAATAATTCATTTATATCAGTTTCTAGATATTATATCATACAAATACGTTTTATATAAGTAAAAGAAAAAAGAAAAAGATTGGTTAGGAAATATTTAACAAGATGAACCAACAGAGTTTATTTATTAAGGATAGTAAAAAAGTATCTGCAGGAAAATCATGGTACCTACTATTGAAGTATTAGTCAACTTAATCAATATGTGAATTTGTAGAATCAATTCAACAAATTCGGCAAACACAACCAAGATAATTTCTAATTTCGAAAATAAATATTGGTGATGGTAATCAAAAATTTATTCTATTAGGATATTTTAAACTATAGTCATTTTTTCAGTTGCAACAACCACTAGTTTAGTACAGAAATTCGCTTAAATATACAAAAATTCTTCAGGACTTCAGGACTTAATTATTAGTATCCTAATAAGCAGGTAAGTGTTTAATTATTAGAAAATATGTTTATATGTAAGCGGAACCATATTGTTTTTTTTTTTTTTTTTTTTTTTTTTTTTATGTGCAGATTGGGAATCGGCTGAATCATAAATGAAAATATATTTATTATAAAATTCCACACAGTTTGAAGCTATTTTTAAAGCGTTAGGATTGTGAGAGGCCTTATATTTGCATATATTCCAGAAAAACTAATTCAAGGATTTAAAACCCTTAAATGCTTACCTACCCTTGTTAAGGAAAGAAAAGTGTTACGTTTAGTATTTGCTCATTTTGAAACTAGTCGCATTTAATTCCTTAATTTTCTAAATCTGTAAATTTGGCTAGATATATTTGTAGAGTTGTCTCCCAAATGCAGTAATTCTGTTCACATATAATTATTATTAGCAATTGTTTTATTAAATAAAATAAATTAAATAATTGTTTTTTATTGAGCCGCTGTAATATATATATATTGTAGAAACATTGAGTTATATTATTTTTAAAAATAGTTCCTACTAACTTTAATATTATTCGGCTATTTTAACCGAATTTTAAAATAGTACTCGGAACCGATCAAATTCGATTGGAAATAATTTCGGTTTCTCTGTGTAGTTAAAATCTTAATGATGTTCGGTCTATAATAAACCAAAACCCCCATATAAAATTCACTTTTGGAAATCTCTTCTAGGTGCATATATATGTTAGTACATAGATAATATGTTTATGCATATAAAAGTTCTATATTTCATTAAAATTCGTCTTTTTTTACCACATGCCGCACACTAGACCCCGGGAAATTACTTTTCATTCTCTTTTCCCTCAACGACTTAAAATCTGTGCAAAAGTGAAATATTAACCACTTTTTCATATGTACGAGTTGAAAACTATAAACTATTCACATTCTTAGATATTTGAACCACAAATATCACCAATTTCACAGAGCAACACTAAAAAGGTATTGTGAAAAGTAAGTTGCAGATATTGTAGGTATGGTTACTCCAATCACCAGGAACATTTTAAATCCATTGACGATCAAAGAAAATATCCTTCTCTGAGGAGATTTTAGATTATATATTTTTCTAGGTAATACTTAGAGCAAATCAATCATTCATGTTTTATAGACTAGAAATGGTTCTACAAAAATGTAGAAGTTTTTAAAGTTGTAAAAATCAAGAATTTCTCAGTTGACCCTTAAAAAACGATGTAAAAATGAGTGGTAAGAAGTGGGTGTTGAGGAGAAATTTGTAGTTGATATAACTAGCACATGACCATAGATCTCAAAAATGGTAAAATTATTTAAATCGCACTGATAGAAAATACGTAGACATCAAAAGTTTTAAAAAGAAAAAAAGAAAAACCCAAATTTATTTAAATCAACAAAATCAACAAAAAATTAGAAAAAAAAACAAGTTAGAGTCCTATATTCGGCAGTGCCGAATCTTATATACCTTTCACCCGTGTTAAGATGTGTTATAAGAAAATTAAATACATAATACTGGATGTAATTACAAATATATTTACCCTTACTATATCTATATAAACATTAAAAACTTTAAATAATTTACATTCTCATATAAAGTTGAAATAGAATCAAGATTTTATAAATTCTTATATCCTTATATATGTTATAAAAATAAGGTGTAAATTTGTTTGTATCAATCACGTCTAAATGGCTGAACAGATTTTCATGAGATTTGGCACGCAGATCTCGATTGGACATCACACTCACGTTTTACGCCTACATAAAAATATATTTTTTCAATTATACACATTATTTTTATATGAAATGTGACGCACAGAAAGTGATTATACTGTAGAATGTCATTGATTATATTGGATCTTGATCGAATTCCATACCCGCATTTACACCTACTTTTTTAAAACTTTCAAAAGGATGAATTGATTAGCTTAAAATATACCGATTATAGGGGGGTGTAATAATAATAATAATAATAATAATAATAATAATAATAATAATAATAATACCCCACAAATAAAGCAAATATTCTTTATGACATATCTAAGGAACTGTTTCTTTGAAAGCCCTCAAATTTCGTGGAACATTTATCCCATCATATGAAAATAGGACGTATAGGTCCAGGGGGAGAAGTAGTCCCCATATAAATAATATATAAATTTTCTCATCCAAAGGACTATTACAGTGAAAGTTAGAAAAAAATTAAAAGTAATTTCCAGGGGGAGAAGTAGCTCCCATATAAAATAAATATCGGTTATGGCATTAAATATAATAGCGTAGATAACAAATTTTATACTTTGGAATTTGGAAAGTTATAGCGGATTTAAATTGAACATATAAAATTTTTACAAACTAGAATCTTATGTATAATTCTGGTAAAAATTACGCATAATATCAAAACCTACTGATTTATTTAAATAAAATTTATCATATAATCAATGTTTGATGGTATAAGTCTGACATATTTTAGGGTTTCCTAAAAAATGTCAGGGTTAAGGTTTCCTAAAATATGTCAGAAAAATTTAAAAAATTTTCATTATACTTAAAATCGCGATTTTTAAAAATTTTTGAAAAATGCGGAGCGAATCAAAGTTATTTCTCCATATATTATACAAAAATATATTTTAATAGAGTTTATTACAAAAAAATGCTATTTAATATTGTGATATTTTTTTAAACCAACTAAGTTTTTCTTTTTGATGAGCCTATACATTTCGTTAAGTATTACAAACACCAACTATCTCTGATATTTACAGTCAATTTCGTTGTGTCCATGCGATAAACTCTAGCAAAATCTGTTTTTAATATGCAAGATTTGTATAAATTGAAATTTGCTATATAAAAATACAAAACCAAAAAGTTTAATTTTTACGTAATTTTCAAAAAGACCATAAACTTTTTTTATTAAAATTATTTTAATGCTCCTTCGATTTGATTGTGTAAAATAACAAAAAACTAATTTTACGCAGTAATCCATGATATTCCATTAGAAACTATGAATGTGCCTCACGAAAAACTGACCTTTTTATAAAATTCAGCTCTTGTTTTCCAAACTTTGAGACTATCTACTGCGTTGAATATTTTGGGCACATCAACGTTATATAGCGCAAACTACGCATAATCACAACAAGTATCAACCCCTATTTCAAAATTTGTATATCATTGAGAAACGCACATCCAAAACTAAACGTCCCAAAAACTAAAAAATTTTAAAAATTTTATGTAACTGTTGAAAGCCTGCAAAACAACAAGGAAGGTGTAGACTTTATCCACAAAGTGCGATTGGTTTACATAAGATCGAATGAGATCATAAAATGTAAATACGGGAAAAAAAAGTGTAGAAGAATGGGAAAAAGTTAAGTAAATTTTAGCCCTTTTTCTAAGTTTTTGCATTTTTAACAACAATCATGATTATAAAATGGAAGCTGTGGGTGCTAAAATTTTTCACTCTATTAGTTTCAAGTCTTGTAAGTTCAGATCTGTAACCTGTTTGCTTAAAATAGTATTACCACAAAACTTATTAAGGATTAAGTTCAGTTTCAGCCAAGTTAAACAAAATACTCCACTTTTAGGGTCATTTTTGAAAAATTATTAAAAATATTTATTCAATCAGAAAAAAGAAATTCGTTAAGAATATAGTCCACTATCTGAACTTAATGTATCCAACTAAAAATATAATTATACTATTACAAAACTAACAAAAATCACACATGAAATTTTGCAAATTTCAATTTTTACTTCTGTACGATAATTTACGATTAATTATTGAACTTTGAGTGAGTAAAAAAAAGTAAACTACGTAGAACAATAAATCTTACAGATAATGATAATAATAAATTTTTTCTTTTATTACCCTGTGCGAAAATTTATTGCTGCACCCACTTTAATTTTTAAATTAATCCTCGTTTTAGGTACTGTTCAACCTAATGTGCATTATAAGCAATGGATCAAACTTTCCTATCAGGACAAAATTTTCAAATTCATGTCAACATGTATTATTTCTTCAATTTTAGTAGTCACTAGATAATTTTAAAATATTTTAAATATATCAAAAATTACCAAAACTATTGGCTGCCAAGGTTGGTACCAAGTGTTTTTTGTCATTTTCAAATTGCAATAACATAGAAAATAATAAATATATTTTCACAATTTTATCAACTTATATAAGTCCGAATATTATACTAAGCGGTGTTATATTTACTAAATTATTGAAAAAATAGAAAGAAAGGAGAGAAAAAATTTAGGACATTTTGGGTAAAAATTATGGTTTAATTTAAAATGGAGCAAATTGTAATTCTTACGTGTACATTTGGGAGAAAGAATTATATATTTTAAATTTATAACAAATTTGACTGTTAAATGGAAAAAAATAGTTCTAACTCATTGCGAATTTGAGTAATTGATTATAAAATTTTATAGAATTTATGTAGAATTTCTTATAATTTTCAGCGATATTGTAAGAAAATTAAGAGTTGCGAAATATTTTTACACAAAATTGAACTGTATAATAATAAATGAATATATATGAATATATATGAATATTGAACATAATTTAGCAATAAATTATAAAGTATTATAAAACCGGCTACATAGAAATTATTCTGATCATGATAGCCCAAGCCATAGAATAATAAGTAGATATTTATGTGAGAAAAAAAAACCTGGTCAAAAATTGTCAAAAACCTAATTTATGCAACAATAAAATACATGTAGTCACATATATTTTGCCTTTATGTTTTGAAAAAATGAGTAATTTTTTTTTGAAAATTTAATTAAAATGCCTCTCACATAAACTTCTAGCTGTATTCTACGACCCAAGATTTTATATTATTTAGATCAACTCAACTGTCAAAATATATTTAAACATAATTTTTTTAAGCTACTTCAAAATATAATATATTTTCGGTTGGTTATTTGCCAACCGAAATACATACATTTGGATACATTAGTATTAAAAAGTGAGGTTATGAAATAAAATCGCAAATTATTTCAAAGTGGATACAAATTAAACATAAATTCGTATTTGGATCAAAAGTAGAGATAAACACCTTTAATTGGATATTATTAGTTTTTCCATGGTGTAAAAACTAGTCATTTTATTGCGTTTCAAAAATAACAAAAAGCATTTTGGAACTCCCTTTTTTCCCATATTACGAGTAACTACAATAACCACATATATGTCTAGGACCTTGTCCGTCCACTACACATTTAACATCACTTATTTATGGTGTTATATAAAGTTAAATGAAAAACATTGTAGAAAAATTGTGAAGCAATATGTAGGAAAAAAACAAGAGTGAAAAATATTTCGTATCAACAAATTTCAACCATGACATTCGGTTTAAAAGCCCAAGTATGACTGAAAGTGTATAACGAGACGTATTATGATGCTGCATATATGTACACAACAACATGTATAACAACAGCAACAGTTATTATGGTAACATTATACTCTTTAGTGGTTATAAATATAAAACTATTCATAGTCGTATACACAAATGCTAAACCAAAAATGGCAAGAAGAGGCTGAGGAAGTTATAGCGACAGTTAAGACTGACTAAAAATGTAACCCCATACTATAGTTACATTCGTTTACAAACTGCTACTTTCTGGGAGTTGTAGGGTAAGTTAAAGAAAATATTTTTTCAGGTATATTGTTATTGCATATTTGTACATAGAATCACAGATTTTTTTTAATAATAAGTTTTTTTTTTTGTAACTATGTTGCAGCCAGCCATTGTGTTATTTTGTATAGAAGTAGAGGAGAGGTTTGGTGAAGAAAAAAAATTACAACGGAAGGAAGGATTATTATCATTTTTATAAGATGCTGTTTTCTTATTACTACAATATTACTGAATGCTGTTGTAGCTGCTGTTGTTTACTACTGCCGTTGTTTGTTATTCTTGAGTAAAAATTTACAATCTGCCTCATTGAGGTAATTTGATTGGAGAATATGTCAGAGTGGAAAGAATTTTGAAATGAAAATAAAATCGTATTCTCATAATAATACAATTATAATTTCATCATAAAGTGTTGGTTAATTTCTATAAATATATTAAATGAAAAAGAACTACTTATGAACAATCGTCGGTATGCTAACGAAAAGTACTATATGTATTTTTTTTTCTTTTTTGTCTTCAAAAAACTTTACTGTTAGTCTATTTGCAATTTTAATTTATATCTGTATTATTTCCTTAGTTATCAAAAGATTAAAATCGTCTGTGCTCTAACGAAAAGTCCGCTGTGTAATTTTATGTTTTTTTTTTTCTGAAACTATTAGGAAGCTTTATTGATCTTCATTTTAATTTTAGTGCCTTAATTCCAAAGTTATCAAAAAGACGAATATTTTAGAAGAAATCAGGCAAATGCTTTTAAACTCACAATTTAAAAAGTGGGACTAAGTGAATGTTTTGCACATTTTTGGAATTTATTAATAAATACTTTTAAGAAAATGAAAATAGATATGCACGAAAAAGGATAAATTATTTGTAAGAGAATTATAATTTCGTCAATTTGAAAGTACATATTATTATCTTTTAACGGAAGTAAAGTAAAAGTTTTATTAAAAAATTATGTAATTTGTTTCAAAAGCAATGAATAAAAATCATAAAAACCCAACATCATACCAATAACAAATAATTACTTCTACATCTATTCTTCAGTACTAAGTGCTTCCTTAGTACTGAAAAGTAATGACAACATTATGTTAAAATCATTGCTTTGTTGTATATTTTTCAGTTTATTTTTGCTAGGATGTAATATTTGATGGCTTTTATAAAATAAAATAAAAAATTTCATTCTCTGGAAACGTTGTTCAAAAATAAACTTTTTTTTTGAAAATTGTACATAATAAGTCCTGCCCTATTATGTACAGGAATTGGCATTTTCTCATAACCGTAAACGTTACATGTAAACTTTCTTTTGTACTAAAAACCTAAGGCCATAAGCATAATCAAATTTTTAAATTATAAGAGTTTGAAAAGTTTGAACGTTTTAGGAAAAATTTATTTTATTAAACAATTATAAATTCAAAATCTGGATTATAAATAAGACCTTTAATTTAAGTCCTTCTGATTCTGACTATCTCTTCGTTTCGTTCATATTTTTTTTATGAATTACTGAAGTGACCAAAAACAACAAGTAATTTTCGTAATATCGTTTGTATAAATATGATGCTTTTTATTTTTATACTGCAATTGGCAAAACAAAAAAAAGTAATATAATTAATTGAAGTTCATGTGAAATAAATAAAAAATTCAATCAATTATTAATCCAAAATCAGTGTATTGTGAAAAATCATTAAAGGATTTTTTTTGTTTAAATTCTGTAAACACCAGAAAGTATATATATGTAATGAAAAATCTAAATATCTAATAAGTAGCTGACTGCGACGTTCCTGGAGGATAAGTTGTATATTCCTACCTGGAAGCTGGCAAACGCTTCTCAGGTGGAGCCTAATGCACCAAAGATTCTTTTATTCATTTTTTTTTTTTTTTTTTGTAACACTGAACAAAATCTTCAATAAACAAAAAAAAAACTGAAAGTTAACAAATAAAATATCCAGAGCGAAATATTTTCGACGGCATCGAAAAAACAATTAATGACGTTTCCCTCCGATCAAATGTAAATATCAAAGTGTGTTAATAATAACTGTTTTGAAAATTGTCACATTCTTTAAAAAATGATAATTTGTTATAAAAGCTTTCAACTTTTTGAAGCATTATTATTATTATTATTATTATTATTATTATTATTATTATTATTATTTAATTGGTAATTTTCTAAGACCCAGCAAAAAATATTATGTATGGATCATATATTTAAGCATATATTCTGTGCCATATATATTTGGATCCGAAAAATGAGGGTATATGGAAATATATGACCATACACATATATTCTTATATACATACATCTGAAAAACTATTATGAATAAGAATTATTCGCTCTTGACTTAACTTCCCTTCCTTCTTCTTATGCATTTAATGGTCAAACACGCACTAGTACCATTTTGCGGTCTAGATTTCAAAAATTTCCTTCACTGTCCTAAGACAAGATAAATCTTTTAAGAATCATCTGCAAAAGTTTTTAATTCATTAAGAAAGCTTATGCTTTTTTTTTAACAATAATTAAGGGAAAAGTTTTTTACCTGTATAAGGAACACATCTTGCAAAACTAAAGAAGTTCATTTCATTAATCAAAGAATAAATTGTTTAACAAAACATCAAATCGAACAGGGAGTTGTCTAATATATGTATTTAAATACCCCGATATTTTAGTCTTTAAATATTTGCAATTGTTGTTTAACCGCTGTCTTTCTTTAGCTAGATTTAAAAATTTGTATTAAGCAAAAAAGTAATATTAATTAGAAAATAATTATAAATATTATTCACTCACTTAACGTCATTATACACAAATAATTTACCAACCGATTGTGGAGAATTGATTTCTTTTTAAAATGTTTTTATTCAATTTATGTATTTTGTTTAATTTTTTCTTATTTATTTTTTAGTGTCGATTTTTTAATATAATAATAAAATATAATATTGTATTGTCATGAAATTTCATCTTTTTTCTATAAGATTTTTATGTCATGGCTTCGAAGACTAAGAAAGCTCTCAAACAGCATATATGCTTATATTAAAAAAGTGGTACAAATTTCTAAATGGTCATCAAAAATGGCAATGTACAAAAAATATCATTAAAAAAAAACTTAAAACTAAAAAGGCCATAGGTGACTAAATAAGGAACTAAATAATTCATAAAATTCTGATGGTTAATTTTTAGACTAACTTTGAGTGTATGTTTCTGGACTAGATTTTTATGCTTTCATATATGAAAAATTTTCTCATACATGGTACCATATATGACAAGAAATGTTCATAAATTATATTATATATTAATTCATATATTACACAAATTTCCATATATGCACCCATATTGTATAAAATTGCATATACGAGTAATTACTAGTTTATATATAGATTCATATATATCAATATATTTTCATACATGGGCCATATATAATAATATATGATCATTTTACCTGGGGATTTATTTTTTTTAAATTTGTATTTGTTTAAAAATTGATAGTCTTTTAGATGATGGGTACATTTTTGAAAATTGTACCTTAAAAAAATTAACTTTTTAAACATTGATATAATTTTTGAATTTGTTTTTTTAATTTTTGGCCGATTTTTCTGAAAAAGTACATTACAGAAAAAAGTAACCGAAAATATAAAAAGCTTATACTTGGGATATTCAAGAAAATATTAAATATTTTAGTAAAAACGAATAACAGATTAATTTTTATTCTAAGTTTATAACTAGAATATAACATTCTCTAACAAAGCAAGTTTTAAAAAACATTAAATCATTAGCTTATTTTTTATAAGCTGAATTATATGCACTTATTTTTTTCGTGCGCAGCCTTTAAATAAATTTTTAAGTCGTAAGTAGAAGAAAATATTTTAATATATGTGCTTTTAGAGTTTTGCTCTTTTGATCCATTAACTTATTAAGAAAACAGAAAATTTTTCCATATAAGCGTATGAGTAATATTAAGCATTTCAAATAAGTAATTTAGAGTGGTCAACGCGGTTTTCCAACCGGTTTTAAAACCGTCTTTTTCAGTTTAAGTACTGTCGGTTTTTTATTTTTTTAATGATTGTTTTTCGAAAATAACATTTTATTTCAAAAATTATATATATAAAATTATAGGTTTAAGATAAAAAGCTAAATAAAATTGTCAAAATTATACTTTCAACAACATTTAAAAAATTACCACACGTATACAATACACATCAATTTGACAAAAATACAAATTAAATGTGATACGATATTGCTGATGACACCAAAGATAATCGCGATCACAGTGATTTTTTAACATTTCATTAAACAAATTTTAATCAACAAAGCACGCTTGGATTTTCTCCTTTTTTTAATTTTATAAATTTTTTTGATATATTTTTAAAATTTGGCCATCAAAAAATGTTTAAAATGATATTAATTGTCAAGAAATTACCGTTTATGTTATGGTAGTTAAAAATCAAAAATTTAAACAAATTTTGAAAAGTTACATTTTAAGTCCGATATCAAAAATAAATGCATACATATACATATATATTTATACCTACAAAAATACATTTTAAGTCCGATATCAAAAATAAATGCATACATATACATATATATTTATACCTACAAAAAGGTATAAAAAATATGAATCGACATGTTTTATAATAGTGAACATAATTGGGGTCATAATTCTGATTTCATCTACCTTAAGAATATTGAGTAAAAAACAAAGTGTACATAGATTTTTGATATTTGTTTAATTGCATTTAAATCATTGATGTATTTTTCACATCTAACCATAAAAAAATCAATAAATGATATTAATAAATAATAAGTTGCAAATGTTAAAATAAATTTTTCAATAAGAAAAATACATACACAAAAATTTCAAAAATTGCATTAAATTCAAACGCGTAATTATTTTTGAGTGCCACTTGATTCCGATATAAGCAATAATAATAGCTGCAGATTGGTATACATTTTCACCGATTTCAGTTAGCGGCTTGGGTATGCTTCGAAGATTTATGAAATACTACAGGCACCGTGATCTCAGGACATGAATACTTTTTAGGAAATTTTTTTGTTGAAACCTATTATTCGCTTAACTAAAGCAGAATATATATATTTATTATAAATATAATTTCACATAAAATATAAAAAATGCTAATATAACATACGCAAAATTTTAGATAGATTTTAAAGAGTTAAAAAATTTTTGCAATTTAATATTTTATCTCGCCACAACGATTGTTTAGTGTAGTATGGAAACCTTTTTCGATCACGCGAAATTTTAGCTTCATTGAAATTACTCTGTATGTATGCCTCTCGAAAAAGACACCTATTAGAGCTATTCACGTTTTTTTCTTCCCAAGTTTGGGCACCCCCTATAACGCTGCTATTGAAGTCACACTAACGACATGTATCTCAAACGATTCATATTACAAGACCAATAAACTTCAATTCCTTATCTTACAATTTTCGATATGGCGAAAATTTTCTAATCGAAAAACATCAAAAAAATTTTAGTTTAAAAATTTTGTTTTCAATAATACATTGATTGAACATAACCCAGCAAAAACTTTGCTTTCCTGATATGCTAGCAGCAGTGTTGCCAGTTTAGCCTTTTTAAGGCTAAATCTAGACTTTTTATTTTGCCTATAGTCTCAAAATTTTCGCTTTAGTTTCTATCTATTTTTCTAGCCTTTTTTTTATTCTTAAAATTGCCTTAAAAAGGCTAAAATGTTAGTATTTCAAAAAAGAAGAAACCTTCTTTCTTATTTTCTTGTTTTTTTGCTATTACTAATTTTATTTTTACAGAATCATCCATTTAAGAATTTGTGTGTATTTATTCGCACAAAAATCTAAATTATTTATATTTAATAAAAAATTTCGCCTGCGACGCTTCAATCTCCAATTTAAAGGTGCCCTAACTAAGTTTGTGGAATTACTAGGTCGCGATTACTATAATTAGTTTTTAATATACTTTATCAATCATTGAAACTATTTATAATGCAGAAAAAATTTTATTAATGCGAAAAAATCACCAACAATTTGGAAACGCTTAATCAAGAAGGAATTATGATTAAAAAATTACTTCAAACTTTGGGTAATTTTTCATATGAAATATTATCCAAATTTGTATGGGAATTTTTTGGCCGATTTTTCATTGAGTCATTTTGCTGGGTGTTATTTATAAATGTGTTATAATTTCTTTTAAAAATATTAAAAACTAATAAGAACAAGGGAAAATAGGTTTTTAAAAAATGTTAATTTTTTTCGGGCCTTTATGAAAGTCAAATGTAGCTTCTTTTTTTTCTCTTCTCCTGGCAACTCCTGGCAAAAAACAGAAATAAACTACTTATTTTTTGCCTGAATGACTAGTTAATTTTGTTTAAGTTGTTCACAAATTCATCTAGTTATTTTTAGACTCTAGGGGTACTCAGAAATGTGTACTTAAACAAAAACAAAAAAGCAAAGAAGATTTGCCATCAGTGAGATTTGAACTTGGGCACAAATTAACCATTCGTTTTTAATGACTAATGTAATTATACATTTTGTAAAAAAATAACTAACAGCATCAGAATCTGGTTGAACCAAAAACCTTCTGGTTGTTAATCTAGCGCTCTAGCCATCTGATCCACGTGATTGCAATATTACTATACTATTATACTATTGGGTACTTATTTATGCAATATAGAGTAGACAAATAATAATGACGTCCCATTACCAAGAAACTACTTTAATAAGTAGTTGTCATTAACGAGAACCAAAATGTTTTTGCTGGAAAGTTTTCCTATTTGTTTAAACTTACATTGCAGTTTATATTAGAGGAACTGCACACATATGCTAAAATCCGCGGTTAGAGAAATCAAAAAAATGAAAGAAAAACTTGTTATTTTCAAACACTTTTTTTGGATTTTTTATGTTTGGGTGCTTACTGGCACCACATGCAACCATTTCAGGTCCTGAATTTTTGTTGTTAAAATTATTACATCAAAAGATAATTTAAAAAAATTTAAATTAAAAATATTTGAGGTTTAAAGTCGGTTTCTTAAAGCTAAACGTAAAAATAGAATTCCCCATACATTTTTGGAAATCTTTTTTTAAATACGAGATTTATAATATAATTTTGTATTAATATTTTCAAATACAGTTTAATAACTTTCAGGTATTATTTTTGTTGTTATGTAGTATTGTTATTTTGCCCAATTAGGTTTTATATTAAGTATATTATAAATATATAAATAAATAAAACAAATACCAATATTTGAATGGAATTTTTAGGAAAAATTTTTGTTAACTAATTAATTTTCATAAAGTATAATTTCTTGTTATGTTTTAAATATAAATATATTTAAGAGTTAAATTGAAATTAATTCTATAAGTTTAAACAAATGTTCATATAAATAATAATTATGTTGAATGGAATACACATATCAGTGTAATAAGATTTTTCTCTTGTAACATCTGTAACACTATAACAAACAATTAAATATCATAGAGTAATTAAATATTTGTAATAATACTTAATTTTTTTAAGGAAGTTGTATTTAAAAGATGTCTACCTACAAAAACAATTTCGAAAAAACTGATACGTTTTTTTCCATACTTTTTTTAAACTTGGTCTCATTTATAGTGTCACGTTGAAAGTATTCTTGAAGACATCAAGCAGTTTTAACAACTTGCCATACACCCTCAGAGTTATTCTCAAAAAAGTGTTTGTATTTAGGTTCTCTTACAAATGCATCCTTTTCTTGATTTTTTCTTTTTAAACTTTTTATGGGAAGTAGAGGGATCTAGCTTTTCAATTGTATATATTTTTAACGTAATTTTGTTAGCATAACAAGATTTAATATTTTCAAATTAAACAAAAACTCCAGAACTTATTCGATTTTATCTATAATAACTTAGTTAAACTTTCCATAAATTTTTTCTCAAAATCTAAGCACCAAATAAAAAATATAAAATAAATACTTTAAATATATGAAGAATTTTTTCGTGAAGTTTAGAAAATGTTTAATACCTTTTTGAGTTTTTAAGCGATTTTATATCTCGTTTAATTCTAAACAAAATGGCATTAAAAATTTTGTGTGAAAATATGTTTATTCTTAAGAAAAAAAAAAAAAATCCAAAAAAAAATTGCTTCAAATTCAAAATTTCGAAAAAAATAAGGAGAATACATTTAAAATTTTTGAATAAATCATTACTAATTTGGAGTGTATATTAATGATTTCAATATAGTTAAAAAGGTTCTTCTGATTTATAAGTGAATTTAAAAACCTTAAATTGATTTAAAATTTAGGGAGCTACTACATCTTTAGTGCAGGAACAACACCAAAAACTATTTTTTCGCAATATTTCGAAGTTTTGAGGGAGTTTCCAAATTAAAAAAAAAAAAATTTGTGATATTCTCATGATGGTCTACAGCCCACATTAGATTGTTTTGAAAATAAAAAGTGTTATTTTGCAGCAGAGTGTTATTTTCATACTTTAATTAAAAGTTGTTTCTTAAAATAATTATATTTAATAAATTTTAACTTGAATGTCACAAGTTTTGTTATGTTTTATACAGTCTTTTGATGGAAATATTAACTTGTGCAAAAAAAAAAAAAAATGAACCGGTTTTTTCAAAATTCTAACTATTGAAACTATTCGAAAACCGGTTTCTCAAAAAAGTCGATAAATTATTACCTTAACATAATAGACAGCTGATTTTAATTAATTTTAAATATTCTCGTTATAAAAAAATAATATTTTTTTTTCTTTTGGAAAAAAATTTGTCTTGTTTATAGATTTTTTGAGGTCAACTTTTTCCTTTAATTTGTTGCAAAAATATAGCACCAGTTTTTAATGTTATTATCATTATTATTATATTTTTTTTTCGAAAATTGTGCAGAACTTATTTTTTCCTTTAAAAATACTCCTATCATAAAAATTTCCAGCATAGCCCTTATTCGAAAACTCTTACTCACTGACTAAAATTTGCTGCCATGCAACAACTTGCAAACATGTGTATATGCTTATGTACACCTAAATCTCTCTATCTCTGTATCTACAACGAAGTTTTGTAACTACGATATTGTGTTTGTTATTGTAGTTTGTAAGCACCTGTTGCAAATTTTCATTCATTCAATGCTGCCTACCCGAATACATAATAGACACACAAAAATAACAAACAGCATCCATACAAACAACAATAACGTCAGCAGCAACAACATAAATAACAACTACATCGTAGTTACATAGTTACAAAAACACTTGCAGCTAACTCACCATTAAAGGGAAATTGAAAATTGTATATTATTTGGAGACCATAATATTATGCAACTTGTTGTTAAATGCATATTCATTAAGTAGATATTATTTTATTTTTGTTTTTGTTACTTTAGTTATTTATTAATCACATTTGAAAAAAAAAATAATAATATAATGGATATCCTTTTGTATGTTTAGAGAAATTATGTGAAAGAAGAGGTTGGGTTATAAATTAAGGAAATTGTTAAATTTATTTAATGAACACTTAAAATAATAAAAATTAGGAGAATATTTTAGGAATCAACTTTAAGGTGTGCGTTCGAATAAAATAAAACACTCTGTCATCTGATATCTTATTTTTTCTTTTGTAATCAATATATCTTAAAAAAATACTCCAGATACGAAAACAAAAAGTAGAACAGTTCTTAAGAAGTATTCCAAACATTACTGGAGGCGACATAGCTAGACGTGTCAAATGTTCTGAATGCTACATGCTTAAAGTTAAAGTCAATATTGGACTTAAAACATGTAAAAAGAAAAAGTACCAATTAAGAATGCAAAAAAAGCTAAATCTAAAAGTTCCTCAAAAAGAAATGTTTAAAAAGTTCGTATCTAATAAATAAAATAAATCTGTGGAAAAACCCCTAAAATATATTGTTTCATTCATAATTGTAACTTATTCCAGACAACTTTTATATCAATATTTGTGAATTGTGTTTTATTCAAACTCACACTTTATTAGAAATTGATTTTACAAATCTGAAAAGTAAGTAAGCTAAGTTCACACTACGTTAATATTTGACGTTTTTGCAAATATTTGCTTTACGTAATATTTACGATTCACAGAAGATAACAGCTGATTTTGGACAAACAAAAATATTTTTACCCTTAAGTAATAATTCGGCAAGTGTGAACATTGCATCAATCAACACAATATTTGCTACTATATTTGCTACTATTTTGAGCGAATTTTTGTTTGATCTTACAAAACAAATGTAAGATCAAATAGGGGCAAACAACAACTGAAAAAAAAAGAAAAATCGTAAGATAATATGTTGTCGGTGCTACACTATTACAAAAATAAAGCATAAATTGTTGTTTTTTTTATTAATTGCTCCACAAAATGCAACTCTGATCGCATAGCAAAAGCTATTTTATGAAATTTTTCAAAATACAAAAGCAAGTAGAACAGACTTGTCAAAAAATCTTTCAGAGACATTCATTAGAGATATTTTTATCAAGACAAACGTCAAACTTAACCGAATTTGTGGAAGGTGGCAACAGTTGCACAAATAAAACAATATGGCGTATTCATTATTGTTTTTTATATATGCAGTTTGATAACTGTAACAGCCAAAATAATAATCAGATATTTAGCTAAGGTCACCTTGTATATATTCGCACTGATTTTGACGTTTGTTTTGATAAAAAAATTGCCTAATGTAATGCAGCTGTAAGTGGCGAACAATGAAAACACTGTTGTTTTCTAAAGGCAGGGCTGTTTTATAAATGATCTGAGAAGGAAGCAGAGTCGTTGTATATAAACATAAATTACTTGTAAAAAAGAATGTAAAAATATGTATTTTCTAAAGTAATTTTTGTTAATGTGCATATTAAATTTTGCAATTAATCAATTGATAATAGTTAACATGTTTCCTTTTTATCTCAATATTTTACTTTGGGATCTTGTCAATACGTGTATCTAAAATAAATAGCACTTTTGATTTATATTAAATAAAGATGCTAGAAAAATTACCTTGGCATTCACATGTTCCGAAATTCGCTCTAAAAATTATTCTGAATCTACAAAGACAAAATAAAAATAAGATTTTCTTATATATTCATTTAATAATTGATGTTAAATAAATTTATGGTAATCGTGGATTTAATCAAATAATGTAGAGTACGTATTTTACGAAATTTATAATTGTTTCATCAAACAAAAAAACACAACAAATACTAAAGACATCAGCAATATTCCCAGTAACATATTTCCTAGATCTGTCAATTTTGAGTTTCTTTCCTAAGCCTTTTTCAGCGAGAGTTATACATTGTTGTAAAGAACAAGGTAAGAGCTTTCAATCAAGCTATAAAAGGTTTATGCAGCAAAAGAAATGTGAAAGTTAAATGCAGTTATGCAGTATTTAGTAGCAAAAAAAAACCACCAAATATTTCATGTTAATTATTAACGTAGTATGAACTTAGATTAAGACCATGGCGAAATTAAACAGGTGACAGCAGTTCTACAAAAACAACAATACGGTAAATTCATTAATTTTTTTATACATGAAGTTTGGCACTTCAGCCGGTAAGCAAAAATTCTGCTTATATGGAGTTTGACAGTCCTAAGTATTAAAAAATAATTAGCTGAATAAGTGAGGTCACTTGTTTGAATTCGCCTTGCTTAAGACCAACGCCTGAAAATGTAGGTGTACGTGGCAAGTTTTTCTTGAACACAATTTCCTGATGTAATACCTCTTTTACTTAAACCGTAGGTTTATTAATTTGCTTTAATATAAAATTTTATTTTTATTCAGTTTCTCTCAAAACATTTTTCTTTCTAAAAATTAAAAAAAAACCCGTCATAAATACGTTTTTCGTTATTCTCCACTATCCATGATGTCATAAACATTTTTTCATCTAAGCGAAAAATAAACTCATATATTTACATGAATTCATGCTGCAACATACAATAACAATTATTTATTTAAATTTTTTTTGTGCGATTTTAATTTCAACAATCAAAAAATAAATAAAATATTCTATAAAGCATTTGGTTGTTTTTTAGCTGCAAAACAAACTAAAGACAAAAACATTTTATTTTATACAATAAATTAGATAAAATTTTATTAAAAAACATTTTAGCAACCTACGAATAAAACTGTTGTTACAGCGAGTGAAGACATAAAATAAATAAATAAAAATAAATAAATATTTTAAAAACAGCGTAGTACTCTATAATACTATACGTGTAATAGGAAAAAAATTTTGGACCAAATACTAATTTTCAAATCATTGGATCAAAAAAAAAAAAAAAAATTAAAAGCAGGGGTAAAACGAAAAATTTAGTTGACAATGCACACTTTTTAAATAATATTATTTGCGTTTTTTAATTTTTTATTTACTTATTGAATCTGCCTTTTATAGGTGTCACAATAAGTATTTAAATCTTAAAACTAAAATTAGTATCCCTCTAACGAGAACCTAAATAGTTAAATGACATCACATCAGCGGAGTGATAGGTCAGCTCTATGAACACTTGTCTGATTGTACCGTAGTTTTGAGGATGAATTTTTCTCTGAATTTTCTGAACTCGTCTTTAACTAACGGCATCTCTAAGTGTCTAAGGACATTTTAATTTTTTATGTACAATGGAGCATCCGTCATGGTCCTAAGAATTTTTGATTGGGGCCTCTGTATATGATCAATTCTCGTATTACTGACTATTCCACATAATTGAATGTAATATGTTCAAATTGGTTTTAATACAGTTTTATATAGGATGACGTTATTTTCAAGGCTGTTGTTTAATCAGCAAAAGCTAGAAGCTTTTAACCTCATATGGAGTCTTTTGGATTCTATATGACGTCGCCAAGTAAGTCGCCCATCTAAATGAATACCAAGGTATGTGACATGATCAGAATGGAGTATATTTATACCATTAAATGTAACAGGTGAACAGTTTTCTCTTCTTAGGGTAAACGTAACATGGCTAATTTTCAATTCATTTACCCTTATAGGCCAGTTTTTTAACCATGTCTCCACATGTTGGAGATAAATATCTAGTTGTCTAATTACTCTAATGTGAGTTTTTATCGGAACTGAGTATTACTGTATCATCAGTAAATGTAGAAATAGTCAGTACATCGCATATACATAGGCAAGTCGGAAGTGTAAATTAAATAGAAGGTAGGTCAAAGAACACTTCCCTGTGGAATACCTGCTTTTATCTCAAATTCTTCTTACAAAAACTCATTATACCTTACTCTGAATAGAAGGTCAGATAGATAAGGCTCCAGCAATTTGTGGAGTAATTTTCTTTTGGAATACTTTCTCGAAAAGTTTCGTCAAACAAGAAAATAAGCTAATAGGTCTATAGGAAGACGGTATAGTCAAATATTTTCCGGGCTTTAGTATCATTTTAAGCTTAATTTTTGGAAAAACTCCCAGTTTCAAGATCAAGATTTTCTTATATTTATATTTTCTTTAACGTTCGTATTAATGTCCTCTGGGGTAGCAACAATTATATCATCATCATTTAGTGTAGTGTCAGGTGTCTCTCACAATACAAAATCATTTGTTTGGGAATTTGATTGAAAAACTGAGCTCAAATAATATGCAAATAAATTGGCATTATCTTCTGCACTACAGGCCCAAGAACCCTCAGCTTTCCTTAAAGTTAATTTTATTAGATAATGTTCAGAAAATAAATCATATAAAATTTCTGTAAGTATAGAATTTCGCTTAATATTTTTAGATAAGGAAAAGTCAATGAGATAAGGAATTTTTGTAGGATCAGCCGGCCAATATGTTGGTTGTCCAGGGGACACAAAGTCCAAGTCAATTCTGCGATCAACTAGAACCTTATACAGCTGTCTCTCTCTGGGATTAATCAATCTGGAATCCCAGTACGTATGTTTGGCATTATAGTCGCCACATGCCAGGAAAGGATCTCTTAGTGTCTTAAAAAGAAATCCTCAAAGTTTTGTTTGGCCATTGATAATCGTGGTGGGAAATAAATTGAGCTCAAGACTCAAGAAGAATAGATGTTGCCTGCGTATAATCTTTTGATAATTTGTCTAGGAGGTAATGTCGTAATAATTGTAGCATTATATTATAGTAACAATTATAGCAGTGATGAGATGAGTCCCAGAGACTAATATCAGATTGATATTTTGCTTTTTCATGAAGTATAATACCTCAGATCCGTGATGGTTTAAACCATTTGCATTCCAGAAACATACCCTCAAATAACACATTTTCTTGTTAGGATGATTTAAATCATTTGGTTCTGCGCACTTAGAAGCTCTTGTATTGCGTTTTGTATGGACGACATAAAGTTTATCATATTATGATTAAGGGAGGTAATATTCTGCTTCTTGCTTTAATTATGAGTTTTAAAGAGAATATAATTTCTTCTCGTTCGCTTTTTACTTTATTAAAATCGGATTGTAACTTAAAAAGCTATATAAACATTGAAACCTTGATACTTCGTATGTATATGTTTGACCATTTGGTATAAACAAAAATCGTGAATAAAATCTTGGATTCTATTGAATTTAGAAAAATAAAAATGAATATATCAATTTCAATCCTTAGCGTAAACGTCTCCTTAATTTCAAGAAAATTTCATATATTTATAAAGTGAAAAACCGGCATTTTTTCGTAGATTTCTACTGAAATTCATGACATATTTGGGGGATATTTTTTCCTTTAAAGTCAATATAGACTTTAGTTCATTTAATTAATTAAATCCAAACATTAAGAAAAGTTGAATACGCCACGTGTTTACTTGGGTGATTTGAATATTCAGCAAACAGAATCCATTTTGATTATAATTATAAAGATGTAGCTTTCAAGGAAGCGACTAAGTGCATAGATTTCTTACTACGTTGTCGAATATTTTTCTGCCCATCATCACCGTTCCGAAAAGGAATATAATTTTCATGATGGGACTGGTGCTATAAGATCCAGTTTGGAGATGCTGGATCACGTTAAAGGAGAGCATTGAAAGGAATATATATTTCCGGTTAAAATATTATAATGACCAAAGCTGAACATTTTTAAGTTGATTTGAGACAGCACAAGTTACTAGAGGGTAAGGGGGTAGGGCATGGACTTCCAAAGTTGGCCACCTCGGATATGTCCAGTTTTAAAAATATTACAGAAAGGTAATTTGGGAGTTGATTGTTGATGTAGTGTTAATAAATCTATACAAAAAATATGCTGGCATGATACATTTTTTAAAATTACTCTAGTTTCGTAACCGTAAACGATATTTGCAAACATTAATTTGTTCCTAAGACTTAGATGTATTGGCTTTAATTTAAGTATTTTTGGTCCTAACTATATCTCCCTGATCTTTTGCTTTTTATGAATTTCTGAAGTGAAAAAAAAACAGCGATACTAATAAACGGATGAGACATAGTCGTCAAAATTAAAATAATCTATACCTCATTTATTTATAAAAGTTATTTATTACTTTTTTTACATTCAATTCACACTGCAATTAGCAAAAGAAAAATAGTTAAATAACTCATTGAAGTTCATTTAAAGTTAACAAAATTTCAATAAAATAAAGCAGATCCAAAATATATGCATTGTGACAATTATCAAATAATTTTCTTAATTTTTATGAACACTAGAGTAACTTTATCCAGAGTGGTCCTCTTTATATCCTACTTGGGTTAAAGACATTTTTTTTTTCTTAAATATTTTATCCAGTTTTTTTTATTTTTCAAGACATTTTTTGCTTGTTAAACAAGTTTTCAAAAGCCATCCTTTAAATAACGACAGTGTGCCTTTTTTTTGAAAAAGTCAAATTTTGAAACATATATTTTCCGGATTTAGATATTAGTATAAGTAATATATTTATAGCCTATTTCTTTATGTCGAACGAATGCTTTATTTCGCCTTCTAAGCGAATTCTATGAATGGAACGAAAACGTGGGTGTTTTCATGCAAAATTTAGTTTCTGTATTTCGAACGATACGAATGAAAATGTCAAAATCAGTGACTTGCCATTTTGCTTTCGGCGGGTGGCATTTTTTAATGAAGAATAAGAAAATTACCCACCTGGACACTGCAAAGGTTCCTCAATCATGTTTATTATTCAACTGGAAATGCACCCTATCAATACATAAAGATTTTGTTTGAAATATCAATTTATAAATGAAAAATCTCAATCGTAGTTCTATTTTTTGTTTCTTTTGTTTTAATTTTTAATTTCTACATTCTTTCATTTGCTTGGTAGTAATTATGTTTAAACAATTTCGTAGTATTATTAAAATTTTTATCTGAATGCAAAATACAACAAAAACAATCCAAACGAAAGCTTAGGAAATAGAGAAATCCAAAATGATTGGAACTCATTCGAGTTGGTTTCGTTCGCTTAGATTTTCGTTCGACATAGAGGAAAAGGCTATTAGTTAATTTAATTAGCATTTTTCTTTATTTATATTAAACCAAAAAAAAAAAAAAAAATAAATAAATAAATAAAAAATAAAAAAATGGACTTCAATTACAAAATTTTTAATTGATTTTGCTCTAATCGTGAAAATGATAATATTAACTAACTGATTTTGGTTTAAATTAAAATTAGTCTTTTAATCAAATTAATAAGAGTTATGACTAAATATTTGCCGAAAATAAACTAAAAATTTTATTAATTTAATTCTACAATTATTTGAATTCTTCCATGAATAAAAACGCATGAATTTTTTTATAGCTATTTATTAAATTATTTAAAATATTTCAAAAAAGCAATTCAAATAAAATTAAGCGAAATAAATACTAAAACTCCAAATTTAATTGGGGGAAATGATACTTGGTACAGAGTTTTACCTTGGCGTCTTATACGTCTTTTTAATATCAACAGTAATTACGTATAAATAAGTATAAGAATAATATACAATGAGATGCCAATAAAACCTTCAAAAATATGACAGATGTTTGAACAAATTGTAAAAAAATCAGTACGTATGAACTGACCTTTTAGATACAAATAATCTTCCAACAGCTTTAACAAAAACTTGGCCCCCAATTTTAAAAAGCTTAAAAAAACAGGGCCAAAAATGAGGATAAAATTTCCTCAACCTAAATATATCTTAAACAGAAAGATATAACCTACATATATATATATATATATATATATATATATATATATATATATAAATATATATGTGTTTTTTTTACAGAGTTTTACAACGACTACCTATATTAAATTTTTTTTCTACATACAATTCATAAATGAATTTCAGACGAATTTAAAAAAAAAGTACATACCCGAGGTGACCAACTTCGCAGGTCTACATCCTCTCTAAAATATAGTAATAAATTTGCCAAGTTTTATATGAATATAATTGAAACAGCTTACTGTTTCTTTAATTATATGATAAACTGTACGACAAGAATATTTAGCTATTTTAGCGTTAAAAAATTATGTGACTATTTTTTTCGAGTCTTGCATTTTCACATATTTTTCGTTTAGATTCGGTCATAAACAAAAACATTCATTGTTCTTTCAACAACTACAACTGTACACAAAAATTTTTTAAACAAATTTAAACTATACGACAGAGGAGGGGGACAAATAAATAAGTCCCCATTACACATGATAGAGGAGGCAAATGTTAAGAGTAGAGCAATATGAGTAGTAGATAAAATGGGGCAACTACAGCAAGAATCTAAAATTTTTATAGTATATTGTGGAAGGGGAGGGTGTGAGTAAGAAGAGTACTTGTATCTAAGTATACTTTACGTATGTGACATTGTGCAGCAATACGCTTGATGAATTTGACTCTATGTTTATTATTATTATTGCATTTTTTCCAATTTTTTATATTTAATTTCATATGAAAAAAAACTGTAATTTTTGTTGTTTTTTTTTTTTTTTTTGTTAAAGCAATCAAATATTTCTACTTCTTTCCCCAGTTAGGGGAGTTGAGACCATATGAAGTAGAAGTAAGTAGAGTGAAAAAATAAAAATTATTTGAAAATATAAATATCAAAAAAATACTGAGATTCGTTAAGCTGGCTATAAGAAAAATGTGAGAATAAATAACGAATCACTAAATATATAGAAAAATTCTGCACTATTCTGATACATAGATACTAAACGCATGTGGCAGTAAGAACAGGGAGAAAGAAGCTCTAAAAAAATGTTTTCAGTATATAAAAATATAAAGGAAACTATGAAAAATATATAGAAAAAAATATCTAAAATTTTAAGCTGAAAAAATATGGGTATTATGGTATGAAGAAATGGAGGTCCTGTCTATTATACCAGCTGGTTGCAAAAAGGATGTTTAGTGCACACTTTTTTTCTTGCCTTCTTCTACTTCTTCTTCTTCATCATCATCATCTATTTATCTCTAAGTTAACCAGCACACATACATATTTAGCTACATTCTTACATTCATGCCACCTTTACAAATTCACTGCAACTGCGAGTGAGTTAAGATGTTTTGCACCAACTACTGAGGCATGTAATTTCCGCAAGCTGTAGTAAGTGGATAATGCACCTTAAATGAGTTGGGTGTTTTACATTTTGTGTATTCTATATTCTATTCTTATTTCGTTATTTTATTATTATTTTTTTTCTTCGTTTATATACAACACACTGTTATACAGTATACAAGGACAGCTGAAATAATAATAATAATAAAAGAAAGAAGGCATTCAAAATAAGAAAAAAATGCTCTAAAACGAAATCGCTAAAAAAAACTCACACTTGCGCATTTTCAGAAAAAAAATTTAGTGCACAAAAAATATTTCGCTTTTATGTGCAACAGGCGGTTGTATAATGCTTGAACATAAAAATACTTATATAAAAATATATATTTACTATATTTTTTCATTATATACCAACATTTACTTTAATAGATAAAATACAACAATATACGTATGTATATTTACTAGTTTTCGTAGCAGCTTTAAGTAAAAAATATATATATATATATATATGTACACTTTTTTTGGATTTATTTTCACTTGTTTCTTTAAGTACTTGAATATACATATTTTATACTCATAGTATACAGAAAAATTCAACAGGTTTTTAAAAAATTTGGTAACTATTTGTTAATATTGAAGATGTTTCGAAAGGGATTGCAGGATTTTTTTCTACAAAATCTTTATTTAGCATGATGTGCTGAGGAAATTTCTTAATTTCGAAAAATAATCGAAAATCACCAATTTGTTGAATGCTTTAAAAGATATTTTATTTTTTAACACAAATTTTATATTTCTAAGTGTTTTCCTTTTTTATGTTCTTTTCAGCAAAAAATTTTTTATGCTTTGCAAAAACGAGCCAAGTAAGAAAACAATTTCTTATTACTAATTTATTTATATAATTAAGCATTTTCGTATATATTTTCGCACAAAAAAAAAAACGAGATTATTTATATTTAATAAAAATTTTTGCCTACGGCTCTTCATTTCTCAGATCAAAAATAACTTAACCAACTTAGCTAACTCTTCAAAAAATATCAAAAACTAATAATAATGATAAGCTAATTTTTAACTCATAAAAAAAATTGTTCTGTCCTTATTTTTTGGGGTATTGGGTCTTTTTGATATCTTTTTAAACAACACTTTATCCTTATCCTTTTTATAGGTTTGAAATAAACATTCTAAACCCTGGGAAATATAAAAGCTGTAAATTTCTAATTAATATGGAGTATCTGCTATAGTTAGCATATTTATAGGAATACACGGACATTTTATTAAAATTATCACAACGCTTCACATCTAACGTATGTTGAATATTTTGAAAATATATTAAGGCCTGAAACTAATTATTCTCCACATTATTCTATTGGCTATATCAGTAATTCCATATCACAACGGATACAAAACAATCATTTTCAGATTTGTCATCATAGATTTCAATACTGTACAAAAAAAAAAAAGTCACCAAACATCAAAATAATTCATTCTCATCAAAGTGATTATATCAAACAACTGTAAAACGTGAAAAACAGGCAAGTTTTTTCTAATTAAAAAAAATTATTAACTCCATCAAATATATGATTGAATGAATTAAAAATTTAAATGGGAATAAAATCTTATTGAATTTTATTTTACTATTTCTTTTATCTTATTTTTGTTTGAATAAATGTGTAATTAAATTTTGAAGTAAAGTGAGACAACTGTGTTAATTCAAAACAGAGCGTTATATTCGGATGTGCCGAATATTTTACACCCTTTACCACTTCACCAACAAATAAAAAATAATAGTGTGTTTCAATATTTCAACATTTATACTTAAAAATATAATTCATACATACATACATACATAAATACATACATACATAAATACATACATACATAGATACATACATGCATACATACATACATTTGTTCCACAAGCATCGCTTGCTTAAAAAAAACATCAACAACAAACAATTCATTCATACGTACATATATATATATATACATATAGACATACATTCATACATATATACATACATTCATACATATATACATACAAACATACATACATACATACATACATACATACAATACATACATACATACATACATAAAAAATAAAAAAAAAACAGCAAAACAGCAAACTTTTGGATTATTTCAATTTGTCTAGCCGCGTAAAATATTCAAAGTCAGCATTCTGAAATTAGTATTTTTTAGGCTATTAGGATATTTTTTTGCAAAAATATATTCACTTTTTACAAAAATTCTTTCGCTTTTTTCTTAAAGTTTCGTTAATGTTTTTTTCTTTACATATTTCAAAAGACAAGGTTACATAAATGGTTAATAAAGAAAATTTAAATTGATTCAGATTTTAACCCTGCATCCCGCACTGGTCGAAAATGGTGAATTTTAGTAAAACATTTCATACTTATCTATTAATAAAAAAATGTCAAACGAGTTTTATTTTTAATTTGTTTTCGCTATTTCACTAAAAAATATACTTTAATCGAATTATCACTAATCTGCTTCCCGTCCGGCCAAAAATATAAGCAGGACCAAAGATTCTATGATAAAGTCAACTTTTCAAAAATCTTTTTTTAATTGCAAAAAATATTAGCATTAAATTATTACTATTGTTTCTTATGTATTGTATAAAACAAATATCAATCTTTCATTATTCGGAAAATCATTCAAATAGCTTCAGTAATTCTTTCGAATAAAATTTTTTAAAAATAGATAATATTTCAAAAAAGTAAAAACTAAAAAAATAATATTTTTTCAAGCTAAACTTTTACACACTCGAAGTGCTCAACTTTTACACCCTGTTGGATATCTTGTATCATTGCAAGGTGACTATAAGATAATTTTTCTGAAAGCTCAAGTCCTCCTCTATAACTTTCCCAAACATTTCAATTCGATCTGAATACAGTTTAGGAGATACAGATTTATTACCAAAAAATTTGCTATTGGCTCCACTGTGCGCTGCCAATTATTTCAATAAAGTAATAAATACTGTAAAAAATTTTAAAATTCTTTTTAATAAAATAGTAATAATATTTCTTTTTTCTTTCTCTTATATGACAACACTGATATACAGTGGTGTAAAAAACTTACTATTTCTAAGTAAAGAAGCGTGTGTTACGGTGCATTTATGTTTCAAATTAATACTAAATAGGGGTTCTTGATTTTCCAACTCGCATTAATTCAGTTCTTTAACTCGGTCCACTAATATTCCAGCTTAAGAGACAAAAGTACCTCATTTCGTTGAAAAAAATAATAGAAACAAATGTATTTATACTAATAATTTCCTATATTTGGAAATTTTCTCGATACAGATTAACTTTATAATAACATAAAGTTTAATGTTATATAATATTTGGTAATACCAACCTCATCTCGTATTACTTCAACATTAATTTTAATTAATTTTTAACAACTACATTGAATATAGAATATCGATCCCACTGTATCATTTCTCACTATTATTGCCTATTTTTTGTGGCGGAAAATATCGCATAATCAGGATCAAGTCATTGTTCCGGACACTCCATTATCCTCACTTTATTCTATATGAATTAGTTCTTCACAGGATGGAATGGATGCTTTGGGACCTGCATAAATTTCCGCATTATTGGAAAATAGAAGCATTTTCGTCCTTAACATGTCGAGAAAGTATATTTCATACGTTTTTTCCGATCAGAGATTACCTACAAAATTATTACTGGTTCTACCAAATATTACATAAAAATAAATTATATTTTATTGAAAAGTTAATTTGTACAAAGTAAATTTCCAAATATAGGAAATTATTAGTATAATAATATTTGGTTCTATTATTTTTTCCAAGAAAGTTAGGTATCATTAATTCTTTAGATAAGTGGACTGAGTAAAAAAAATGAGGAAGTGCGAATTGGAAATTATAAGTTATATAAGAAAAAAATTTCGTTTCTATCATTTTTTCCAGCACTGTATGTGACTGCTTATATTTTCCTTATATCAGAATAAATTTTAATAATTTTTAAATTACGATTTTAAATTTGAAATAAGAGGACGAATATAGATTAAACTACTAATTTGCATGACTATATGACATCTCCTTCTATTTTCTTATATTTTTCTGTGGGCTCGATTCACTGTGTAAGGCCACATGTTGCAAAGTATATAATAGGAACAAATTATAATTTAAATTATTTTCAATTTAATTTTTATTTGCTAAATAGTTTCAAAGATATTAAAAAAATTTTTGTTGACAAAAGAACAAATTATAAAATTATTACAAAATTAACAAATTTACAAATTTTTTTCTCATTTATCATAATCGTCATTAATTTTGTATATAACGGTTTATCTGGAGAACTAGAGTCAATAAAAAATATAGGATTTATAGACTAAGAACTCCGTGATGGATGGGATATTATATTTGACCATTAAAAAATATTTACGAGTACTAATGTTTTATTATTTTTATTCGTTCATGAGTTACTAAATATAACATTAAATGTAAAAGATATATGCAGCATATAAATCTATAATTTAAAGTCGATTTTCGTAGAGAAAATTTAACTAAAGTTGAGGTAATGTACTAAGTTCTTATGTACTTTAATACGAAAATAAAATACTTCAAAATTATACTTAAAATGCATTGCGAAATTACGGAAAGATCGCACCGCTTCCTATGGTTTTAAAACAATATTATTTCATTAGTATTTTTAATAGAAAATCTTTTGAATTTTCCTATAAAAATCTAAAATAATTCTTAATAAAATATCCAGACATAGGTAACTGAATATAATGCAATTTAAAACATCCAATAAAGGCAATTACTACTTTTTTAATAAAATGAGTTTAATCAATGTAAAAAAATACTATTATGTACTTTTTTTGGGTTGCTTGATAAAATATTAAAATTGTTTTAAAAATGAAAAAAAAAAAAACAACATGACATGAAAACTAACATAAAAATCAAAACATGAAATTAATTTAAACCAAATTTTCATGCATATAAATACGAAACATATACAATACAGCTAGCCCTACAGTTCTGGTAACTCATCCCGATCTAGTGTTTTATGAGCAATTTAATATTACAGTAATTAACGAAGTTAAAAAAAAAATAAATCTAGTAGCTGGACCTAAACTCACTACTTTCTAGATTATCTAACAATAACAAAGACAATACTTGTATTTGTACTTGTACTAGCATTACAAAGAACCGTTGGAATTTTATAAACCAAAGCGAGCGAACTGTGAATATTTAGTATACAGAGGAAGTCAATACCAAAATATTTGATTGTCATAAATAATAAATTTCTAAAACATGAACGAAAATTATAATAGAACAGTACAAAAATTGTTAAAAAAATATATATTTTTGGTCATTTTTGGTCACGCAATAACTGTCATTCGTTAGTGCAGGAGAAAAACAGCAATGAACCCAAAGGAGACTCAAAAAACTAAATTTTCAGAAATGAGATAACGAAAAGCATGTCAACAAAGTTAAAAAATTTTACATTATAAAATTTTAATAAACCTAAAATGTAGGTATAAATTGACATATACCAACATATTAATGAATATATGTTGGTAATGTTCAAACACTCTTACATAAATTTAAAACAATTAACTCAGAGTTGTTTAATAATTTATTTGGTAATTTTTTAAATTCTTAAAAATAATTATCTAAATTTAAAAAATTCAAATGTAGAAAAACTATTGTGTAAGCAAACATTTAATGTAAATGTCATATATGAAAGTTGAGATAATATTAGATATATATATATATATATATATACTGGTGCATATTCCTATAAACGCATTTACAATTTTTCTTTTTCTTTAAGTTATATGCGTTTCTTTTTAGCAAAAGTAATGTTGTGTTGTTACAATAACTAGCGCTATAGCGGTACTTTTTATGTAAGAAATATTTGTTTCTTGCTTTTCTTGCTTGGAGATCATTTCCTATAAATGCAGTCGAAAATAAATTGTCTAAAAAATTATTACAAAAAAAAAAAAAAAAAAAAAAAAAAAAAAAAAAAAAAAAAATTAAAAAATGTTAACAGTTTTAGTTGTTTATTTCACTTAATGTAAGTCTCTAATGACAACATTCTACTCTACTAGAATATTTTTGTTTTAATTGAGAAATTTCATCAGCTTAAAGGATGCCTAAAGGAACTTTTCTTACAGACCAGGAAAAAAATTCAAATTAATAATTTTTGTGATCAATGCTATTCTAACAGATAAATTGGAAGAAAAATTAACCGTTCGGAAGGCGTTATTCGAGGCTTTCTTAAGAAAAGGCTGAAATACGGAGAGCGGAACCAACAAAAGGAAATATAAAATTAACAAAAAGGCAAATTAATAAAATAGAAGAAGAAGCCACCCGCAATAAATTAGATGCTACACAAATAAAAAATAAACTTGGCTTTCCTGTCACTTCCAAACATGTTGCACACATTTTGTTAACAAATGGTAACATAAAATGGAAGAAACCAAAATGTAAGCCAATGTTAAAAGAGCATCATAGGGAAAAGCATTTAAAATTGCTCGCAAATACATGAAATGGACAGATGAGTGGAATAAAATAATCTTTTTTGATGAAACGAAATTCAATTTGGACGGTCCCGATTTATATTCTTGATATTGGCATGATTTGAGGTCGAACAAAATTCGTATGTCGACACGCAATTTCGGTAGAGGCAGTGTTATGGTTTGATTTTTCTGCTGCAGGAAAATCAAAAATATGTTTGTTTCAACTAAAATGAACAATACAATTTATAATGAACTGTTGGGAGATGCTCTCTTCTTTTTTTTGTGGATAAAGATGGAATATTCAAACAGGATAATGCTGCAATCCATTTCTCGAACCAATCTAAATCGTGGATTAATGGAATGGCCGGCTTGCGGTCCGGATATAAATCCAATGGAGAATCTGCGGGGTATATGACCCGTAAAGGAAGAAATTGATAGTTATTTTCTTCATAAATTAGTCGAATCAATGCCAGATGGAATTTTTGAAGTTATCCAAAATAAAGGTTCAAACTCATTATTAAAAATGCTAAATTGGTTCATTAGTCTAAGTGCTAATGGAATAAGACTTTGTTGGGTTCCTGGTTACTGCGATAGTCTCGGCAATGAAATGGCCGAAGAGCTAGCTCGTAAGGGCTCGGAGTTGGACAGGTCTTTTGTGGAGGTATTGGTTAGGATTCCAATTGGGTCATATTTCATGACCATAAGGGAATGGACTATAGGTAGAACGAATCATGCTTGGAGGAGTAGAATGTTATGTAGAGTATTATGGTCTAGTCTTAAACCAGCAGATTCGAAGCATCTTCTGGGCATGAGTCGTGGGAATCCAAGAATCATTGTTGGTATGATTACTGGTCACCTAGCGATAGGGAATATGACCAGTAAGAGGGACACTAGGGCGTCAGATTTTTGCAGGACGTGCGATGATGTGGAGGAGCTAGAGACAGTGGAGCAGAGCACATACTCTTCCATTGTGTAGCGAAGTAGACTGAGGTGGTTTGAATTCAGCAACCTTACAGGGTTGGTAATGGGAATAAAGTAGCTTAGGGGTGGGTAGTTAAGGTTGATTGATGGGTCTTAGGTTCCACACTTTTATTATATTTCCTATATTTAGCTATCTTTCTTTCCAATCTTGTGTTTTATTCCACTAGGATTTTTCCCTTTTTCCATCTATCAGTGTTCTCTGTTATTATGTTAAAGGGATCACAATGGACCAAATAATCTCTGGGTGAAGGCGTGAAGACACCGCCCTTTTTAATCTAACCTAACCTTAAGTGCGTATGTAGGCAAATGACATGAAAAATAGCATTAAGCTACTAAAATTACAGTGAAAAAAAATTAATGTACATTTTAAGTTTTTTTCTATTAATTTTTTAAGTGAAGTCAATAAATAATTAAAAAAATTAATTCATAGCATTGTTGTTGTTATCGTTATCCTCATTTTTGTATATATATAGATTTTCCTGGTCCATATTAGGGTGTCCGCAAATGCAAAATTTTCAATAAGGCTTCATGATAATATTTCAGCAGCAAACTGAAAAGACTATACATTTTTTAAATATTGGACCATATTTAGGTCTAGCACATATGTAAATAGTCGACTAAAATCATCATTTTTCTGTGTCTTCATTATACCACTTATATGGCTCTAGTTGAAAATATTGTCCGATTTTAACTAAAACTTGTAGAGATATTCCTCAGTTATATGCCATAAGTCTTTACTCAGCTATGTGCCTAGTTTGCGATTGTAATTTTACTCTGTAGCCCCCAAAAAAATATTTGTCAGCAATATGTACAACAGCAGATAAGTGCATACCTTTAGAAGATGATTGGTATAATTATCCTTACAATTTTATTATATCGTCCTCTAATATATAGCGGATACTAAAAAAAACATTAAATCTAACATAAAATGAGCTATAACTATAAAACTAATGATGGCGCATAAAAATATACTTTAATAAAATTGTTAGAAATTTAATATTCTATAGATTTTGAAATAGCATCAAAGCACGTATGACTCATAATAAGCGAGATATATGTAAGAAATTGATTTTGGCAACTTTACCGCGAATAGCTCGCGCAGCAAACACGTGACTATCGGTGAGTTTTAGCAGTATGCGTAAGACTTCCAGACTTCCAGGTATATCCAACAATTCCGACGTTAAATCATTTTTTCGAATAATTTGCCTGGAGTACCAACTAAGGATAAAGGAAATTAACAGTAATATTGCATTAGCGGAATTTATTGCTTAACACTTCTCATTTCTTTTTGTCTATTTTTTTTTAATTTTATTGATTTAGATTCAATACAACCTTTAGTTGATATTGTTTTCTCTTAAAACATTTTGTAAGATCAAATAATGGGAAAATATTTTCCATTAAGTGGTCACACTGTGTTCATATTAAAAACTTTTTGTTTGCTATTTAATAATTATTTCTATTATTTTTTGTTTTATTTGCCCAAAATCAGCTAATTTGTTGCCTGCGACACAGAAATATTTTACGGTCACATTTCGGCAAAAAAAAAAAAAAAAATATATATTTGTCAGTTTCTATGAAATATTTCCCTAGTCTGACCATACCTTTATATTTATAAAATATTTGTTCTGCACCGAAGTGATTATATCTTCCTTAAATATGTACGAACTTTTGTATAATTCCAAAGTATTAAATTTATTATATACTAGCTATTACCCTATTTGAACGATAATCAATATTTACTTCACATGGGACTTGATGTTCCCCTGGACCTATTTACCCTATTCGAAATTTGATACGAAAATTACTTTTAAATTTTTTAAGACTTTCATTGTAATCCTTTAGAAGTGAATATTTATATTTTCTTTGTATGGGGGCCCTCTCCTCCTGGACTTATCCGTCCTATTTTCATTTCATCAATGCGATATAATGGGATAAAGATTTTCACGAAATTTTAGGGCTCTCACTGTACTACACTTCCTGCACTGATCTATTTTCAACTAATCGGTTGAGAATTTAAAAAAAAGTAGACGTAAATATGCGCATGGAATCTGATAAAGATCCATCATAATCTATAGCATTCTACACTGCGAGCACTATCTGTGCGTAGACATAAAATCTGAATGTGATGTCCTATCTAGATATAATAAAGCCTATAACCACCTTTGGCTCCGGTACGATCTGTGTGTAAAATTTCTTGCAAATCGGTTTAGACGTTTAGATGTGATTGATACAGAAACAAACAAATAAACAAACAATATATATATATATATATATATATATATATATATATATATATATATATATAAGGATTTATAAAATCTTGATTCTATTTCAACTTTATATAAAAATTCAAATTATTTAAATTATTTTTAATGGTTAAATAGATATAGTATAGGTAAATATATTTGTAATCCAATATATTATATTTCTTTTTCTTATAATACATCTAAACACAGGTGAAGTGTATATAAGATGCGGCGCAGTCGAATATACCACCACTATAACTTGTTACTTTTTTCATATTTACAGAAGGGAGTATTGGTTTGTTTGTTTGGCCTGAATATGTTTACGTTGTTTTGTCGCCACTTCATTGACATACCTCACATTACAAAAAAATATAATAAAATCTAATTTAGACAGTCAAAATACTCATATAAATGAATTAGAAATAAAAAATTGTCTTAGGGTAAACATTTAAACATAAGGAATATAAAAAGCAATTACGAAGTAAATTTGAACTGAGAACAGTTAAATATAACTCTCACAAAAGTATGAAAAGAGCTTATTAGACCTTAAATTCTCAAGATTTTTACAATATAAATCAAAATTAATTAAATTTAAATAATATTTTAATTTTTAGCAAACTGATCTTTTCTCTTTTATAAATTAACCAGTTTCCTAGATATGTAAATGTGAACAGCCACAGTTGTATTTGTGTTTTCAGTGATACACCGACTGCTCAGATTTAAGCTTAAATTCTTAATACGGTGGCACATCTAAAATCAATTATTTAAGCATCAGTCATATATAGTAAACCAACATAAAAACTATTACATTTCTACATGTGTTATTACACATATATTGTTGCATGCAAAAACATGATGTTGATGATATAAAACTGACATAAATCCTGTTTTTTTTTTTTAAAGAAAATAATATATAATTCTTATAAGAGTTTCCATGTCCAAAAATATAAAATAATAATAATTTTAAAGCCAACCTGTTTGTTGTTAATTGTTTTTGTTGGGAAATTGTAGTAAAGTTGATTATATAAAATGTTTGCGATAATACAGCTAGGAGACAGTTTTTACTTAAAAACAGTAACAGTATTTTAATTTTAAATTTTAACAGATACTAACATAAACTGTGGCACTAAAAATATTTTTAATTAACACCCTAAATGCATTTGGAAGATATCTTCCTGGAAGAAATTTACGCAATATCTTCATTTTATTATTTAGATGAAAATTTTCAAAGCAATATTTTTATAATATTGCATTTTATCAGTTTAAAGAAAATTAAACAATAAACAAAAAAATATATAAAATTCAAAATTTTTGTTTTTCTAATCCTCAAAATATCGCCCTTTTTTCAGTAATTTGCTTGTCACCTCCGCAATAAATTTATGATATCTCATTGAGATCATCTGGAAGAAAATAATGAAATATTTTTATTTTTTAATCGTGATTTTTAATTGTCAAAAATTTTTTCAAAAATCAAAAAAAAAAAAAAAAACAAAATATATAAATATATATATATTGTATATATATATATATATATATATATATATATATATATATATATATATATATATTCGTTTTAATATTAAACAGGAAGGCTATGATTTGAATTTCTTTTAATATAAACGGCTAGAAAATTTTTAATTTGATAGTTTCTAAATAGTTTTTATTCAAAATGGGACGTGGTAAAGCTCTTAATAACTCTGAAAAATAAAAAATTCTGATTTTGCAATCTCATGATCAGAATCCGGTCCAAATAGCTAAAAACATTAATAGAGGAGAGACAGTTGTGTACAATTATTTAAATAACATGGAAAGATATGGAAAAAACATGAAAGGGCGGAAGAAAATGGACATAACTCCAAAAGAAAGATGAAAAATTCTTAGAATTGCATCAAATTCTGCCATGTCGGTATCAAAAATGGGTGAAAAAGTGAGGTCAGTGCCAGTCTACGTACAGTGCACCGTATTTTAAAGTCGTGCTCATGATAGTCCTACGAAAACTACAAAAAAAAAAACCATCAATTAATGAAAAACGCAAATCACAACGTCTACAGTTTGCCAAAAATACATCGACATGGTCCGACAAATGGTTAAAAGTTGTATTTTCCGATGACAAAAACTTTAATATTGATTACATCCATGACCTAAATAAGAAGGAATTATTTTTAAGCCGCAGACACAGCCGAGAGGGCGGAATAATGATATGGGGTGCCATTTCGTATTATGGTACCATAGAATTGGTTTTTGTATCCAACAAAATGACTGCAACGACTTACAAAAACATTCTGGAGGAAGCATTTCCAAAATTTATTGATTTCTTTGGAGCCATACCTTGGACGTACCAACACGACAATGCTCCGATTCATACCGCCAGAGCAGTAAAACAATGGATTAATCAACAAGGTGTACAACTTTTGGATTGGCCCTCATATTCACCAGACCTGAATCCAATGGAAAATTTTTGGGGATGGCTTGCAAGAAGTGTATGGAGGAGGAAAACAATTTGAGACGATAGAATACTTAAAGGATGTAATAACGAAAGCATGGAGTTCAATTTCGCTAAATTACTTGGAGTCATTATACAAGTCGATGCCAAATCGCATTTTTGAGGTTATTTCTAAAAATGGTGGCAGTACTCATTACTAATTGAATGTTAGAGGATAATAACTTTCATTTTTATAACCTAAAATTTAAAAATAATTACTTAGCTTGCTTAGTTTTAAAATATTCCTTATTTAAGTGATACACGAAAAAGTACCACAGAAATGCATGTCTTTAAATAAATGCATAATTTTAGTATAACAAAATATTTATATTTTTTATTTCTTCAGGAAACTAAAGCCAACACTTTGAAATTTGGTTGCGCAAAAAATTATTTTTTTCTGAACTTTAGTTTAGGAGATAAACATAATTAAATTTAAAAAAATGTGATTTCTTATTCAAATGGCAGGCAGTGTATATTGAAGAAATTTGTTTGCCTTTTAGCTAAAAATGGATCTTTTATAACGTTGAGATTTATGAGCATGCATGCTTTACAAGACATAAAGAATTCCTTTATTATATTATTTCAAGATACTTTTAGTGATGATTTTTCTATATATTTATTACATCTTCCAGAAGATTATCTAGCCATATCTTCTTTTTTTTCATCTAGATGATTATCTATGAGTATTGCCTATTTATCTTCCAGGCGTATTGATATCTTATTGCTTAGATGTGTCGCATGTGACGCACAATCACTCCCGATAGAGGAAATTTCAGCAACACGAATATGATTATTGCGGTAATACGAATTGGAATCATATAATATCATAATAAATGTATAATAAAATTCAATACGACTTTATTTATTTTGGTTATCATTAGCATTTGTGTACAAGAAAAGAAAATTAATTTAATTAATTGCTTCACGATTTTGTTCAGTTTTATATAAAAATAGGAGCCAAAATAATTTTTTATAGCTGAAAATCATAAATAACTTAAAAATTAAAATAAAAAATCAAACATTTTTACTTAAAATCAAAATGTAAAAGAAAAAATTATATCGAAGGCCTATATTCAAAACCCACTATTTCGAAAACACAACTTCATACATATACTTTGTTTTTAATATTTTGTAATATTTGCAATATTAAAGAGATATAGAGCGCTTTTCACTTTTAAAATATTCAATAAATAAGGTAACTATATATAGAGAGCTTTACATTGTATAAAACACATTTAATTATCATATAATATAGGATTTTAGAAGTTTTTCAACTAGTTAGTTATTTCAAGAATAACATAATTCAAATAGGTTACTTTATTGTATTAACGGAACAGGTCGAAAGGTACTCGCATACAAACAAAACAATAATTATCGCATATTAAAAGAACTATTGCAACAAAAGTCCTAAAATTTTGTGGTAATAATTTTCTCATCAACCTCCACAATTGAGAGAAAGATAAATTAGGTACAGAGGGTGTGGTAGCTCCCATTAAAAGTAAAAATTATTTATCGCTTTAATAAAGAATTATTAAAACAAAATTTTTAAAATTGTGTGGGAATAATTTCCTTATCAGGATTAATAACTGAGATAAAAAATGTAAGGAACTATAATCTACTTGTCAAGTTCCACAACTGAGATGGAAATAGGTTGGGTTAGTTTACAACGGGTTGTATTGTATATCTAAAGAACTATTCAACCTATTTAATTTGTTTGCCAGATTCATATTCATTATGCATAAATTAGTTAAAAATGATATACGTTATATTTATGTTATAAAGAAATAAAATAATTATACAGAGATATAGAAGGTTTTGTACTCAAAAATAAAAATCAACCCACCGTGTTCACAAATGAATTTTAAATTTAAAATACGTTTTAGTGGCAAAATTGGCATGTTTTAAAAGGCATTTTAAATTTTAAAGTTGTTTGTGAATACGGGGTAAAGTATTTATTTTGTAAGATAGAGGAATACCAAAACGTGGACAAAATTTGAGAAACTAGAAATTTTCAATTGAAATGTGTATCATATATGAGGATTACTGTAGGGAATATAATGGCATCGAAAACGCAATTTCATGAAAACCTGAATATAGACCCTCGATATGTTTTTCTTCAAGCAATGTTGATTTTCATTTTTAATTAAAATACTAATGAAAAAATATATGCAATATTTTCAACTTTTTATAATTATTATGTATTGATAACAAAGAAAAATTATTCACACTATTTATGTACATTGTTTAGTTTATAAATTTTGTAAAATCTTTCATTGATTAATTCGTAACCTATTATCGAACTTTAAATCCTTTATACAAACGTTTGAGTTCCATAGTTATCTTACCATGTCCATATTAACCAACACCTTTTGTACTAACTCATGTTGGCAACAGGTGCTTTAAATTGTTTTCTACTAAAACTTTTCCACAAATTGTTATTAATATCGATTATACAAAAGTTTTGCAGTTCTAATCAAATTCTACTTCCTCTTTTCATCTTCTATATTTTATTAAAATATTACACTGTCTTGCCTTCTATTATTTTGTTAAATCTATTGCATATACTAAAGCATAAAGCGCAAATGTAACACGTTGCACTGTGGTGCCATTACGGCTTTTTGTCTTTTTTTTTTTTTTTTTTTGTAGTGAAGAGAGAAAAATCTTTATTATCGTCAACTAATGTAGAATGTGGTTAGTAAAATAAAATTTAATTTAGTCAATTCATTTCTTACAGACCTTTACTTTTACATAATTTTTGAAATAACATTTATTATTGTTTTCTTTTTAATTTAACCCACTGTTTCGTATTACTATAACTACTGCAATTTAGTGCGTCATAAAAGACACACTTCACGTTGCACTCTGAAGGATTGACATTGACTGCAAATGTATGCATCTGTCAAGACAAGAAGAATACACAGTATTTAACTGATGAAAATGAAGACTGAATTACAGTCAAATATCAGAAGCAACTAAAGAAAAACAAAAGAATAACAATAACTATAAATGAAATGAAAAATAAGCTTCAAGTTATATAAAGACAGAAGATACTAAAGGAAATAGATTTGTGGAAGAAAAAAAAAACAGGTTCATGACCTTGACCATTATGGTTTTTAACATACGCACGTTTTATACAATATTTCACTTGTATTGCATCCAAATATTCGTAAGCGATTTTAATTAAAGTCTAAATTGAAATTATTGAAAAGTAAGAATAAATAATTTTTTTGCAATTTGAAAGTAATAATTGAATTTTAGTTGGTTAGAGAAACTAAATGAAAAATATTGAGTGCAAAAGTTAAGTATTAAAAGACGGCCAAAAATTTATATAATATATGGGAGAAAAAAAATCGAACGCATTTTTTGCATTCACCGAATCACAGTGGCTCTGAATTGTTTTTCATCAGCCAAAACTCTGTAACTGTTGAATCGAGAGCAATATTTTAATTAATTTTTTTTTCTTTTGATGGAGAGATATTTTCTTGAATTTTTCTCAAGTTTTAATTTCATTAAAATCAGCAGTTGTTCAGAAATTTAAGACCAAAATTGAACTTTTAATTCATTTATATGAAAATTTAGTATGAAAATTCGGATTTTTTTTGTTTTTTTTTTTTTTTTTTTTTTTTTTGAATTATCCTTACTTATAAAAAAGTTATAAACAAAAAAAAAAAAACAAATTTAATAATAGTACCCAGGATAACTCTATGAATAAGTTCCCAATTTATCAATTCTAGTAACACTAGAATCGGTTATTTTTGGACAAAAAGATTACGATTTTTTTAAATGTTTATTTTGTTTTTTTACTTAAATAACATTAAGGAGAAAAATTTTTATTTTTTATAATAACTAAAAGTTTTTAATGTTCATTTAATTTTTTACTTAAATAACAATAGAAGTAAATTATAATTATTATTCATTCGATTGGAAAATAGCAAATATTCTACATTTAGTTCTATATTATTTCTGTTCTCTTGCAGCCCTTTTGTTTCTTCCTCTAAGTCCCGATGTACTGCATTTCAACGACTTCGAATGCTAGAGATGAAGATACCTAGCGTTGCCAGTAATATATTAAATAGATCTTCATTTGTAAAATTTCGTAATATTTTTCTGGTATTGTGCTCTCTATAAAATCAGTAATCCTTATTCCTTTTTTCCAGGGCTTCCTCTGATAGATCATCAAGTGTTACTGTATGGCATCTTCTCCATAATAAAAGATTTTTTGAACTGTTACAGACATATTTCTCTATGGATATTTGATGTATATATTCGTGCAGTTTCCTTCGAATATTCACCAAATTTTCTAGCATCAATTTGTCTATTGCACACAAGTACATCGATAATTATTTTAAATCTTGAAATAAGATTTATATCAACACCTGTTACTTCAGATGCTCTTTCGAAATCTGAAGAGAACCGTCTTGCTGTGTTTCCATCATTCGTATTGCCTGATCCTTGTTTTATTTGATCTACAAACAAGCCAAACAAAAAATTAGACTTTTAGCCAATGGACTTAATTTCTAAAATACATGAAATTTAAATGCATATATCTTCGGTCTTATTTTTCCAATTTAAACAAACTTTGGGTCAAAATGATGCCTAATAAATCTAGTTTCTAATTATTTTTGTAAAAACGCCATTTTAAAATAATCCTTAAAATGTTGGCAGCAACATATATAAAACATGGCGTGGGGCCATGAGGGATGCTGATAAAACTAACATTTAGTAAAAAAAAAAAATCATTTATTTTAGTAATAATTTTAACATTTCTATGTTCACTGAATAAAACAATTTGCATACATATGAGAAAAATAACATTTAAAACTTCGGCTTATTATTAGAGATTATACTCTATTAATTTGAAAAAAAAAATATATATATATATCTTGGAAATGGAAATATATTGACAATTTTTCCAATATTTCGATTGAGGACAAATTTCTGAACTCTTCCAAGGAACCTATTTATGAGTTTCTGTTTTAGTTTTGCGAAATCCTAAAATTTCGCGATTTCTTTAAACAAAAATATCTTGGAGACCACTTAACAGATTGACAAAAAAAAAAAACAGATTTATGTCCTGACAATTTTATGATTGACAATTCAAACTGTATTTAAATTGTATTATTGTCATCTTCAACCAAGAAAAAAAATATATATTTGTAAAATTATTCAAATTTCCAAAAAGTGCATTATAATGCAATTGCATTTTGGAGCTCCAAAATTGTTAGTGCTAAATCATTAATTATGAATGTACGACATTGATTTTAGAAAAATCTACTCATATATTTTTATATACAAAACAAAACAAGTTAAACAAGTTAGAGTGATATATTCGGCTGTGCCGAATCTTATGTACCCTTCACCCTTATTGAGATATATTATATGAAAATGAAATACGTTATACCGGATGTAATTACTAATATATTTACCTATACTATATCTATATGAACACTAAAGCTTTAAATAATTTGCAGTTTCATATAAAGTTGAAATAGAATCAAGATTTTATAAATCCTTACATCCCTTTATATATTACAAAAATTAGGTGTAAGTTTGTTTGTTTATGTATCAATAGCGTCTAAACGGCTGAACCGATTTGCACGAAATTTTACACAAATATAGCACCAGTGCCTCGCCTTCTTTTAGAAAAAATTCATTTTTCAATTCTACACGTTATTAATAAAGCTATTTATGTGATATGTAACGCTCAGATAGTGCTTGCACTGTAGAATATTAAATAATATTTATGCTCACTTTTTTAAAACTATCAAAAGAAATAACCGATTAGCTTAAAATAGACCAATTAGTAGGAAGTGTAATCGTAGTATACCCCATATAAAGCAAGTATTCATTATGACATAACTAAGGAAATATTATTATTAATTATTATAGTGATAGCCCTCAAATTTCGTGGGAACTTTTATTCTATCCTATGAAAATAGAATGGTTAGTTGCAGGGGGAGAGATGGCCCCCATAAAAAATATATAAAAATTTTCTCATCTAAAGGACTATTACAGTGAAAGTCGTACAAAATTTAAAAGTAAATTTCATGTCAAATTTCGAATAGAGTGAATAGGTCCAGGGGGAGTAGCAGTGTCCATAAAAAGCAAATATTGCTTATCATATCAAATAAGGGAGCAAAGCGCACCAGTAAAAGCTAATAAATAACAAATTTAATACTTTGAAAATTTACAAATATTCGCACATATTTAAGGACTATGGACCAATTTGACTGATTTAAAAAACCGAAATTGAAGAATTTAGAAAATATATAGGTTGTGTATAAAAAGTAAAACCAAAATATAACAAAAGCTTAATTTAGGAAATCAAATTTCTATCATGAAATTTATGTCATACTTTCAAATCATGGCAAAAATATATTTATTGCTAGCATTGACCATTTTTTTTTTTTTTTTTTTAAGAAGATTTAGTTGTCATGTCTAATAACTAAAATATAAAATAAGGAAATATAGAATTAGCTGATATTTTTATAAAAAAAATCTCAAAACAATGAAATCTCACACATGTATGTATTATTAATTTTTTTTTTTTCTAAATGGTAAATTTTTTGACATCGTCATTATATTTAGCTTGTTTGTAGTTGTTTCGTTGACAAGGACATGTCTTTAAATTATGTGTTTTTAAAAAATATTTATTTTTCGTTTTTTTTTTTTTTTTAATATGTCACTTTTCTATGCGGATAAATTCATTGCGACAGTACAAAGAAAAAATATCTGGAAGCTGCTGAAACGCATTTTTTTAATTGTTATAATCCATTTGGATTTATTTATGAATCATGTAATAAAATAAAATCTTTTGAGTGGAGAAAAAAAAAATAGAAACAATAATTTGATTTTAATTAAAATGTAAATTAGAAAACAAAAAAAATTATGAAATGTGAAATGAGGAAGATGTTTTATTCCATGGCAGAGACGTATGACCAATTAAGCAGATTTATAGAGGAAAAGTCTAAATAATGAAAACTATAAAGAAAATAATTTTTCATATAAAATTAAGATCATTATTTTACCAAAAGATTTAAATGTAAGTTGTATGTATAATTATATATCGAAAGCTTCGTAATCCTTGTAGTATAAATAAAAATACATTGAAAACGAGATGGACAGACATCGAACAGTGTGTGATTCAGAAAATGAAATAATTATGGAATTTCGGAATGGCTACTACGATTTCAATGGAATTTCACATAGTGACAGTAGAGGTGCAGGCGAATTTAAGATTTATATGCGGATAAATTCATTGCGGCAGTACAAAGAATATCTGAAAGCTGATGAAAATATTTTGGACCGTATAGATCTTTAAGAAAAATATAAATTTTATATATATATTACTTAATAAAATGTTTATATAACAGAAAAAGAATGTGAACACTTTTTTGGCAAAAAAAAGGAAAAAAATGGACTTTTTTCAAAGTTCAAATTTAAATGCTTATAACTTTTGACTCCGTAAATATTTTTTCAAAGTTCTTCCTTTGCACAATTTTGCTATTTGTTTTTAATGAAACTTAAAAAAAAACAAAAAATCGGGTGAAATTTGGATCCACTGAAGTGAAAAAATTTTACAATGGCAGGCTAAACTGTAAATGTAAAAATTTTAATCCTTGAAGTCCAATATCTCTTAAACTAAAAAAGATTAGGTATGCATATTTTTCGTAGATCTCGACTAGCAAAATCCTCTTATATATAAAAGTCTTTAAAATCGGTTCAGATATAAGGGATTAGGATCATTTTTGAAAAAATAACACCCGAGGAGTCCAGCTTTGCGGTCGAAGTTCAAAACTTAAACTCGACTTCACCTCTACTATTACTATGTGAAATTTCATTTTAAATCGGAACAGCCATTCCGAAATTCCATAATTATTTCCATTTTGAGCTGATTTTGGTGGGCTAGGTTATATAGGATCGGTAGCCAAGTGTGCACTGATTTTGCTAACAATTGTAATTTGAGTCTCCATAAAACGTACTTATGCATAGCATTATGTTGATACTAACATTTATATATGTTTGGAAATAAATCTGTAACTTTAAATTTGTTGGTTGGATTTACTCAAAATATTGCACATGCATAGCAGAGGAGTGCACAATTGGAAGGGGGCTTTACATACCCCTCAGGAGCTAAGCTCTTAGGGTTCAAAATTGGGTAACTTTGACATAGAAAATGTTTAACCGCTTGTCAAATTTTTGTTTCTTATCAGATTTAAAATATTTTTACATCTTCTTGTATATAATTAAGAATAACGTCGACTAGACGTGAGAGTTTATTTAACAAAAATATGGAGTATATAATTCTTATGATTTTTGGAACTAAAGTAAATTGTTTGTAAAATTGAAGAAGAAACTATAAATATTTTATCTTGTTAGTTCATATATCCTAACGAATTTTTATATTTTTGAAAAAAAAATCCCAAAAAAGCGGCGAAAATCCCAAAAATGGGATTTTTTAAATTTTGCCCATAAAGTCCACATTTGTTGCAGGTTTTAAAAAAGCCATTTGCAAATTCCTTGGAACACTCTACAGTTTTCAAAACTGTATTCTGTTTGCAGAACATTATACTTTAGAACATATAGGTTAAATTAAAAATTTATATAGGTCCAACTTCCAGAGGGTCTGTAATTAGTTCTATTAGGTGTTTAAGTTTGTTTTTAAATTTGAAAGTATTTCTGTGTAAATACCTTTCAGAAAATTATAAAATTATTATATATTCTTAAAGAAAATTATATTTTGGCGAAAGAGGGGTGTGGACAATTTTTAGGACAAAAACACAAAAAAATCTAATCTAAAATTTAAAATTCATTATTTTTGGGCTCGTAAGAGATATCGACCTCAATTTTTTGTATTCGATAGATAATTTTGTTCTTTCACTTATTTTAGAAAATCGGATAAAAATATTGGATCAGGAACAAAATTGAGGTAGTTGAAATTTCAAATAACATGAAAATTATAAGAAATAAATGGCACATATATAAAAATATTTGAAATCGGATAAGAAAGAAAAATTTGACAAAAGGTTAAATATCTTCTATATCAGAGGTACCCCATTTTAAAAGGCTCTGCTCCTGAGGGGTATGTAAGGCCCCCCTTCCAAACTTAAAATAAAACACTCCTGTGCTACGCCTATGTGAAATTTCATGTAGATCCAACTTGCACATTAGAAGTTACAAAAAAAAAATTGATTCTGTCCCACTGTGCGTGGGTGGTATATTCAATCTTGGACCGAATTTTATAAAATTAGACACTTCTGTAAGATTTGTTTGTGCCGAATATAATCATAATACCAACATTTATATGGTATTTACACACTGTAAAGTGATTTTCGGAGAAGGATTTTATATAGGAGTTATGGTCAATTATGAACCCATCTATTTAATTTGTATTATAATTTTTTTGGGGCATAGATGAAATAATAGTACGATCATAACTAGTTTAATTTACTAAATTCCTGTGTTAACCAAATCATATTTGCAAAACTTCATTGGATTGAAAATTGCTACATGTATTTTGCGCACAAATTTACATGGACAGCCAGACGGATGGTTAGAGGGACGTACATCGTGATTTTAGTGGATTTGATTCATTATGCTTTGTCGAAATGCTGCCAAATGGACCCATTTATAAAAAATACTATTAAAACATTCTACTGTAAAGGGATAGGAATTAATAGGTACCATTTTTTAAAACTGTACTTTAGAAAAAATCTGAAAATTGTTTTCTTTTTATATATTATGTGGGGTATATTATGTTTGTCATTCCGTATGTAACCTATCAAAAAGTATATATATATATATATATATATATATATATATATATTCTGGATAAATTCACTTACTAAGTCGATTTAACGATGACCATCCGCCTGCCCTTCTTACCTTCTGTCCACGTAAATCTTGTTATTAAACTACAATTTGAAGAAACTTGGCACCTAGATCTTATATGTCTCAAGGAGAAAACGTGCTGTAGTTGCTTGAATACGGTTCATTATTACACATAGTCCCCATACAATTGTCTTCCCAGAATAGAGATTTGAAGTTATAGAATTTGAACCAGCCAAGATTTCAAAAATTCAAAAAAAAGAAACGAATTTTTCATTAAAAACCAAATTTTCACCAAATAACACTAGTAGACCAAGAAATCCTCATATAAACAAAAAAATGCAATAATTTGCTCTCAGTATATGTATAAATAAGTAACTATATGTAAAAACACTTAATATATAATAAATTAAAATAATATAAAATTTGTGCATAAATTTTAATGACACATTGCTTATTTTATTCTTAGTACTGCTGGCTTTATGATTAATTAAAAAAAAACTTTGAAGGAAAAAAATCTTAAATTTTGCATGAAAAAAACTAAAAAAAATAATGTCAGGATGACTTGAAGGCAATTTTGATCCGCTTCTTTCTTTACTCTTCTCAAGTTATTGTGAAATATACTAGTGTTACCACCATATTAGCGGGGAAATAATAGACATGCCGATAACAAAAATCATTACGTGATAGAAAAAAAAACTAAAAGTTTATTTTTGTTTAACAAGTCAAAATTTTTCTAGTTCAAAAAAAAAAAAAAATATATATATTTTTGTTTGCCGACCAGTGCACAGTGGGGCAGAATCGAAAATTTTTGGAAATAAATCTGTAACTTCTAATCGGTTGGTTGGATTTACATAAAACTCCACTTGGGTATAGCAGAGAAGTATGCAATTTTAAGTATGGAAGGGGATCCCACAGTACCCTCAGAAGCGGGGGTAAGGAGGCTCAAGCTGGGGTAGCTTTAATATAAAAAATGTTTAACAGCCTTGCTAAATTTTTGTTTCTTACCTGAAAAGATGTTTATATCTTCTTAAAGCTCTTAATAAGCCTTATAAAAAACATACGTGCATGTACTATTTATCTACTACAGTTTTCGAGTTACTTGTATTTGAAATTTTAAGTGGTGCAATTTCGCTTTATCTGGGTCTTAACATTTGTAATAAAAAATTAGAAAAACTACAATTTTTTTCAAATAAAAATAGTTTATTCAGAAAATATATCGACCTCAAATTTTTCTTTATTTGATAGATAATTCTCTTCTGTAACTAATTACAGAAAACTCAAGCTAAATCAATTGCAAATGGTGGGCTATGTATGGAAAAAAACTGGACAAAGATCATGCAAAATTGAGACAGTTGAAATTTTAAAACTCACATTGGTTTTAGGTATTATCAGGAGCTTTAAGAAGATATAAATATCTTTGAAATCGGTTAAGAAAGAAAAATTTAGCAAACGGTTAAATATGTTTTATGCCAAAGGTATTCTACCTTGAGTCCCCTTATCTCCGCTCCTAAGGGTACTGTGGGATCCGCCTTCCTTTGTCTTAAAGTTAAATTAAATGCTAATGTGAAATTTTATGTAAACCCAACCAGTCGATTAGAAGTTATAGATTTATTTCCAAAAATTTTCAATGCTGCCTCACTGTGCATTAAAAAAAAAAAAAAATCTCATTTGATTATCCAAAAAAATTTTGTACATTATCTATTCTATCACCACTAATTAATATAACAATAATAGGTAAACTCATCTACATAATTTTACAAGTGCAACACCCAATCATTTTAATAGTTAATAATTATTAAATAAACATATTTATTATCTACGACAACTAAAGACAAGAAAAACTTCATTGCACGAGTATTAAATAAATATTTTTTTTCACTTTTATTTTCAATCAAATGAACTTCTTTAAAATAAAAATCATATATATATTTTTTTATTTTAATACTTAAGTCTCTAGAAAAATCTCCTTCCCTTTAAAAATAAATTTCTTAAGCATATCTATAAACTTAGACTAATACACTCACACTTAAATGCTCATTTATTTATAAACGAACCACTACTTACAAAGATGCATATTTACACAGCTGCGCATTTTTTTATTTTTTCAAATACTTGTAATGAAATGCGTGTGTGTTATCAGTTTTAATTATTATTTTTTAGTTTTTGCTGTATTAAACAATTTTCTTTATACTTTTATTGTTAATTTATTTAATACATATTTTTTTTTATTAATATATTCACACAAGTTTGGTTAATGACAACTTTTAGTTTTTTATTATTATTATTTTTATTTATCAAATAGCACTTAAGAGTCTAACGAACTATAGGAACATTTAGAGAACACTTTTATTCATTTTCTGTAAACAAAACTTTTTTCTGAGTTTGTTTTTTTTTTATCGAGTAAAAGAAACCGTAATATAGCGCATAAAAGATTTTAGTAAAAATAAAGTTTTTGTTGGATTTGTATGTATTGGTAGTAGAATTTATTCGTTTAAGAAATATAAATAAAATAATAAATAATAAATAAATGAAAAAGACTACGAATAAATAAAAACTAGTACAACGACAACGTTTATAAAATTGTAAGAAAAAAAAAATTGAAATAAAAAACAAAAAATGGCGAGAAGAACTAATGACTACAATTGCAATCATGAGAGTAAAAAATACAATGATATATATACAACAAAAATAAATGTTAAAAGGGAAAAAAATATTCAATAGCATTTATACACACAAACTATATAGAATACATCCCTATAGTGGGTGGTATATGTATATTCCTTGTCGGTAATTTATATGTATGTTAGGAATTGAATCTTGTAATGCAGACCAGATACAATTGACTACTTTATAGGCCATAGGTAATGTAAGGTGTAGTTAATTATTAATTTTTAACATAATCAATGAAATTTTAATTAAGTTCCTTTCACTAAGATTTTACTCAAAATTACAAATAAAATCACCTGATTGGTAGGAGTTATCAGAACTACTGGGATTTATTTATATTTCTCTACTTGTGTTTGTGTAGTAAAGCACTACGTTTTACCCCACTCGTATACATTCATATATTGCATATTTCCAAGTTTATTGCCATATTCCGTCATCAACATAAATGACAAAAACAGAACTTTTACTTAGAGCCAAACAGATAAACTCTTAAAGAAATCTCTTATTGGTTTTTCCGATTTAAAAGATTTTTTTTTTCTCAGATTACTTAAAAAGTATTTTGATAATTTTAAACAAAATTGAGGAAAATAAATTTAACAAGGTAATAAATTTAACAAGACTTAGCAATCACATTTTTGCAGAAAATAATTTTTAAAGCAATTAAATTCCTTTATTTTAATAACACAGGGCGACAAAAATATCATTTTTATCATGATGTTCTAAGTCTATAAATCACTTCTATGTAATCGACTCCAGTTCTTGAGTTACACCATTGTATAGAAAATTATTAAGGTTGCACCACATATTGTAAAATACCTCGAAATGAAAATGGAATGAAATGTTTAAATTGGTTTAATAAAATTAAATTTTTATTAACTCCAAGTTACTTCCTCATTATTTTTCAATCAACTTAATAATTTCGGAGCAAAAGTTATGTCGAAAGACAAAAATAAAAAAAAACAGTTTCTTAAAAAATCGTAATTAAGTTGAAAACTATTGTGGTAAAATAAGTTGGTATACTCCCAGAAAAATAATGATCACAATCATATACGAAATGATACAAAATGATACGGAAATTTTGTTAACGCAATGGTATCAAATTGAAGCTAAATTTGTGTCAAAATGAACGACATTGATTGAACTTGATACCACGTCGATATGGACTTAAAATGAATCAGTATCGAATTCACACCGTCTGTTTTTTAAACCACTAAACTAAAGCCAAAAAAAATATATATATATTTTTTTATTTTTGATTTGTTGTCATATTTATTAAAAGTATTATTATTAAAAAAATAAAAATATTATTAAATAAAATATAACTGCAATTTTACTTCCTTCTTTCAATATAAAAGTTTCGTTTTGAACTCCGCTTGCAGGCTTAACAATGGCACTCCCTTAAGTCGTCTATATTTAAATAGGGCAAACTCTTAAATATTACTTGAGCGGCTAAATAATACATTTATTTCATTTTTGATAAATTTTAATTTTTAAAGAAAGACTTCTTTAAGCTTTAAATTGTATATAATAATTACGTTTGCACCAAACTTTTTCGGCTTCATTCATACTTTTAATGAAAAACTACATTAATTTTTTTGGCTTTTTCTTACTAATCAATAACAACTTATTTATAACAATTCATTTTTTTCGAAAACCAAATAAAGAGAATCAAAATAATAATCTAAGAAACAGTCTGCTTTCGGTAAATTTTTAATTTATAGAAAAATTCATTACATTTTTTTATAAGAAATTTTTGATAAATTTTCTTTTATGGAAAAATGTTTATAACATTTTATTTTAGTAGAAAATTTCTGAAAAATTATCTTTTTTTTAGAAAAATTTCGATAAATGCTTTTATTACAGAAAATTTTCATTAAATGTCCTTTTTTATGAATTTTTGACAAATTTACTTTCTATATGAAGTTTTTGAAAAATCTTATTTTATTGGGAACAGTGATAAATTTTCTTTTTATAAAGAATTTTAGATAAATTTTTTAGGCAATTTTTGATTAATCTTCTTTTTATTTAAATTTTTTTTTAGTATTTTTTTTTTTTTTATAAAACATTTATAATGATTATTAGCTATTTATAGAAAATTTTCAACACATTTTCAATTTGAAAAACTTAATTTTATATTAACACATAATGGAAACAAAATTGGAATGAGGAGAAATTTTTCTGGAAACACTAGAAATTTTAAATGATGATAGTAGAGACTTGGACACTTCGAATTTGAAAATAAAGGATCCGATTTTCTATATCTGAACCAATTTTAAAGATTAATATTGAGTAAAATCGTCTAGCCGAGAACTACAAAAAAATCCTCTCCGCATATACAGATTATCTCTTTTACGAGTAGTTTACGAGATATTGGGCTTCGAATTTTAACATTTTTTTTTCGCTCACAGAATTTTTTAAATATTTCTTATTTAGTTAAAAGCAAATTACAAAATTGTGTAAACAAGAAGGGGTGAAAAAATCTTTATGAAGTTATAAACATTTAAGATTTAAATTTAAGAAACAAAAATTTTTAGAAACCCTTAAATCCTAATAATCGTTAAAAAAAAATATTTTTTACTTTTTTTACAATTATAATCAGGAAGCTAAACTCCATATTACAAATAATTGAAAGTATATTATTCGTGTATCAAAATCAGCCGAAAGACATCTCATGCATTTAAACTTGTTCTCAAGCGGATTCGACGAGTGAAAATTTAATGGCTTGTGTTTGGTGACGCAAAGCGTCGTCGGATGTTTCCAAAACATTATGTAGTCATTTCATGTACGAACATTAACAAGCTAAAAATGAAAGTTTTTGAAAAATAGATACAGCGTAAGGTGGCAACGTAAACACAACCGTTGTCGATTTTGCAACTACAGTTTTCCCTTAGTGTATGTTCTATTTACATGTATTGGTGGTTATAAAACATTTGCAACTGAAAACTAATATTTAGCAATCACATTCTTTGTTATTTTTCTAAATTTAGTCAAATAAAAAAAAATCTTACAATATTTAAAAAATATTGTTTTCAAAAATCGCCGAAAATCAGAAACGATCAAAAATTACCATATGAGTGGTTCATTAAAATCGATACGAAAAAAAATATTTTACTTAAATCTTATAAAACACGTTTTTGCAAATAATATTACTTTTTGCACCATTTTCTAAAGAGATACATTCTGTTAATTGTAAAAAAAAGTCCACATTTATGCATCAATTTAAGCAAATTTGCGTCATTTTCTTTGTAACATATCCAATTTTATGATAAAAAATAAAAAATAGAATTTTTGAATGTTTTAAATTTTTGAAAAATGTTTGGAATAGAAGAACTGCAAAACTTTTAATCAGATTAAAAATAACATACGTAGAACTTGAAAGTAATTTTGGATAGATTTTTTTGTAATTTATTCAACTAAATAAGGCAAAAATATGTTAAAACTTCATGAATTTGTACCCATTACCTCGAATACTAAAGTCAATTAAAAAATTTTTGTAGGCTTATAAACCAATAATCACCTGTATACTATATAAATTGGTACTATATGAATTGACTGAGAAAATCCATCATTTAATTAAATTTTTATAGGAATTAAAAAAAAAAAATAATAATAATAATAATAATAATAAAATTAATAATAATAATAATAATAATAATAATATTGTTACAACGACAGCCCTCAAATTTCGTGCGAATATTTATTCTACCATATCGCATTGATGAAATAAAGATAGGACAGATAGGTGGAGGGGGAGAGGTAGCCCCATATAAAGAAAATATAAATGTTCTCATCTAAGGACTATTATAGTGGAAATTTTAAAAACATTTAAAAGTAATTTTCATATCAAATTTAGTAGCTCCCATATAAAGTAAATATTAGTTATCGCATCGAATGAAATAAATAACAAATTTTATACTTTGTAATTTTACAAAAGTTCGCAAATATTTAAGAAAGATATAACCACTTGGGTGCAGAACAAATATTATATAAATGTAAGATTATTTAAATTAAAAAAAAGGTACGGCGGAAACTGAACTAATTTGACTGATGTAAAAAACCGAAATTCGAAAAAAAATATTTGTGATGGATTTGTGCAAGAATGAGGCCCATAGCTAATATGGGAGCTTCAAAAAATCTTTTAGAGCGTTTTGACCTGTAACTGGATCTATTTAGTAAATTTTCATCAATACTTAAAAAATTTCCGATTTTTCTGTGAAAGAACGAAGTCTCTAGCTTACATAGGTGCTTCAGAAAGTTTAAAGAAAAAAATATGACTCAGTTTATTGCTGTTCTTGTTTTCAAAAACAGCTATTAAATAAATAAAAAAAAAAAACATTAGCAATAACTCGGTAGTTTATGAACGGATTTGGTTGATTCAAAAATCAAAATTCAAGAAAAACATTAGCTTATTTAGGTCTTGGTAAAAAATTCGTTTTGGACGATATCTTCGTAACCAAAAAAAAAAAAAAAAATTCCATTTATGTTTTGCAAAAGCGAGTTCACTAGCTTATATAGGAACTTCTCCGCTATTTTTTTTTTTCATATATTTCCACCATTTATGAACCGATCTTGCTGAATTTTAATATAAAGTTCTCGAAAGAGTCCATAAAATATAAACTTTTTGCTCTTCGACGAAAATTGTAGAAATTACAATCGCAATGACAAACTTATATATATCCTTTAGTGAAGGGTACAACAATTGTCGTCAAAATATCAAAAAATATGCTGTAAATAACAAAATATGCCATATGTATGCTCTTAAAATCACTCTTTGCAAAAATATGCCGTCAAGGGTGACAATGCAAAAATATGCACTTACAAATCGATGCCAAAATGTTTTATTTGTTTTGAAGCGGTTAAATATTATATCGACAGCTTCATTCAACGCACAAGAAAAAAAAAACATTAATTGCATATTTGTAATTTCCTTGTTAATAATTTAAAATAAAATTTATAAAATGCCAATTATTTCTAATTATTTGTTGAGTAAATTACTTTTACTAGAAAGAAAAGAGAGAAAACTTTATTTAATTGTTTCATATTCTGGTTATCAATGTACATCATTTTAGTGATCATTCTATATCAGAATTTCAAAAAAGGGTTCCTCGGGATAGTTTACAATGCAGTTATGATTTTTTTTCTTAAAGACCTCAAACTGATATCTTTATATTTCTCAGTAGGAGCCCAGTTTTAATTTTAGGCCCCTAGTTTGTTAGTCGTTAGGGTCATATTCGTTTTTGCTATACGCTCTTTCACATTATTCTCACCAGAACAATTTGACCCATATATATACATATATATATATATATATATATATATATATATAATTCCTTTTCTTAGGAAATTTTTCTTAGAATTTTGCCTAGGTTTCGTTTTTGCTATTTGCCTTTTTGCTTGTTTCTCTGTCGAACAAATTAACCCGCTCTACTGCACGTACAACAATTATATGTGGTTAAGTTCTTTAATAAGTTTTCTTTAATAAGTTAATTTTTCAACTTGGTTTTGTGCTAAATGTTAAAAATAAATTAAATTCAAATAAAATTCAAATTAAATTAATAAAAACCACAAACTTTTATATTACTCGTATTTTTAATATCACACATAAAATTTAAAAAAACCTCCAATATAATCATTCCTTTAGCAATTTTTCCTTATTTAGAAGCTTTCTTCTATTTTAATTATACTCTTACTTATTGAAATCACAATTTTCTCATTTAACCAATAAAGAAAACTTATTTAAGATTTCATTATTAAATGATATAATTAAGCTGCTATTATTACGTTAACAGCTAACTGATAACAAAAAAAATAAAGAAAAATAATAAATATTATTAAATTTTCTTGTTATCTTGTTATAATTTTTACGTATGTACTTGATAAGAAATTACTCAAATGGAAATATCAAATATGTACAAACAAAAAAAAAAAAAAAAAAAAAAAAAACAAACACAACAAAACTTAATGTCATCAACACTTGCACGAAATTCTATCATACATAGACAACCCATTTTATATTAAGGGAGTAGAAAGATGGCATACAACAAATAGCACCTTAATTTTGTATATATTTTTTTCAATGTAAATTACAACAGATATATATGTATTATATATTGTAAGTTTATATTCAGTTAAAGCAATTAAAATACTTGATATTTAGTAGTGTTCAAAACATTTAGAACTGAGATGATATTTAAATTTTGCATTAACTTTTTTGCTCCCCAAATATATTTATACCCAACATCAAAAAGTTGGGGGGTATATTATTGGGTTTGTCATTCCGTATGTAACGTGTCGAAAAAATCGTTTAAGACCACATAAAGTATATATATTCTGGGTCCAAGTAAGATTTTGAATCTAGTGTTGCCAGAATTTCTTCAAGAAAAAATGCTAAATGACTCTTAAATAAGTACAATTCTTCATAAAAAAATGCTAAAATTTATATTATGCCAGCTGAATGCCCCTACGTTGTAGGAAACCTAAAAAGTTAATAACAAAAATTTAAGGAAACATAAAAACACAGCTTCGACCGGTTATTTTTAAATATCGGTGGTTCCTGTAATACTTCATCAATATGCACTTAGTTTATATTCTATAGCTCATTCCGCTTTAAAAAAATCATCTATATTTAAAATTTTATTAAAATCTGTTTAGCGGCCTAGGTGTGATTGTGTCACAAACAAACAAACAAATAAGCAAACAAACATACACTTGATTTTATAATACTAGTATGAATTATAATAATAAAACTGATTTTATTTATGCTTGTATTCAAAATATTAAATTTGGTTGGGCAATTTTTATATACTATGCCCAAACAAAATGATCCTACTGCTGTCTTTAAAACTCTGAATCCATCCATCCATGTGACCTGTGTATCAAACTTAGTGTTGTAATTTAGAGACAACTTGATGTAATTTTAGCTCAATGTCATTTTTGGACCACAGCTCAATTATTTTACAGGATAATATGTCTTTTGAAAATTTTGTATTAAGTACTTTAAAAAAAAAAATGATGTTTGTTGGTACATATTTCATAAATCAAAATACTTGTGAATATGCAGGACAGGCGCAGTGTGAAATTTTGACGATTTAGCCGGACTGGAACCGAATTTTTACATACTTTTTTTTTTATTTTTTTATTAGGCTTTTTATTTAAGTACTTTATCCTATTTTAACATACTCGTATAATAAAAACATTAAGATTTTTTTAAGAAAATTTATTACATTTAGACCTATTTTTGAAAGTCTGAATGTGAATCAATTGTTTTCTTTAATGTACAATTTTTGTAATTTGCACGTATTTGAAACCAAAGTAGTTAAAAAAAAAATCAGATCCTTATTCCAACTTTTTTTAAGGGAATAAAATGAATACCCAGATTTGTAACCTTCATATTGATAATATGACAATTGTACCGAAAATGATAATAATTTGTGAAATATTTTTCTGATGCCTACAATTTATTTTCGTAGAGTTTCATTTTGATACCAAATTATTTCAAGAAAACATTTAAAATCGTTTTATTTATGGAAAAGTTACAAGTACCGAAAGTATCACATAGACAAACAAACTAAGATCAGATATTTTTGGCTATTTCATCCATCATATATCCATAAATAAAATCATATTTCCATAATGAATTTTTGCTCAAACATTTATCTTATATAAGGTTTATTTGATATTGAAAATGGACAAAATCGGTTAATAAACAAAAAAGTTATTGGTCAAATACTAGAAACACAGGATGTCCATTGTAACTTCAGTTCATACATTTTTGCTACTATCTCTTAAACAAAGATATGTACAACAACGAAATTTTGTACACCTCCCGTATAGGGTGAAACATCAAAGAAATTTTGTACAAATAGTTCCAGGACCAATGTAAACCCGGAAGCAGAAAATGGGCGTGGTCCGCCCACTCTCACATCATGAGAAATTTCAAAAAGTTACTGATGGTGGATATATAGTGGATATATAACATTCTCACATTTTAACTAAATAGGACAAACCATGATACAACTCTACAATAACTAAAATACTAAAAAATCCCATGTATTTTGTTTTTGCATTGGCAACCTAGCAAAAAAATAAGTGTTGAAAAAGTCATGATTTTAACATTGTGTTGTCATTGTAAGTTAATGCGGCAGGACAGCTGCTGAAGTAATAGTGTTATTATTTTAATTCATGGTTGTAATGCGTAGAATATCTTTTCTTTATGCTTCTTGTTCATTACTTTTGAAGTACTTCTCTGAAAACTTAGTTATTTTTAATAAAAATATAGTTTTAACTTTGTTAATAGATAATAAAAATACTTTTCAATTTGTCAAATTTTTATTTTCTTAGAAATTATTCACCATTTTTCTGCTACAAGTATATTTTTTTATCTCTTTTTCGGAAATAATATTTATTAACTTAAAAAAAATGCAAACTACGCTCTCGTTTGTTTGTTTAGTTCTACCTTTGAATTGGTGAAAAGGTTCTTTTTTGGAAGCACATGCTCGTTTTTTTTTTACTGGGTATGTAAACTTTAAGTTTGACATTTTATATTTTTGTTCACAAAAAACAACAACACATCTGACATTTCATGTAATAAAAAAATGATAAGACAAAAGTAAACAAAAAAAAAATGTAAACAAAGAATTTAAACATAAACACTAATTTGTCACTACAGATTTTAGATCACAAGCCACCATATTGCAAAAAGAAAAAAATTCTCAGCCGTTTAAATTTCGCTACCTTATTGGTCTACCTTGACGACCAACTTTCTCGAGATATACTAGAGTGACAGCATATTAATGAGATTATTAGTCATGCCCACAAAAAAAAAGCAGTACATCATAAAAAAACTAAAAGCTGAAAACTGTCAATTCTAATATTTTTACCAGTTACAAAATGTGTCCTTAGAAACGTATTTTGGACAGTTTAAAAGAGTTTTGCAAGTATTTCAAAAAAGGGTATGATAACTTCGAATAATTAAATTATACAGAGAAAAATAAAAATGGATTTCAATTACGAAATTGCTTCTATTAAACAAAGTTTTATTTTATTTTGCTCCAATCGTGAAAATGATAATATTAAATGAATGAAAATAATTGAGTTTTTCCCAAAGTTTTAATTAAAATTCTAATTAAATCAGTTACGTGAATAACTAAAATTTTGCCAAGTCAACTAAAATTTTAATTGAATACATTTAAAAATGAAAATTATTTTATAATACCTTTATTCTATTGTATGTAAACGAAAAATACATACAATGTAATTATGTTGTGGTATGATTACATTATATGTTCATATGTATATAGTGATAGAGATTTTTAAGTAATTTGGGTGTTCTGAAGTTTATAGAAACTTAATATTAATTATCTTGAATATCACCCATGGAATAAAGGTGTTCAGTTTGATGAATTCAAGTATTTTTCATTTAGGAAATGACGCAGAAATAGTGGCGATTTATTGAAAACGGATAGATTGTTTAAAAAATCGGTAAAAATTTATAATATATACTCGTACTTAATGTGAAAGTATTATACCTAAAAGCACTGAAATAGGTAGTCAAGTATCTACAATTTATGATCAACTCTTAGTTTTAACAAGCATGACAAGCGTTCCTTGCAATTGGAAATAACTTCAGTCATTTCTCTATGAAACTTATAAAATAATGCTGGAATTTGTAAAATAACCAGAATTGGAAATTTATAACTACTTACCGAATAACCAACACAATTTTGCAGATTTCGATTTATATTTATACCAAAAATGTATGTTTATCAAAAATTGATTCCTAATAAAAAATAATATATATACATAATAATTAAATCAATTTATTGTTTGATTAAATTTTATTATGAAGAAAGTTAAGAAATTTATCAAAAAATATTATCTAATAATTTTTTTTCTGTATTATCTTTCTTTACAAAAAATGCAAGAAATACAAATTAAAAAAAGGAAATGTCCATCCCAGGAATTGATAATTCAAATTACATATACTTTTTCTTCACTTTTTTTCAAAATTACAAAATTTTTAAAGCCCTTTATTTTGCAGAAAACAGATGATAATAGTTTTTTACTAGAAAACATATGTTAGTATTTAATATTATTGTCATAGTGTAAGTAATCATATAACAAAAAATAAACTCACCAACACTGCTGCAAAAGCAGTTCTCTCTACTTTAGTACGTTCTTATTTTTATTTTTTAATATACAAATTTGTCTTTATATTTTTTTACACTCAATATGATGTTGTTGTTATTATATTTTCCACGTTTATAAAAATATATATTTTTTTTATTATTACACTCAATAAGTCTCTTACAAAATTACAACAAAATATACATATGTTTTTTCTCATTTAGTTAAATACAAAATAAGCGACTCTTTTTTTTTTTTTTTTTTTTGCTCATTCCTGGTTACACATCAATCACCCAGTTGTAAACAAATCTACTCATATTTACCACACGTTTTTTTTTTCGCAAAAAGGAAGGGAGAAGAAGGAAACAAAAACACAACACCATATAAAAACAAATCTTCAAACACAATACTTAAATAAAAAAAAAAAAAAAAATAAAACCGTTGTTGAGGAGAAGAAAAACTTTTAAGCACTCGCACTCACACAAATTCATATAAGAATGCACTCTCTTGTTTTTATAATATCATGCATTAAAAAAATGTAAACAACACAAACGCACGGATATCCATAAGAGTGAGAGAAGAAAATACGAATTAAAAATAAACGCAAACGCTGTGTTTACAACTTAAACCGCACGTTTTTTTCTTTTTCGTTCGTTTTTTATTTAGTTTATTTGTGGCGTTATTCCGTTTTCAAATCACTAAATATGAAATTTTTTCTTTAACTTCCAATAGTCGCAGACGTCCATCATCTGTGTATAATGGTATTATTTTTTATAATTACTGCTACTGTTACGGCCACTACTAATTTTACTACAATGCTGCTAGATTTTAATGCAAAGACTGCCGGCCGGGTTGGATGTTTATTTAGTTGGTTGGATGGTTAGCTCGATGCACTTTGGTTTTTTTAGAACCACAATAACCGACTGACAAGCGAACAAATTCTTACACTCATACACTTCACGCACACACTACAAAAGCTTAAGCTTATGTCTATGTGTGTGTATGTGAGGCAGAATACTCAAAGTCATACGTATCGTAGGTCGTATACGTACTTTTTTGCCGTTGTCGTATCCACTAGTGGTTGTTGTAAAAGAAACAAATCTTAAAGTTTATTTACGAAATGAAACAAAAGGAAACAATAAAAAAAGCGTACAACTGTCAACACAACAGTGTGGAATAGAACTACAACAAAAACAATACGAACTCAAAAAAAAAACAACAACAATAATAATAATAAAAATATTTAATACCACAACGTAGCTCAACGTGCACGAATGCAACTAAATAGCAAACTGAGCTCGTTTACTCGTTGCACATGCACTTTTCGTTTAAGTTTTTTCTTTATTATTATTTTTGTTGTTTTTGCTGCATATAACATGTTCTTATGGTTGTTGTAATTTTTTTCCTCCACTTCTCAAATTCAATTGGGCGAATTGTTGTATGTTTTTATACAAAAACAAAAAAGTAAGATTTAAAAAAAACACTAAAGAATCGAGTCTCATTTTTTTAACGAAATTAAAAAAAAAACGACAGAATATTGAGTAGAAAAAACTCAAAATAATAAAACGTAAGTCGCCCCTTAAAAATTACAAAATTTTGTAAATTATCAACAAATTAGTGTGTGTATGATGCATACATTAGTATGTGTACATATAAAAAAAAAACAAAAAAATCTCTTAAAAAGTTTTGGTGCTCTAACATACGGGTGCATTATGTGCAGTTTTTTTAAGGGGCTACCTTTACCGTCATCAGGGCCAGCGGAGAAGGTGTTTAAAATGAGGGGGGAGGGGGATGAAGAGTAACACTTTGAAATAAAATACAAATTTTCAAGGTGCGGTATTGTTTGTTTTTAAATTTGATATCTTTTTATTGAATAATATGTTTTTTTTGCTTTATTAATTGAAACACTAATAGATTCCTAACAAAGCATTTTTATTTTATTCCAACTAAATGACAATGTTATTGTATTATAAATTATAAAAATAATAAATTTTTGTGCATATAATCATGGAATTATAAATTATATTCAATTATATTTGGAAGCTAAATTGGAAACAATTTCATGAAGAGCAGTTGTTGTTAACATATTGAAATTGCTTATATCAATTAAAAATTTGTTCGATTTTGCTTCAATCACCAAAATGATAATATTAGTTTAGTGAAATTAATTAATTTTTTAAATCAAATAAATTACATTTTTAATTGCAATTTTGCTTAAAATACACTAAAAGTATTTATTAATACAATTAAAAAAAAAATATTAAATCTATACCTTTTTAAAAATTCTTTTGCAAATAAAAATACAAAAAATTACGCTAAAATTATTTATATGAATATTTTTAGTATTATTTGCATATTTCACAATAAAATGTATGAACGACTGTGTGTAGTATCCAAATGTTTGTGGAGTCTTCAACATAGATTCACTTCTACTTATTTCATTGGAAGTTCCAATAAACGTGGTAAGTTCTACCTAATGAACATGGGTACATGGGTACGATACATGGGAAAAAATATGAAATACATGTTGTTGATTGTTTAAAAATCGTCAAAACACATACAGAGTACTCATCTTTATACGGCAGTTCAATTGGCTCAAAATTTTATTTAATTGTTAAACATGAAAATAATTTTACAAGATGATTCTATTTTTTGTATGAATTTTTCAAAAAGCTCTCAGTATTTTGAAAATAATTTTAAAATATTAATTATAATAGTAAAAAACAATTAAATTTGTGGATAAAATTAAATAATAAATTCTTTTATTGAATTATAAATGAATTATTCAAAATTTTGAAATTTATTTCCCTTTTCTTTTTCCAAATTTTGATTTTGATGTGAATTTTTCTGTCTTTTTTCTAAAATACTAGATACACTGCCTGCCACTTGAATACGGAATCACATTATTTTAACTTTAATTAAGTATATCTCCTAAACTAAAGTTCAGAAAGAATTAATTTTTTGCTCAACCAAGTTTCAAAGTGTTGGCTTTAGTTTCCTGAAGAAATAAAATATATTCATATTTCGTTATACTAAAATTATGCATTTATTTAAAGACATGTATGTATTTCTGTGGTACTTTTTCGTGTGTCACTTGAATGAGGAATATTTTAAAACTAAGCAAACTGTAATTTATTTTTAAATTTTAGATTATAAAAATGAAAGTTATTATCTTCCAGCATTCAATTAGTAATGAGTACCGCCACCATTTTTAGAAATAACCTCAAAAATGCGATTTAGCATCGACTTGTATAATCACTCTAAGTAATTTAGCGAAATTGAACTCCATGCTTCCGTTATTGCATCCTTTAAGGATTCTATCGTCTCAAATTGTTTTTCTCCTTCAGAGACTTTTGTTGCAAGCCAACCCCAGACATTTTCAATTGGATTCAGGTCTGGTGAATATGGGGGCCAATCCAAAAGTTGAACACCTTGTTGATTAATTAATTTTTTTACTGCTCTGGCGGTATGAATCGGAGCGTTGTCGTATTGGTACGTCCAAGGTATGGGTTGTGATTTACGTTTTGCATTAAGTGGTGGTTTTATTTGCAGTCTTCGTCGGACTATGTATGGGCACGACTTTAAAATACGGTGCACTGTTCTTAGACTGGCACTAACTCCACTTTTTTCACGTATTTTTGATACCGACATGGCAGAATTTGATGCAATTCTAAGAATTTTTCGTCTTTCTTTTGGAGTTGTTGCCATTTTCTTCCGCCCTTTCATGTTTTTTTCATATCTTTCCACTTTATTTAAATAATTGTACACAACTGTCTTTCCTCTATTAATGGTTTTGGCTATTTGGACCGGATTCTGACCCTGAGATTTCAAAATCAGAATTTTTTCTTTTTCACAGTTATTAAGAGCCTTACCACGTCCCATTTTGAATAAAAACGATTTAGAAACTATCAAATTAAAAATTTTCTAGCCGTTTATATTGAAAGAAATTCAAATCATAGTCTTCCTGATTAATATTAAAAGAATTTCTTATTCAAGTGACACACGAAATAGTACCACAGAAATACATGTCTTTAAATAAATGCATAATTTTGATATAACAAAATATGTATATTTTTTATTTATTCAGGAAACTAAAGCCAACACTTTGAAATTTGGTTGCGCAAAAAATTATTTTTTTGCTGAACTTTAGTTTAGAAGATATATTAAAGTTAAAAAAATTGCATTCCTTATTCAAGTGGCAGGCAGTGTATATTTGTTTACAAAGTTTGAAACTTTATTTTGTTTAGAATTAAATGAAATGTCCCTATATAATATGGCTTAAAAACTCAAAAAAATTGTGGGAAAATTTTATTTTTTTAGAAATTTTTTGAAAACTTGCTTTTAATATGTGTCCAAAACAAACCAAATTTTTCTTCTTCTACTTTCCAAAGAAGTTTAAAAAGGAGAAATAAACAAAATAATAACAGAATTATAAATACATTTACGTTTGCTAATTTTTGAATTTCGATTAAACGCAACTTTTGAACCATTTGAAACCATAGTTCTTCACCCATATTTTTACTAAAGAAAACAAAAAATAAAAAAATCTATGTTTTACGAATAGAATAAAAAAAGTCAAATGGCTTTTTAAATGCACTAATCCAATTCTAATGTTGACGAAAAATTTTCGTAGAATTTCAATGAAAAAATATATAAATTAACAAATATTTTCTTCAATTCAACAAATTTTCTCAAAATTAACTAAATTTTCTCAGAAATATTTTTTTACAAAATTTGTTAAAAAATTAACAAAAAAAAAAAAAAACAACTGTTAAGTAAGAAAAAAACACCCTCAAAAGAAGGTTATTTGATAAAATTATCTCTTAACTAATATATTTTATGCAAAAATCTACCCAAAAACTATTTTTTGCGAATAACTCGCAATTTTGAAATTTTGATTTATGATATCTTCTAGAAGGTATATAAACTACATTTTGTCATTTCTCGAGTGATTTTTCACTGTAAGAGCGTGGTATTGGCGTTTATTGATTCAATTACAAAGAGAGTAAAAATAGTTGCAAATATTTTGAATACTTTAATTTCGAATTTTTTCTCGCTATAAGTTAAATGAGTTTTTTTTTTATAATTCATAAGCGTTAGAAAATACTAACAAAAAATAAATTCTAAAGTGAAATATCATCTCAGTTCCATATGTGTTGACCATTTCTTTATACGAAGATAAATTAAAATAATGAAACAATACTAATTTTTGGTGGTGAACATTTTTAGGTCAATGTCTATTCAATTTATACCAGCTCACGTAGACGTCGTTCTCAAAAGATAACATTTATTTGATATGTGTTTATTAAATAAAAGTCTTTTTAATTAGAATTTCTATCTGGGATACATAGAAAAAGGACAGAATCTTATAGATAAAATTATTTGTTTTTTCTAAATCACTCAAATGTGTGGAAAGTAAAACAAATTTTTTGCTGGATTTGTTTTATCTGTACTACGCACTATGGTTTCAATGGCATGAAAAATTACGCTTAGTTCAAGAAATGATAAAATAACTTACATATATTCAAGTAGAAAAGGAGAATTTTGCATTTTAATCCAGCGTCGGACCGTCTGTCCGTCGTTAATTACCAACATTTTTTTAAAGTACAGACGGCAGTTTATATAGATTCAGTTTTTCACTGCGGTGAATTTCATCGGTTCATTATTTTATATAACTCCCATACAAAAATCCTCCCGAAATATGGCCTTAAGTGATAGGTAGACGTTGATGCTGAATAATAATAATAATAATAATAATAATAGCACAAATATAAGACATACAGCTAAGTACCACTTTTCAGCTTATAGGTTTCTTAAATATGTGAATGTAAATTAAAATTAAGTCTTTCAAATAAAAATGTTTATTTGAGTACTAAGGTATAAATGAAATTTAAATCGACAACACCATGAAAAGACACCCGAATAGGTCATTCAATTTCCATAAAAATTTATATACACAAATTCCATTAAACCATTTATCAATCTCAGTTTTCAGTTTTGCAAAAAAAAAAAAAAAAATCCAAAGCATTAAAACTTTTTTTAAAACTTTCTTATTTTCAAAATGTTCGTATTAAAGACGACATAAGCAAAATTCAAACACCGTTTAAATCATTAAAATTAAAAAAGCCTTCCCATACTTTTGAAATTTTTTGGAATTTTAAGAAAGTGAAAATGGCAGGTATTCCCAATTTCGCAAAATTGAAAACTGAAGTCGATATATGAAGTTATCTGTGGACTACTTGGGTGCAAAATTTTATGAAAAGTAAATACACTCGGTAAATTCTTGGGCGTTCTTACATGGAATTGTCGAAATAAAAATATTATTTTATTTAAATACTTCAAACGATTTTTTTTTTTTTTTTTGTACATTGACCACAAAAGTATTCTGACACATATTAAAGATCGGGAGAATGTTAATAACTTTACCATTTTTTGACCGACTTTTATACTTTTTCTGTTATATGTTGATTATGTAATAAAGTACAAAAATTAATACTTCAAAAATATATTTAAAAAGAGTGTAAAAAAGCAAATTTTTTCCATTTAATTGTATTTCCATATAATTCTATTTCCAAATTTACAAAATTTTTCGCTAAATAATTGTCTTCAGAATACTTGAATTTTTACAAATAAGTTGAAATATCCAAAAAGGGTGCACGACATACATATCTCTTTATTTGTTTTTATATATAAGCAAAAAATGCATATATTTTCTAATATACATATCTAAGCCCAATATTGTCCAATATGAAAGATCTGGTCTATCAAATATAAAAAATACCCCTAATATGGACCTATAAAAAAAATATTTTAAAATATTTACATACAATATCCAGAAATAGGAACCTACTTTATGCATAATAAAACACCTAAGTTTGACGGTTCCATCATAAAAGTTTAATTTTTAGAAAACTTAAACGAAAATATAGGCAGTCGATTTCAGCAAAATTTGGATTCTTTCTATTGTACAGCTCACTACAGGTAAAGTAAATAGTACAGCTGATTAATTTTAGTAATTAGCGATGCAAAATTTTATCCAGTTTCAACAAATTTTTATAAAAACTTTCAGAAAAAAGAAAAGATAATTTAATTTATATTTAAAATAAAAGCTAGCTAATACACAATTTATCGCTTAAAGTCCTCATTAAGAAAATCATATTCAAAAAACTGTTTGTATTTTACATTAACTAATAAACTGTAGGCAAACCTTCTCAATTTCACTCTCATTTGTATTGTTAGTGTTGTGAAGAGTTAGAATAAATTATTCGTTAATTTTTTTATTCCATTATTATTTTTGATGTTCTGTTTCGTTCTTGATGATAAATACGTGTTTTTATTTTGAAAAAGAAAATCATTACTTAGCTTATGTAAATATAATTATGTATAAATGAAATATTTTTATTTAACTAATATTTTGTGATAAAATTAACATCACTATTTAATATTTGTTTTTTTTTTATTGTACATTATTTTTGTTGAAATTTTGTTAAAATTTAACTATTTTGATAATTCTTTCTGTTAAAATGCGTAATTTTTAACCCAGAGTTGATGCATTAGATTAATGACACCTTAATATAAGACTTGTACACATTAGTGTAATATTAGGAATTACGGGGAAATTGCAAATAATAAAAAAGTCGAACATGTATGATTGTGGTGAACATTTGATTGACATGGTCCTGTTTATATTTATGATTTCATTGCAAAATACTTTAAATTGAACATATGTGCAGAAAATATTATCCTGTCCTGGAATTCAGTCTAAACATTTTTAAATAACTATGTTTATTGGCGCATTTTTTAACATACGGAAATTAAATAATGTGACTTTTCTTTAGAAATATGTATTTAACGAAAATAATCTTAAAGTTGGGTCGAACCTACTTAAAATATTTAAAGTCAACAATGATTTACAAAAGGTTTTCGAATACAACTTTAAGGAATTTTACTTAACAATGGTTAGTGAAGCTGTAATAAGTTTTTTTTTGGATACGTTTGTTAATTTTTTAATTTCGATTGAATGCAACTTTTGAACAATTTGACACCATAGTGCTTCGCCCATATTTTTACTAAAAGAACAAAAAAATCTATGTTTTACAAATAGAATAAAAAATGTCCAATGGCTTTTTAGATGCACTGAACCAAATCTAATGTTGACGAAAAATTTTCGTAGAATTTCAATGAAAAGATATATAAATTAACAAATTTTTTCTTCAATTCAACAAATTTCCTTTAAATTAACTAATTTATCTCACAAATATTTTTTTTAAATATATTGATTTGAATAAAATTTCGTTAAAAAATTAAAAAAAAAACAACTGTTAACTAAGGAAAAAACACCCTCAAAAGAAGGTTATTTGATAAAATTATCTATTAACTTAAGCAAATTTGTTGTTAATTTTAAAATTGACTAATATATTTTAGTCAATTTGAATAGAATTCTTCTATCTGACTCAAATTACTTAAAATGACATATAAATTAAATCTGAAGAAATTTTTAAAAAATTAACTAATTTATTTTATTCAATTTGAATAAATATCTTCAAAATTACTAAAGTCATATTAAATTTAAAAAAAATTCTTCAAAATCAGTTCGCAATTGTTTTTAACGATTTATTTTATGTTGAGATTATTAAATAAGTACAATTTTAATTTTAATATTGTGTTATTATTAGAAGAAGATACTTAGGGCTGAAAATAGCTGCAAAAGTATTTTTTTTTTTTTAAACTCATGTCATTTTTAGAATGTTATTTTTTATTATTCTTATTCACGGCTTTTTAAATTCTCCCCTATCATATATCATTTTAACTTTGTTCAAAGATAATAAAAATACTTTTAAATTGGTGAAATTGTAATTTTCTTAGAAACCTACGGACACATGAATGGACACACTAAAACTGACTCAGGGAGATATTCTGAAGTAGCTAATTTTTTAGCAGTTTCATATGTCTAACTTAGACCTTTGAAAATTTGATGTAAATAATCTTTATGTCTTTATTATAAAACTAAAGCTAGAGATATATCATATCTATTATAGAAATTATTGACAATTAAACTAGTACATCTTCATCGTGAATTTTTTTTAGCTTTTTTCTCAAAATGTCATATTTTTGGACCGAATAGTACCAGGGTAAAGAAATTAGGATTTGATAAACTCTTTCAATAGCCAATTGCTATCCATTTTGGCATCGGTTTTGCCAATATCGCAATTAAATTTCTAAATTTTACTACTTTTATTTCTTCTTATATAAAAAAAAATCGCTTAAATGTTTATATGAAAAATATACCAAAATGCTTAAACGAATGATTCTGTAAAAATAAAACTAGCAATAGCAAATAAGAAATTATTTTCTTGGTTGAGAAAATACTAACATTTAATAAGCCTTTTCAATGAAATTTTGAAAATGAAAAAAGCTAGAAGAAAGCAACAAACAAAAATTTCGAGACGAAAAGCAACAAAAAGTTTAGCTTCAAAAAGGCAAAACTGGCAACACTGGAGACTAGTTCGTTAGTTATAGAATCTGGATTAAATCCTATATAAAATTTTAGTTATTATTTATTAGGTCCCGGAATTAGAACGGAAATGGGGACATTGCCTTTTCAATTTGGAGTAATAATATTATCTGTTATAACAGACGCATTTCAATCGAAGTTGATTAACTAAAACAATTTTAAAATGTTGTACTTAATCTAAAAATTGATTTTAAATCCCTCGTCTCTACTTACTGATGATTGAATTTTTACATTTTATAGCTTGAAAGAAAATTTTTTTACGATTTTAAAATTTGATGCATTATGCAAATATTCATTCGAATTCGATTTACAGAAGAACATTTATTATACCCTACACCATAGGTGGTTGGGGTATAATGCGTTTGTGCTAATGTTTATAACGCATAGAATCCGTTATCCAACACCCACCTTAAACTATACCAATCGACTCAGAATCACTTTTTAAATCGATCTAACTATGTCCGTCCGTCTGGCTGGCTGTCCATGTAAACCTTGTGCACAAAGTACGGGTCGTAATTTTAAAGATAATTCAATGAAATTTGGTATGTACAACTTTTATCAAATTGGTTGTGATCGGCCAATATTTCACCTAGCCCCCATACAAAAATGCCTTAAAAACAAGAATATTTTAATGATATTCGGTGCAAAGAAGTCTTGTGGACTTTGTACCAAATTTTATGAAGATCGGTCCACAATTGACCATAGCTCCAATATAAAAACCCTCTAATATAAGTCCCTTTCTCCAATTTTCATGCTCGTGCACAATGTTGTAGTGTATCATATAGTCGGTCTTGACCGACTATATCTTTCTTTCTCGTTAAAAAGTTTATAATGTTTACATCGTTTTCATAATTGTAAATTAATAAAAAAATTTTTTTTGGATGACATCATATAAATTCATATAATAAAAAAATATGAACTTTTTTCAATATGAACTTTTTTAAACTTTGTAATATGAAAGATCGTATTTTCATAAGGTTTCTATTAGTATATAAAACATTATGCTTTCTTTGTACTATATATAATGCAAACATTTTCAAACTAAAATAAGAAAATAAAGCAACATCTTTGATATACAATTTTGAATGCATTTTAGTTAAAGTATTATTTTTTGATTTGCTGTTTAATAAATATGTAAGGAACTGTACATCTTCGAAAAACTTTAAAAAATACACATTTTATAATATTATTATTATTAATTTTTGAACACATGAAAACATTAATTTGATAAATAACCGAAAATATAAATAACCAAAAATTTGAATAAAATTCAAACTGGTACGAATTCCTCAAACCTTAAAAAATCGTTTGCTCAATTATTTTATTGTATACAAAAATTTAATTTGTGTGTATAAAATCGAGGATCGTATTTACGACCATACAAACCAACCTAATATACATACATATATTTCGATTTAAAACATGTCCAGTCTCTAACTGCAACTTTTGCTGAATCAACTACAATAAAAGCTAAATAATCCAGATATTCCCTGAAAAATTTATTCTCAAATGTTGAACACAAAACTATTAAAATCTCCAAGATATTCCTAAAATTTTGCAAATTATTTCTGGAAACACTACGGACGCTAAGTTATATGTCAATAATTCAAACTTCCACAATTGTAGCCAAATTTTTTTTTCCATTATTATTACTTATTTGTCATATAGTTTAATATGAGTTGACCTAAATTTATTTACTTAAAAAAAAAAGAAAAATGAAAACAACTAAAATCTGGAATTTAAAAAAGAAAACATAATTTCGTTGTATTGTCTAAAAATAACAGAAATTTCCCCGAGATATAAAATATACAAAAACAAATAAAAAAAAGATATCTTGATTTCTTTATTTTTTTTTCGCAAAAGAGCTCTACCTACAATAAATTATAATTCCTATTTTTTTGTCAAGGACATGATTGCATTATTTAAATAAGATAAAAATCAAAGCAGTAACACACTAAACCACAATTGCAGTCAAACATAGTAACAACAACGAAAGTGCAGTAAATTTTATTTTTAGTTTTTATAAAAAAGAAAAAAATACTCGTATGCTAACGAATAAAAAAAAATCCACAAAATGCACCAAAATCAAGCTGGAAATCATCCACCCTGTTTGGTGCATTGCAAGCTAAAGGTCTTATAGAGAGGAGATGTTAATTGCAGTTTATTTGCGAAAAAAATAAAATTATTTTTATTTCAGTTATAGTTTTTCTTATATGCTCAAAGTATATGTTAATCTATAAATTCGTTAATCATAAATTCGTATTATAAACTGTTTTGGCTAGAATTGGTAATATCGAGAAAATTCATCGTAAAGTGTATCTTATACTATATATAAAGTGTATTATTATAAGTGTATTATTATACTTTTTATATGTATGTTCTTTTTGAACATCAGATGAATCCAAAATATCATTCAGCAGTCGAAATGAAGAATATTTTGGTAGAATGGATTGAAAATTTCTTTTCCATGAAGAAATTTTATAAAATTTACTATGCCTACGGTAGTTTCAATAGCACTTTTAAATACTATATATCATGTAATGTTTTCGCAGCAAGCACTTGTCGCTGAATTACAGAGTGAGATTTAAGTGATTTAAACACATGATCGCGAACCTCTCATTGATGTGTTTCTATACACATTTGGAAGTAGTAGACGAAGGTTTAGTAAACAATAATTCCTCATTTATTTCATTTTCTGCAATCAAATAAAAGTTGGTTTAACCCTTTAGTTTTTGAGTTTGGAAAAATAATTTTACTTTCATTAACTTTTAATAGATTTGAAATCCTTTCGGCAATTTTGCTTTTGCAATTCAGCAAGATTCATTCATAAATGGCGGAGATATGTCAAAAAATCGGTATATTGAACATATCTCGGTTTTCGATTTTCCGAAGCCTCTATATAAGCTAGGGAATTCGTGTTTTCAAAGAAGATTTGGAAATTTTTGTCTGAATTTTTATGCTGAAGAAATGAACTAAAGCGGTTCGATAATAACCAAAATATCGGACAAAACGCATTTTTTTTAAATTTTCGAAGCCTTTGTTTAAGCCATGGACTTGGTTTTTATATAGATCAATTAGAAATATTTTTCTTGAATTTCGATTTTTTTGAATCAACCAAATTGGTTCATAAACAACGGAGTTATGGGCCGAAAACTGAAAAGATCTGTTAAAAATATACACACACATAAACATTATTATTAAGCAGTACAATGGCTATTAGTGTTTTTTTTTTCTTTTTTTGGATAAGCAAGCACTTTAGTTAACAAAAGCAATTTATAATGATTATTAGTATGTTGTTGATTTTATACCCCGCACCAGGTGATTATGCGTTTGTGCGGATGTCTGTAACGCACAGAAAAAATCATCCAACACCCACCTTAAAGTATACCAATCGACTGGCTGGCTAGACGGCTAGCTGGCTGTCCATGTAAAACTTTTACACAAGGTACAGGTCGCAATTTTTAAGAAAATGCAATGAAATTTGGCACGTAGGATTTTGATGGTACAGGGACGAAGCCTATTGAAATTGGTTATAATCGGTCTATTATTTCACCTAGCCCCCCTACAAATGCCTTAAATATTGCAATATTTTATTGAAATTCGGTGTAAGGAAGTTTTCTCTAAATATCAATATTTTGTGCCAAAATTTCATGAAGATCGGTCCATAATTGACCATAGCTCCCATATAAAACCCTCTTTCGAAAATCACTTCAACGTGCATAAATCACACACATATGTTAATATCAGGTTTACATTCGACACAAATAAGTTTTATATAAGTAGAAATCATAGTGGCAAATTTTATGAGGATCACTCCATAATTTACCATAGCTCCCATATAAGCCCAATTTCGGGAATCACTCTAAAGTGTATAAATTCATAAAAATGTTAGTATTAACGTAATATTCTGTATTCGTATATTTTATTTTGCATTTAGTATCGGTCCACAATTGTCCATATGTCTAATATAAGACCCATCCACGAATTTTGATGGACATACACAATGGTGTGGGGTATCATATGGTCGAGCTTGTTTGACTATACCTTTATTACTTGTTTATTAGATATTCTTATGTATGTTAAAGTCATTGGTAAGTAAACCAATAAGAAATACAATTGTTTTCTAAATTTTCAGCAAAATTGCAAAAAAAATGTAGGTGGAAAATTTTGTAAATTATACCACATTACCTTAATTCCACAACTTTTATGTTAAGTAGAAATCTGAAGAACATTATGTTTTTGAGACAAAAACTATTTGCAAATATGAGCAAAATAAAATATTTAATTTTGTACTCAGCGATTGATATGAATATTTTATTTGATCTTACAATAAAGTCAGAGGTTTCATGAATGAAATATAATTTAGAAATGTAGTACAATATTGGCAAACATTTACCTGTAGACTTGTTTGCAAAAAAAAAAGCGAAAAAAATACAATTTTCTTCATTACCCCAGTTTCGCCTATTTAATTATTTATTTATTTATTTGTTTATTTATTTATTGAGTAATTACAATACAATTACAAAACATATTCTAATTCTAACTGGGCGGAGTAAGAAAAACTGTTACCCGTTGTAAAGAAAATAGACCAGGGTCTCTTGTTGGAATCGAAATCTCAACCCTCCGGCAGATAGAAGAGCACACACAACCAATAAAAAAAATTTTTATCAAAATTTTATTAAAAGACATATATATCGACAATTCCATGATGTAACATCCAAAAACTTACCGAGTGTCTTTCGATTTTCATAAAATTTTGCAAGCAAATAGCCTACGATGAAATCGCCAGATTCGAATTATGAACTAACTTAACATTCCTGAAAAACTATCTTGATTTCAAAAAGAAAAAAAAAAAATCGATTTACGCCAAAAATCTTTCAGTTTTTTTTTTTTTTTTTTTTTTTTTTGAAACCTATATGGGAGTATGTAGATAAATATGTCCGTACAACAGGGATGCAGCCTTTACGAAATGTATTAGATTTTTGCATTTGGTGTTTCAAAAAATCAATAAAACATATAGCACAGCTTCTTTAAATTGATTTTAATTAAAAAATTTAAATAAAAAATTTAATAAGTTTTTTTAAATTTTATTTTTAAAGATTTTTGTTAATAACATAACGGACTTTCTGTGCTCTGAAACTAATTTTGATATCTTCAGTGTGCAATTTTTTATTATTATTTTAAAAAATAAAACATATTTTTATTTTTAAAACAAAAAATACTAAATGTTATAATTTCTATAAGTTAAACTCCAGTTACATTATATATTTAAAAAATATGAATAATATGTAAAAAAAAAATTACTTATCCACTGATATACATAATGTTTATATAGCTTGTTAAACAAAGCAAATATAGGGCCTTAATGCAGATATCTCGAAATGAAATTGCTAAAAAAAAAATTACTATCTATTGAATACTTTTAAAACAAAAAATATAACTTAAGCATTTTCTTATGAAACCAATTTCGTATTTTCTGGTTTATTTTTAAAACTGAATTTTTCCTCCTTTTAAGACACCCTTTAAACTTGTATGAAATTTTCAAAAACTTTTACAATAACTGCACAAAAATTGCATTAAAATGCAACGAAATGCACTTCCGATGATAAAAATGTTAAAAAATACACACATACACACATACACACATACTCTGAAATAATTCAGAAAAAACAAGGGCCAGCTAGCTCCTCATCTATACAATTCATGAATTATAATAAAAATTATAAAACGAAAAAAAAAACATAACAGAAACGTTCTACTCAACAGACATGTCAACAAAGATTTCGGTACCTTTTTCATTTTTTTTTTTTATTATTTTGTTTAAGAGTGTGTAGTTACAGAATTTGAATGCATTTTTTAGGATAAAAGAAGAACCCAAAAAACCTTTAAAAAAAACAAACAAAAGATGCAACAAGGGATTTACACAAAAGAAATGCAATACAGACTAAACAACAACAAAAGCTTTCGAGTAAGAAAAAAAATCCTCAAAAAATTGCAGCTAAAAACACAATTAAACCCAAAAAAATTAAAAAAAAATAAATAAATAATAATAAATAAATAAATAATAAGAGAAAAATATTAAAGCAAAATTTAAAAATGCATTTTGCATCTCAAAAATGCATACAGTTCTTTCTTGTTTTTTTTTTTTTTTGGAGAGGAGTTAACGAAAATAAACAAGAACAAAGACAACCGTTGACGAGCCTCTGTTTATGTGGTGCATTTTTATGTGGTGGCTGCAGTTTTAATTTGTATGCAGGCTAGTAAATTTTCTTCTTCTTAATCAAAAATTTTATTTTATTTATAACTTAGTATGGGTAAGTATGGTGAATTTTTATTTATTACATGCATATATATACTCGTAAGAGGTGATTTTTTTACTTTAACATATTACGTTTATTACAAGAATTACTATAACTTTTTTGTTGTTATTTTTTAGTTTAATTGCTATTTTACACTTGACTTTAAACCATGAACAAATGAGTTTTTTTTTTCGATTTATAACAAAATCAAAATAACACAAACAAAACTGAGATGTAAATATTTTTATTTTAAATCCAACTGAGTATGCTCACTTTACTCAATTAAATTTGAAACAATAAATGAACTGCAACTCTTTTCTTCATAGAGCGTAGAGTGTAAAAAAAGAGTGCTTTTGCCCTATTTTGTGTGTATGAGCATTTATTTTTATATGAGTTTATTAAAAGAGTGCAAACTGTTTTTGCACTCTTAATTAGAATTCAAATTAATCATGAGTTTTTTTTTTTAGGTGTGAGAGTGTATGTGTCCGTGTTTTCTTAGTTTTTAAAGTAGCTTTGTTTATGCTCATTTATCTTGCAGTTTTTTTTTTTTTTTTTTTTTTTTTTTTTTTTTTGTAAGCTATTCAAAAACTTGTCAACTGCCAATTTAGTTTTTATTATGACAGTCATTTAAATGCAGTATATAAGAGTATAAAATCTCCGTTTATCAATTCGGAAAAAGCTATATTTACATATATAATGTTCAATTTATTTTAACTGTGTCGATCAATATATTAATTGATTTCTGGTAAGATTTTAATTCATTTAATTAACATTTTGCTTGAATCTTTACAAAAAGTCCATTAATTTCATTTAATTATTGTCATTTTGATGATTGGATCAAATTTAATTAAAATATTAACTGACATAAATAATTTCGTAATTTAAATTGATTTTTATTTTTTTCTGCGTATGTGTGTGTAACTGTATTATATACTAGTTATATAAATATATATATGCATATATATATATATATATATATATATATATTTATATTTATATTTATATTTATATTTATATTTATATTTATATTTATATTTATATTTATATTTATATATATGTAAATATGAAATAAATATACACTTATTTTATATTTATTTATATAACAAGTATAGTTCGGCACAGGATTTCTCACTCACACACATACACAGAAAAAAAATAAAAAGGAATTTAAATTACGATATTATTTATATCAATTACCATTTTAACTAATTTTGCTCCAATCATAAAAATGATCACAATTAAATGGAATTAATGGACTCTGTGTAATTTTAAGCAAACTGTTAATTAAATGAATTAAAATTTGCCAGAATTCATTTAATATATTAATTATATATCGATTGTATATGCTTTCTACCAATATAAGCATACAACTTTCAATTGTTTTAATAATATAGTTTTATTTAAAATATCGCTCATTTACTTCAAGAACGTCATAAGTTTAAAAAAACTACTTTTTTATTCAAAATCGCATTTAAGGTTTTCAAATACCATTTACCTTAATTGAAAAATTAATGACATATTCTCTGCTCAATCGGTGACCATAGAAAATATGTGGAAGATACTTTTACAGTAAATAGATATTGATATAACGTATATTTCTGCATCATTTACTAATTTCTCATTTTTTGAGTTATGACGTTCTTGAAATAGTTTAGCGATATGTAAAAGTATAATATAATTTCATAATTCTGATCATTTTCCGAATAAAATTTGGCAAGACCTTGTAAAAACTAAGGACGAGCGTTTTATAAGACAAGAATAATTAAAATACTATCAATTCTTGCTTATCTATACGATAGTGCAAATACTGTCGGAGCGGTTTCCCTCTGAGGTGTCATCAGTCACAACTGTTACTATTTATCAGGACCTTTCAAAAACTAAAGATAAGCGGTAAGAAAGTTTTAAATAAAAAAAAATAATTATAATGCTGTCAGTGCTTCTTTTCCCATATAGAAGTTTTTGTTTTTGCAAATACAATCCGACCTGGTAGCGTTTTAGGCAACATCAGTTACAATTGCAAAAACTCCAGAAATTAACACAGGGTTTTGTAAGGAATTCCTACAAAAGAACGCAAAAAATTTTATTAATAAGTACTGCCGAACAATAAATACTTTCCTATTTGTAATTACCACATTATAAAAAGATTTTTTATAAAACGCATGTTCAAAAATTTTTGGAAAATATAAAAATTAATTTGTTACGTCGTTGTTTTGAAAAACTTATGAAAGAAGTAAAAAATAATAATAAATAATTTTCATTTTATTATTTTTTTCTATATTTAGTTTAAAATTTCCTAAAAATAATTACTATAAATAAATACTTTTTATCAAATTCAAATAAAAAATTAAAAAACATGTTAATTGAGAATTGTAATATTTTTTTCTGTGCATGATCATGGAGTTTTAAGCCTATAAAGCACCATTTTCAGCTGATTTTAGAAAATAACGTTTGCTTTTATTTTTAACATATTTATTTTTGACCATTTTTGATTTTTTAAGATTTTTTTTAAATACATTTTTTTTTAATTATGTGAAAAACTTTATATTTTTTTTTAGAAACAATTTTTTTAATGTGTATTTCTAAACCATTGTGCAGATTAAAAAATCACGTACACAGAGAAAAAAATTTATATATTTTAAAATTTTTTTTATAAATATTATGAATCGAACATGACTTTTTTCCCAAATTTTTTTCATAAAAAATAAAATTTTGTTCATAGATATTATTAAATTGATAACTTTGCGAATTTTGCAAAAATGCTGCTAAAACTTTAATTTAGCTTTATTAGATTTAATTCAAATTCTAAATAAAAATTCTTATGCATGAAAATATTAAAAATAAATCCCTTTGAATGGCAATTTTCCAATAAAAAGCTGTTAAAACGTAAGGATTAGAAATTTGCTGCAATTCTATAGCACATGCATCATTGTAATAAAAACGCATCTGCTGTGTTCCTCTGGCCCCAACATGTGCCTAAAAATCATTAAAAAATAAAAATTCTGTAAAGAAAATTTCAAACATACATTTACAAATTGAAAATATAAATGAAAATTTAATTTTCATTTATATTATCATTTTTTGTTTAAGTCTTTTTGACTTTTGATTCATTTCAAGAAATATAAAAAAGTGTTAATATTTAAGACATTTTCTTAAATAATATGAACTAAAATCAATGAAAGTAAATTCTTAATTTATCTACAAACTTTTTTCTGTGTACCTTTAACTAGTAGCTAATATGAATTATAAATGCTTAGTATTTTATTGAACCAAATTAGAACAATACGTTTCCGAGATATTAGAATCTCTTTAATTTCTGTATAACGGTTTATTTTGAAGTGAAGAGTCAATTCAAAAAAGTTAATTTTAGTCCAATAACTTGATGTATTCTAAAATATTATTTTCAATCCTTCATTTGCAAATTAAAAAAAGCTAAATTTTATATTTTTTCTTTTATGTTATTTAAGAATTTTGTAATTCCCTTTTGTCCAAATTTTCAACAATTAAAAGTTCATATTTAATTAAACTCAACAAATTAAATTTCCGAAAGAGATTGTGTGTTGATTGGTTTGCTTAAGAGTATGATCGTAAAAATTAGCACAAAAGCATAATTTAACACATGGTGGTGTAGGATATAATTGCCAGTTAATATATACATCTACTTCGTTCAGTAATGTATATTTAAAGCTACATATCATACATTAAAAACTTAGAGATGATAAATGTTTTCCGAAGGTGATAATACATTTTGGAGATCAGCGTGTTACTGCCTTCCTATTTTGACATCCACCGATCGTAAAATATCATTATAATATTTACTCACCAAAATATGGTTCTATAGAGCGATTTTGGAAATATCTATCGAGCTTACGCAGCATTGTGTCACACGTACATTATAACCAAAGTCAGTGGTTATGACAAGATCTTGTTTGGCTACACCCTTTTGTTATTAAAATGGAAGCGCGACCCATTACAACCTTGATTAATTTAATAATCAGATAAAATGTTATGTAAAGATAAAATAATTTAAAAACAAGTTAGAGCGCTATATTTGGCTGTGCCGAGTCTTTTATATCCTTAACCACTTTACCAACAATAAAAAGAAATAGTATACTTTAATATTTTCATATCTTACATATATTTATATTTATATTTATATTTATATTTATATTTATATTTATATTTATATTTATATTTATATTTATATTTATATTTATATTTATATTTATATTTATATTTATATAAATAGAAACAAACTGACTGCGTATACAAAAAAAAGCAACAACAACAATACCAATAATCATTATAACACTTCTGTTTTCAACCAAATTGCTTGCTTATTCCAAAAACAATATAAAAAGTCATTGCAGTGTTTAATACTCGTATAAATGTTTATGTGTGTATATTATTAATAGATTTTTTCAGTTTTTCAAAGTGGCATAATTGGTTCGAAAATATTTGATTATTAAAAGAGTATAATTTCTACTTGGACGATTTGGGATTACGAATTCGATCTTACGAAACAGGAACTCAGAATTATTTAAACCGTTTACTAAATTAATTACAAATAAAATATTCATATATTTTCACCCACTTTCAAGAGTAGGGAGATCGGTAAGCTATAATCTACCTTGATATGACGGTAAATTAGTATTAGGATTCCATGGAAGATTACGAAGACAAAATAAGTGAAATTGTTTCTGGACCGATACAATTTTCTTTATATGAACTTCTTATTGAGGATCCCAGACCACGGAAGCATATTACAGGATTGGTCTTACGAATAATTGGTCTTGGTTTGGAAACATAAGAATAATTAAATTCTTTTTCCCAACGCTTGAGGAAAACTAGAACTCATTTTGCCTTATTAATAATTTGCAAAACGTGAGAATTAAAGGAAAGTTTACAATCAAGTAATACACTTAGATCAAGAAATTCTTCGACTAGATCAAGTTGATATTCATTTATTGTGTATTTACGTAGTACTGGACTTCTTCTGTAGAATATCATGTGTTTACACTTTCTTAAATTCAGATTCATTAGATTCATCATACATCAATCATAAAGATTGCCAAGATCTGATTGGAGTAGGGAACGTTGATAGGAATAGTTAAAGCTATGAAACAGCTTTATATCATTAGCATACATTAATATTTTAGAATTCTTAATACAAGTTGGTAATCATTTATAAATATTAGGAATAATGAGGGGCCGAGATGTCTACCTTGCGGAACACCAGATAAAACAGGAACGGTTTTCGATATACATTCTCTAAATAATACACATTGGTATCTATTTTTAAGATATGTAGATATGGAGAAAATCCGAGTTTATCCAATTTGAACAATAGGAGATTGTGATTTACTTTATCTTATACTTATAGCTTTACTGAAATCTGTATATATATTGTGTCTGTCTGTAAACCGGAATCAAATGCAGTTATAACTGGTGTTGTGAACTCCAAAAGGTTAGTAGTAGTGGAACATCCTTTTCTAAATTCATGCTGAAATGGCGAAAGATAACAAACTATTTGATGCGAAAAGATTTCAGTAACTATTTTTCCGAAAAGTTTTGGAATAACATTTCATTTAGCAATATCTCTATTGGAAATGTTGAATCTGCTTCCGGATTTAAACAAAGGTATAATATAAGATTTCCTACAAACTTCAGCAAAATAACCACTAAATATTGATATGTTGAATAAGTAGGTTATTGAAGATATAAGAAGAACACAGCTTGGAACACCGAGAGGTCCACATTTATCAGAATATTTTAGATCCTATACAGCTCTCAGTACCATCGATTTATCTAATGTTGGACAATATATTAAGGTTGCAGCAGGAATTGAATATGGATAATTGGAAAGTTGATGTAATTCTTAATCAGAACAAGCGGATGAGAAGAAAACAGCAAACATATCACAAATATCTGCATCATTTGAGGATTCTTTATCTTCAAATTTCATCATGGATAGATATCCAGAGTCTTGACGCTTAGAATTTACAAATTGGTAGAAATATTTTTTATTATTTTTAAAGTTTCTTTTCACCTTAAAAAAGATAATTATTGTAACATTGGATATTTTCTGAATTGTAAATTGATCTTGATACGGATGGAGTATCTCATATAATCAATGGATAAACCGGACTTTTTATATTTTCTGTAATCTTTGTTTTTCAAAGTTTTGAAGTCATTGAGCTGCTTAAAAAGTCAGAAAAAAATTCCAAAATTAAGATCTAAGACTATCAATGGGTAGTATAGAACTAAATTAAAAATTGAAGTTTAAAATTATTCCGCCTAACCACAAAAGCAAAAACTTGATTTTAAACCCATAAAGTCGACTATTATTTTCAATTTCTAACTATAAAACATTTTTCAAACCTCAATTTTAAAATTTTGTTTTTTGTTTTTGTTGCTTTTAACAACATAGAAAAAAGTTTGTGCATAAATATAAAAATTTACTTTCATTGATTTTAGTTCATAATATTTAAGAATAATGTCTTAAATATTAACACTTTTTTTCGTTTTTTGAAATGAATCAAAAGTCGAAATAAATTCAAATAAATTAAAATAAATTCTTAAATTTTCGTTTATATTTTCAATTTGTAACAAAAAAGTTTGAAATTTTCTTTGGAAAATTTTAGGTTTTTATTGATTTAGAGCTACATTATAGGAACAGAACAGAAGCGCTTTTTATCAAAATTATGTGCTGCAGAATGCGAGCGAAATCATGCAAATTTCCAAACATTATTTTTTTAACAGGTTTTCCTTGGTATTTTGTCATTTTAAGGAATTTGTTGTTATTGTTTTCATGTATAATTATTTTCATTTACCTTTTGCAATCAAATCTAATAAAACTAAATCAAATATTTAACAAATTTTTGCAAAATTACTAAAATTTTCATTATGAACAATTTAATAATATCTATGAACAAAATTTTATTTTTTATGAAAAAAGTTTGGGAAAAAAAATCATGTTCGATTCAAAATATTTATGATAAAAAATTTTCAAATATATGATTTTTTTTTCTGTGAAGCAACTGAAGACTTTTGAATATTATTTTCAAATTATTATAAATATCTTTACTGATTAAAATATTTTTTAATTTGTTAAAAAAAATATATGTGAGGGATTTTTATTTTGAATGTATGTTCATATGTACCCAGCAAAAACTTTGCTTTCCTGACAGGTATAATTGGAAACAAAACTAAACTACTTGTTTTTTGCCTGAATAACTAGTTATGTTTGTTCGACTTGTCCACAAATTCATGTAGTTATTTTTTGACTCTAGGGGTACTCAAAAATATGTACCTAAACGAAAACAAAAATAAGAAAAAAAAACAAAAAAATTTTGCCGTCAGTGAGACTCGAACTTGGACACACACTAACCATTCATTTTTACTGACTAACGTCTTACTAAGTACACTATCTCGCACATATCATCCTAAGCGACAAAAGCTCTATTTGGTTTAAAATATCTTTTTAGGCATTTTGTCATAAAAAACTAACAGCTTCAGAATGGGGTTGAACCAACAACCTTCTGGTTGTTAATCCGGCGCTCTAGCCAACTCATGCACGTGATTGCAGTATTGCAGTGCTATTATACTATTGAGTACTTATTAATGTAATACATAGTAGGCAAATAATAATGACGCCTCATTACCAAGAAACTACTTAAAAAGTAGTTGTTATTACCGAAAACCAAAAAGTTTTCGCTGGGTATTTACACAAATATTTTGAAATAATTATTTTTATTTAGTATTTATTTCTAATATTTGAGGAAAAGTTTTTATGAACTTTTTCTTTCAATAATATTTACTAACATTTCTTAATTTTCAAAGTAATATACACCAAAGAAGCAAGCCGTATCGGCGCGGCTAATGGCTAACCTCTAAGCGATTTTACTTTTTGTCTAAACTCGCTTTAATCAAAAGAAATACAGTTCATTTTATTATATGAAATATTAGAATACATTCAAAATTTCACATAATCTTAATAAGTTATCGAGTTAAAGTTTTTTTTCCAGTCAAAGTGCTACTGCTGTTATGATATATTTAAAAACTGTGGACCAAAAAGAAAGCACTCCTAGACTTTACTGAACTGTTGTACTCAAAAATATAAATTTTCCAAAGCTAAGGCCGAGGTTTGGGTTTCTTTTTATTTATCTTTATTTTTTTATACATTTTATATATTTTTGTAGAATATAATTTTTTTGTGGCCTTTTTGGTGAACAATTTACCGGTTTCAAAACTGAACTTTGTTTTCTTATTTTATTTTTAATTTTTATTTATTTATTTATTTTTTTTTTCATTTTTCGCTTTACAATTTTGACTGAAAATATTTTTGGACTATGTTTTGTTGTGTTATTTTTTGTTGCTGTTATTGTTTTAATTTTTCTTATTAAAGTTTATTCAAGCGCAAATTGGGAGCAAGGTTTAGTTTAACTGGCAAAATGTAAAAAAAAAAAAAAAAAAAAAAAAAAATTTAATATTTTTTCGTGTTTTCTGTGATTTTCATTCAATTTTCAATGTTGCACTTGGATTCAAATGATTGTGGGCTGCAGCAGCAACAATATTAATTTGATATTTGTGGCTTTATTTTTTCGTGTTGTATGTATAAGTTTTAAATATTTAGGTTTTTTTTTTTTTTTTTGAATGTTACTGAGTGTTGCCAGGAGGTGAGAAGAAAAAGTCTAAATTTAACTCTAAAAAAGGTCAGAAAAGGTTAAATGTCCCACAAAAATAAGGCCAGAAAAAAGTTATTTTTTTTTTTAAATTTAAAAATCTTATTTTTATCATTTTTATTATTATTATTTTTTTTTGATATTTTTTAAATATCTTTTAATTATTTTTTAAATAAAACAAAGATTTTTTTTAATTTTTCATTTCAGATTTCAGATTTTTCGCTTTTATAAAATTTTTTTAAATATATTTATAAATAAATTCTACGGTTAATAAAGTGTTATATAATAATCGATAAAGTTAGTTGTTATTTTCAATTGGGTGAATGAATATAAAAAATCTCAATTTTTTGTGCGAATAAATGCACCGAAATGCTTAAATGGATGATTTCTTAAAAATAAAATTAGTAAATCCAAATAAGAAATTAATTTCTTCGCGATTAAAATTTTAACATTTTAGCCTTTTTCAGGCAATTTTAAAAATCAAAAAAGGCTAGAAGCTAAAATGAAAATTTTGAGGCTAAAAGCAAAATAAATAAAAAATAAACTGGCAACACTGGTTACTGATTTATTTTTAACGTTTTTGTGTTTTTATTTTTTTGTAATTTTTTGTGCGTTCAACTTTGAAAATTCGTTGGTTATGTTCAAGGTAAAAATTTTATTAATTTTTCATTGCTGTGTTTTTTGGGTTTTTAAACAGGTTTAAAAATAGTTTTTTTTATTTATTTAAAAATTTTAGAATTATTACCATTAGTATGATATTTGGTTGTAAATGTAGACTTTTTCAAGGATAAATGCATTTTTTAGTTGAACTTTTGGAGTGTTTTTGTGTATTTAAGAAAATAAAAATAAAGTTTTACTTTGAAGTGGCTTAAAAATTGTATTCCAAAATTTTTAATATTGAAAGTATTTAACGGCAGAGGATGATGATTTCTTGCGTACAACAAGTCAAATAAAACAAGTAAGAAAAATATAATTGGTCAGGGTCCGCTATATACCAAAAAATCGACATTTTCGGAATTCGTTTTTTGATGAAAATATATATTACAGAATCATTTAGGTTAACTGTAAAAATTTCATCAACGTACCAGGTACGGTTTAAGATTTATATCGAAAATCTTAAGTGATATTTTCCATATACGTATATTAGTAATGTAAATGTACCCCCCTAAAATTTATGATAGATTGAATTAATACTAATATTTTGGTTGCATTATTGCGATCACGTAAGCTGGACCATTTTCAAAATACTTGCAAAAATATGGTTTTCGATCAACAGTGTACATGATATTTAACTTTTTATAAGAAAAAAAAAAAATAATAATAATAATTACAACATACGATAGACAAATGACGTTTAATCTATAATGAGTAAAATTTTTTAATGTTAGTTTTCATTCTCGCCAAATTAAAATTTTAGTAACATTTTCTACGATTTTATTTTAAATATTATTTTATTTATGTTTGAATATTTTGGTCATTTTTCATCATAATTTATATTTTAGGTCATCATTGGAAAGGCCTCATTCAATATTGTTGATATATGTATTAATTTAAATCTTTAGTTGATGAAGTAATATTTTCGGATTTCCAGTTCATAATTGGTTAAGTTAATTTTTATCTCAAATAACTGGTTATTTAAGAAAAACTATAATTTCGTATAAAGTAGTGACTAAATTTCAAAAATCACTTTAATACGATTATTATCGCGGTTTTAAGGAATCTATTATATTTTTCATAAATTCATCTATATTTAAGTATAATAAATACTTCCATTTGACTTATCTGCAAAAATTACTAATTTAAACTTTTGGAACAAAATGCATAAAATTGACCCTCTTGCTGATAAAGGGTTAATTACGTGTAATCTTTAATAGTATCAGCATAGACCAATCCAATAGTTCATTAAAACTCCATATATGTGCAAATTGCCGAAATATATAAAATTATATGTTTGAATAAAGAAAATTGAAAGAAATACGTATTTTGAGAGGTATTTTGAAAATGGTTCAGATATGATATTTTGGGAATCACATAAGAACATACCAATCTTCAATTCTAGAGGGGTGCATTGGCAACTTTTTTCGTGAGGCTCTTTAATGTATATAACAATATGTAAACAATCACAAAAATGCTTCTCATGTGAAGTTTTGTGTACTGAAATTACGACATTTTGGCAGTAAGAGCTCTTACGTAATTCTGGGAAGATGGGTTTATATTTAGGAGCTATGGTCAATTATAGATAGATATATTTAAATAAAACAGCAAAAGCACGATGATGCCAACTTATATAGGAAAATAAAGGAACTTTGTGGAACTAAGGAAAAGTATATTACATTATCCTTGCTAAATGAATATAATATGGTTATAACGACCTTAAAGAAAGACAGAAAGTCTGTGAAAGTTAGATAAAAGATCTGTTTAATGGCTATAGTAAAACTAGCCCGAATCTATTTCCCATTGACTCACAGGTCCCTTCATCACTAAAGGTGAAGTAATAAATCATCCAAAAACAGGAAGGCTCCAGGTCCTGATGATTTACCTACCGAGATAACTAAACTCATTGATGAAGATAACCTTAAAATTCTTGCCAAATTTTTTAACCTCGTCATTATCCAAGGTCGTGCAACGAATATAATGAGTAACGCCTTGAAGATATTTCTTAAAATTATCAACAACCACATTTATAACAAATGTGAAATAATTATGGGTAGAACGCAATTTGATTTCAAAGCAGGAACTGGTACACGAGAATCTATGTTTTGCATACAGATGCTGGTACAAAATTGTATGAATGTCGGCTATGCTTTGTAGATTATGAGAAAGTGTTTGACACGGTCAAGCATGACAAAATACTTAAAATATTACAACGAATTTAAATTGATCAAAAAGATATTCGCTGTATAAAAAACTAGTAGTAAAACCAAAGAGCACACTTCAGGCGCAAGGAAGAGAAGACAAGTATGTATTCTCTCTCCCCTACTTTTTAACATCTATGCTGAAGCTATATTTAACGAAGCCTTAGATGAAGTAATTAAAGGTGTAAAAATTAATGGAGAATACATAAATAATATTCGATATGCTGATGATACCACTTTAATATCTGATAATATTCAAGATCAACAGTTTCTTCTCGCGATAATTAACACACAATGAGTTCAACAATAAATTCAAATACTTAGCTGCATAGCTAACTGAGAATTGGTCAGCGGATATGGAAATCAAATGCAGGATAGTAATGGTCAGAACTGTTTTTCTCTCAAGTACAAAAAATAGTTTTGAAGCCGTAAAATAAACATTAACATTCGTTTTCGTATGGTGAAGTGTTATATATGGTTATATTACTTTACTCAATGGAACCATGGCCATGCATGGACTCAAAATAGGGTACACATGATGTAGAAATTTTTTCATCGCTAGCCAAATTTTTATTTCTTATCCAATTTCAATTATTTTGGTAGTTTCGGTCCAATAAAAGGTATTGAATCTTTTTGTATATAATTAAGAATCATGTCAGCTAGACAGGGTAGTTTACTTGAAAAAATAATAATAATAAGTCCATAGTGTTTTTCTGGTTTTTGGAATTATAGTAAAATTTTTGTAAAAAATTGGTTTTTAGGGAAACTACAAATATTTGATTTATAATAAAATCCTTGTTTGTTAAGATATACTAACGAAATTTTCGGCGACTGATAACTTTACCGTTTGAAATGGAAAAGTGTAGATAAGTTTAAGATTTTTGTAAAAAATCCAACAGTTACAAAAAAAAAACCGTTGAAAATACAATTTTTTTTAAATAATGACCATAGAGTCTATGTTTATTGCATGTCTGCAAAAAACCATTGGCAAAAATTTTCGAACACGATAGAGTTTTCGATCAGAATTTTGATATAGGTAAAATTCGGGAGAGTCTGTAAGTAGTCATATTGTGTGTTTGGCCTTGTTTTTAATTCTAAAATCAGCTCTGTGACGACACCATTCAGAAAAGTGTAAAATGAGTATATTTGTTTAAAGAATATTTTGTTTTAGAGAAAAGAGAGTGCAGACACCCTTTCGGCTAACAAAAGAAAAAAAAAATCACATACACACACACACACACATAGAAAATTACAAATATTGCAATTTTCAATTTCTATTCTATTTTTGTATTTATATGTTGTATTTTTATATTTCTATTTTTTCGATAGATAATTTTGTTCATGCAACAACTGGATAAAAAATTTATTAAATCGGACAAAGATATTGAAATATATATCGAAATAACTGAACCAAGATTTTGCAAAAATAAGATAGTTCCAGTAACAAATGCAAATAACTTGAAAATCATAATATATAAATTGCACATGTAAGCACGTTTTTCATAGGCATTATCGCGAGCTTTAAAAGGATGTAAAAGTATATGAAATCGGATAAGAAACAAAAATTTCAGAGGTACCCTATTTTGAGCCCCAATAGCTTCGATCCTGAAGGATATATGGGGCCTTCTTCCAAATGTAAAATTGTACACGCTTCAGATATAAGGAATCAGGATCGTTTTTAAAAAATTTTATACCCGAGGTATCCAACTTTGGGACCCTGTATATCCGCCCCCGGTAGATCAATATGGTCCAAGCTCAAAACTCTCCTGCACCTCTACTATCACTATGTGAAATTTCATTGAAATCGGAACAGCAATTCCGAAGTTCTATAATTATTTTCTTTTCATTTTTTGAATCGCTCACTGCGTAGCGCACGAAAAACTCCATGTCATCATCACCATTACCATTGAGGATTTTTAACAGGTATTCAAAAACGTGATTTCAAAAGGAAGTCGGCAAAAAGGGTTTTTTTTTAAGGAGCTAACTGTTTTAGTGCGTAAAAAAAACTTAATATTTTTTGTTAAAATTGATTTATTTGACTAGAAAAAATTATTGTATTTTAATGAAAACAGCTAAATTCAATTTTGTAAATAAAAAAATAATTTTTTTATAATAATTTTCGTTATTGCAAACATAAAGATTAATCCCTACAAAAAATAAAATATTCTTTTTATTAATTAAGCTTCTGTACTTTTGTACGAGGTATTCAATCGGACCCTAGTCTTTCAAATCTCCGTCTAACAAATTTAGGGCTGAAAGCGTGGATTCGCAACTGTTGAGCTTAAGTCTGTTGGACAATTTATTTTTCATTAGTGTTAATTTAGTAATCATCGAATATGTTTTTTAGTTTTTCCAAAAAGATTATTATTGAAATTTATGTCGAATATATAAAACAATTGCTAGGAACTCTGTTGAGGCTGGAAATACTGTTTCTTTAGTCACAAAAAATACAAGAAGTTCACAATAACCGAAAGAATCCTGATAAAAGTTTAATTACAGACTGTAGTATCGAGACAAAATAATACGAATTTTAAGAGGAAACTTTTACATCTCTGGGTAAAATTTGAGTCATTCATTAAATTTCTCTATACCTCTTATCAAAAAAAGTTGCCATAAGGATCCACGAAGTTAAAATATTCCGAATAAGAATGCCAGAAAAAATATGAAGTATGAAATTATTGACAATACTTAATATATATATATATATATATATATATATATATATATATATTAACCTTTTGTAAGAAGTTTCAATTTGAATATTTGTACTCTTTTCTTTTAAGCAAGATTCCAATAAGGTCCTGTTATCTAAATAATAATGTTGTAATCACTGATAGGTGGTCTCCCCAAATCAGTTATAAAATTTTGCTCCAAATGGCTTCTTTTCAATTCGCAAAACAATTATTGAGCAGGGATTAATGTATTTCTCGCATCAAAGTACTCAAAGTATTTTTAAGTTTATTTCTAGAAATATTAGTACAAGTTCAATTAAAAATGTTGATTTCGAATCAATATAATTATTTTCAAACAAAATAGTTAATAAAAATCAAAATGGCTGTTAGCGAGAAGAATAAAAATTCTGTTTTTGCATAAAGAAATTAGATGATTATAGAGATTGAGTTTTCAGCGTTTGTTACCTTCTTTGCTAAATTCTTGCGACAGACCTAGTAAATATTTCGAAGGTTTTTCAGTTCAGCAGGAAAATTTTCATCTGCTGCAATTGTTGGTGAACTCATAACTAGTATTATATCGAGTCCTAACCACAAAAATGTCTTAAGTACAGAATACAAAACATCATAGGAGAAACATATTTCGATTGTTATATATGTGGAAAATATCACGTACGTTCCAAATATATTAATGAAATTTTGACAGATGATGTAAGTGATTTTGTGTTTTAGATTTTCATATTAAGGCTCAATATATTCGCTACACTACATGCAATTTTATTTCAGGGGAAAGATTTCATCGAATAATATATTGTTCCTATTGGTCAAGTATTAATATCATCAGATTTGCAGCACACGATAACAATCAAAAGCTAAAAAAAATGTAACAACTGCAGTTTTGCTTCTATTAAAAAGTCGAGTATATCAGATGACTAATTTTTATTAATTAAGATTTGTGTAGAAGTCATGTTACTATTCCTTTTTCATTTAAAAATACATACCTACATGCACTTTGTTCAAAAAATGTCATTGAATTATATGTCAGTCGTCCGATCACGCCCATTTTTTGATAAAACCAGCTTAGTATTACGAAAATGGTTTGTGCCAATATTCATCAACATAGTTTTCTTTATTATAAAATTATAGACTTTTGATCGCTGATTTTTCTTCTCATTATTACAACAAAAAAGGAAATTACTGGTAGCAAACAAATGGGGCTACTATGTGCTAGAGCAGACCAATACACTGAAATGTCCAGATCTTTATCTATTGGGTCATTTTAAAAAAATATTTAAAGAATACTTAAAGTTGACTAAAAAATAAAATATAATTTAAAAAGGAGTGGACCCATCCAACAAAAACCTAACCGAAAAAATATGAAAACTATTACAGAAAAAATTAAATATTTTATTAGATGCGAACAAGAAATAAATTTTTCTTTTAAATTTTTAACATGAATATAACAGCCTTTAACAAAATCAAAATTTCAAAGAGATTGATTCAATGGTTTCATTTTTATAAACCGAATTGTATGCGCTACAGTTTTTGTGCGCAATCTTTAGTATGTTCTTTTGTAAATACTCAATAATTTTTTTAATCCACTTTTAACTACTACCTACTTGAATAAAAAACATAACTAACTCAACACATTTTGAGATTTCCTGTTATGAAAAAAATAAGATTTCGCTAAAATCAAAATTAAACCGTAAACATCTACAGGAAAATCTCTATTACTCTCGAACAAATAAATATTTGCCACTAATATTTCTTTACCTGCCACAGGCACATAAATTTGTATTATTATATGTAGCATAATCATATTAGACATACTTACGGACATGCTGGCATATTAAAAACATTTCCTAAATTATGATTTTATGTAGCAGCACTTATGTTGCATGTGCTGCAAGTAGTTGCAATTTTCAAGCGTATTTATTGCACAAAAAAAAAAAACAAACTAGAAAAAGTGTAGAACTCTGAATAAAAATTTGTTGGCAACAGGCTTTTTAAAAAAACCGGAAGTTCTATTAGAAATCGTGAGATTGTTTGGTAGGTTGTTGTTGATTTTACTAGACTGTAGCATTAATAATATTCTAAAAGAGCGCACACGAAACTAATTGAGCAGTAAAAAGTTTAATATCACAAAATAAAACAGGAACTAATTCCTGTTTCAATATTTTTCTAAAATTTTGTGTAGTTTTACTCTCGTCAATGATTTTTCTAATATTGAAAAGTTAGTTTACTTTATTAGGCCACTACTAACTTCCTCGTGTACCTCCTTTACTAGTTTTGAATTACAAAAAGAGGAAGTATCCAAGAAGTTTAGTAACATCTTTAGGTGGTCATAACCAGAATATATTACCACTTTTCATTCTATTTCATATATACATTTTACTTAATTTAGCTTTTCCATTTACACAAAATTTGTTGTTCCCATTTCAGAAAATAATAAAATTCGTTGAAATCTGGTTTTTCATTTTAATTTGAAAATTATGTTGTTTGAATGCACATAGCGAGTGTATTGGCTACTAAAGATTCCCGCAGGAAGTCTAAATAATAAACAAAATGATATTTTGATCGGTTGTAAAGTAACTGGTTTAAAATGTGTGTTGCATACAGAAAAAAAAAAAAAAAACAAACAAAAAAGCGGATGTAAACCGCTCTAAGGCATCAATATTAAAACGCTTCCGTTCTAATCACATACAATTTACTTATTGTAGAAAATCTTTGTTGTATTTCTTTCATTGAAGAATAAATCATTTAATATTAGTTTGTGTGTTGTGTATGTTTAAACTTAATTATATGTACTGGCTTTCAGTCGTTGTTGTTTATTGGCCACAAATTTGGTAGTTAAGAGAAAAAGATATTTGTATAATAATTTAAGGAAATTTCCTTCCTTTAAGACAAGAAACTTATCAGTTTCTTTGGTGCAGTATATGTATTGAATTCTTAAATCAAACGGATGTAAAATAGTGCAAATTATAAATTTATTCTTTGTGCAAAGTTTTAAAATCTAACAAAATTTTTATACATCTTGTAAATAATAATTGTGTTAATTACTTCCTAACTTTCTTATTGCTATGTGTGAAAATATTTTCCGGATGTTAAGATAACAAATAGTTGTAATAAAAACAGTATTAGAATTTTATTGCACTTTAAGAACTGTTAGGCTAAATGTGATGAATTTCGTTAAGGTTTACGATTAAATATAATGTCTATCAAATATATTTTCTTAAAAATATCTAATTGTAGCAACTTTCTGCTGAGTCCTATGAGTTTTCATTTCATACAAAATTAACACAAATTTGTATTATTTTTTTTAATATTCTCACAGAAAAAATTATTTCATAAAATTTTTCAATTAAATCGTTATTTAATTTTAAATTAAAACTTAATAAAAATTGTTTATTAATGTAATTAACGTTCAAATTGATTTAAATTTTTTGACATAAATCGTAAATAAAATGTAAAATAAAATAAAAAAATGTTGATGCAGAATATAATTTTATCACAAATGTGGAAGATTTCCAACCGCTTGGACTCTACTATAAAAAAAAAAAAAAAAAAAAAAACAGTACCGAATAATGCAGATTGTGAAGATTTTCTGAGGTACCAAAGATGACGTAAATATAGAATTTTCGGTAAGTATAAGTTTTGAAGATTTTATTGGAATCAATAAGTAAAATAATAAGACTGTTTCATTATTATTGTACTTAGATGTTCTCGCCCAGGCCCAAGTTTGTAGCATGTATACAAGGCTACTTTTGTGAGTAATATTTATATAGAAAGGGTAGATTTATAGCAACTACTATTAGCAATTCTTCAGCCAGGCTGCCATATTTTATTGTCACGTCGTTCCTAGGTTGCAAAATCTACTTCGATGTAATTAAAATCCATTTGTTGAGCCACTATTAATATGAATTTTCTGGGAATAAAGAATAAGTGTGAAACAAATATGTTTAGAACACATTCACACAGATATATAAAATTCATTCAATGTAATTCGTACATATATTACGCTCATTATATAAAATCGATAATTTGAAAATATTCCCATCATCTGTCAAAAAGAGTAACAAGTACCGTGTCAGATTTTAGCCATATGTTTTATATTGACTTAAAAGGTATTTATTTAACTGCATTATTATTGTAAACAAAAATTTAATTAAGTATTTATAATGATAAAATAAAAAATTTAAAAATAAATACATATTATTATTTAATTAATTTTAGAAACAAATCAATAAATCCTTTAATTGATTTTAAATGAAATTTGAATTATGACTGTTATTAAATCGATTAAAAAAAATATTGAAATATAAATCAATTATTTTCAGTTAATTAATATTATTATTTTGGTGATTGGAGCAAAATCAAAAAAAATTTAATTAATATAAACAATTTTGTAATTGAAGTCCACTTTTATTTTTTTCTGTGCTGTTACATGTACATGTAATAGGTCTTTTTGAAAACATCAAAATATTAAAAACAAAAATAAATATCAATATCAAAATTTTAAGTTATGTAAGTTGTATCACATCTCCACTAATTTTATTATTTTGGAAGTATAAGAATTAAGTTTTTCGATAAGCTAAATTTAGTTATATCTGTGACAAATATAAAAAATAGATTTTTATCCTAATATATCGATTTCAGCTACAAATTAATATAATTTTTTTCTAAAAGAGCAACTATAACTAAGCAATATACCTTAAAGACAATATTGTCGAATATATAATGTAATTTTTATACCCTACACCATAGATGGTTGGGGTATTGTTATTATTTTATACTCTACACCATAGATGGTTGGGCGTTTGTGCTGATGTTATCTAACACCCACCTTGAAGTATACCAATCGACTCAGAATCACTTTTTAAATCTATCTAATGATGTCCGTCCGTCCATCTGGCTGGCTGTCATGTAAACCTTGTGCCCAAAGTACAGGTCGCAAATGTGGAGATAGTTTATTCACATTTGGCACGTGGGATACAAGGACGAAGCTTATTGAAATTAATTGTGATCGGTTCATTATTTCACCTAACCCCCATACAAGTGTTCCTCCGAAATACAGTTTAAATACTCAGAAATGCCTTAAAAATTAGAAAGCAAAGAAGTTCTGTACAAGTATCAATCTTTGTACCAAATTTTATGAAGATCGGTCCACAATTGACCATAGCTCCCATATAAACCACTCTTCCGAAAATAACTTTAACGTGCGTAAATCTCATACGAATGTTATTATCAAGTTAATATTCGACACAAATAAGTAGAAACAACATTGCCAAATTTATGAAAATCGGTCCATAATTTACCATAGCTATCATATAAACACACTTCCAGGAATCGCCCTAATGAGCATAAAATCATCTACATGTTAGTATCAACGCATTATTCTGTATTTGGATATCCTTATTATACATTTAGTAAAATTGGCCACGGGTGTAATATAAGTCCACTTTCCGAATTTTTATTCTCGTACATAGTGGTGTAGTGTATTATATAGTCGTTCTTGACAGACTATATCTTTCTTTCTCTTTGCTTTTTAAATTAAACAAAAACTATACAATTTATTCGATTTTATCTCTAATATTTTATTTAAAATTTACATATATTTTTATTTTTTTTGTGACCCGGAAAGTATGCTACAAATAAATATTGCGCTTAAAAATTAATTGATAAACATAAGAAAAAATTTATTTAGTAACTTTTTGGAATAACATATATGGTTTTTAATTTTTGGACAAAATCCTGAGAATCGGGTTTTTATTTAAGGCATTCCCGGGAATTCCCGGGTATTCGGGAAAAATATAATATTATTATAAAAAGCTTGAAAACTAAACAAAAAATGGTATATTTTTCATATGATTTGCACGCACATATAAAATATATATCTATCTACTTTGAAATAAAAATATATATTTGAAAATAACTTTTTAATATAATTCTATAAATTGTAATAGATATTAAAAATAGTCTTTTTTTTTATAAATATTTCCGTTGGATAATAAATAAAATTTATATATACACTGAAAAAAAAAATTATTGTATTTTTGTATTGTATTATTGTATTTTTAAATTAACACAGTTGTTTCATTGTACATTAAAATTTAATTAATATACTTATGCAAAAATAAAATAAAAGAAAGAGTAAAAATAAAACTTAAGTAAATTTTTTTATCATTTAATTCATTCAAACATCCACTTAATTGATTAAATATTTTTTTTAATTGTAAAAATTTTTCTTTTTTAATTTTTTTACAGTTATTAATAATTCATATTATCATTTTGGTGAGAGATACAAATTTAAACAATTTTTAATTGCAAGAATTATTTTGGTTATTAGAGATTTTCTTCTGTGTACCCATATCCATTAATAAATTTTAAATATAAAATACTTAGGCTAGGTTAGGTTAAAAAGGGTGGCATCTTCACACCAGAGACCATTCAGTCCATTGTGAGCCCTTTATAAATGTCAAAGAAAGGCTAAGAGTAAAAAGAAAGTCCTTGGTAAGATAAGGCAATAGAATAAAAAGAAAAATAAAGAAAAATGTGGAAGCTATAGCCCAATAATCAAAAACGACTACCCCTAAGCCACTTTATCCCTATTACAAATCCTATAAGGTTGCTAAGTCTTTTGTCCGTAACCTTTTCTAGTACGTGTAGCATGTGACTTCCAAACCACTTCAGTCTACTACGATAAGGTCCTACACAATGACAGAGTATATTCTGTACTGTCTCTGGCTTCTCCACGTCATCGCATGTCCTACAAAAGTCTGACATGCCAATGTGACCGGTAATCATACCCACAATGATCCTTAGATTTCCACGACTTATGCCCAGAAGATGTTTCGAATCTGTTAGTTTAAGACTAAACTATAACGCTCTAGATACCTTGCAGTTCGTTCTATTCTTCCGGTCATGATTCGTTCTTCCTAAAGTCCATTCCCTTATGGCTATAAAATATGACATAACTGGAATCCTAACCGATAACTCCACAAAAGCCTTCTCATTTTCCTTTTTGGACTCAAGCACTAATCTATACACAATTACTTGTCATTGTCAGTAGTGCTGTTTTTAGTCACATAGATATCTACCTCAGAGTTCATTCCAACATTCTAGGCCTTGTAAATGCCTAGAATTTCTGTCTGCAAAACGCTGCAACTATCAGACAATCTAAAAGACCGTCTGATGTCCGTTCCCATAAAGTAGACACCCGTCCCTGTACCTATTTCCATCTTTGAGCCATCTGTGAAGATAGCACAACCTCCATGGAACTTCACCGCTCCAGCCCAGAGATCCCTACTAGGGATTTTAATAACGGGAGTAGCCCCGAAGTCAATTATAGTCCCGACATAATCCGTTAGGGCGATCAAGGATAATCTGTGACCATCAAATTCGACTTCGTCAAGTTTTCTAAAATGCCCCGCTTTAAAGTTCCCATTTAAAATACTTTTTAGAGATAATTATTTGAAATGGCATTTGAAAGTTAAAAGTTGTTTGTGAATATGGATGTTAATAAATTCAAAATGTTTATTTCATTGTTTATTCATTAATATATTAAAAAAATATATTCATCTCTTCATCTATTTTTAAAAAACTAAAAATATTTTACCACTCATAAGTATCTGGTTATTCATCAACGATAATAAAAACTTAAAGAAAGAATCCTAGATATCGTTGGTCACAGCCACAGAACATTTTCTAAGAAACCATAAATAAGCATGTTTTTGAGAATAAGAATTTTTTTTAATTTCACTTGAATCCCGATCGATTTCTCTAAAAATATAAAAATAATAATGTTTTTAGTCTTAAATATAGAAAATGATGTATAAAAATTATTGAAGGTGAAAGGTCAAAATAGAAACCTTACAAAACTATATCGTGCACTATTCTAACATTGGCGAGGTTTTCTAAGTTTTGTGTTCTAATAGCGCAATGGTTTCAAATAGAGAATTTTCAAATATTTAAGTTTTGTCATTTTGAGTATTTCTTAGTTCGTATATTGTTTTTACTGGTATTTTAATAAACTCTTTAGAGTTAGTTACGAACTGGGTGCAAATTTTTTGTAGTTTTCAATTCCAGGAATTCCTCACTATTTTGACTGTAACTGTATATAAAATATTCCAATGCCGTTAAAAAGCATAGAAATATTTTTGTTTTTTTAAAATATCTCAAAAGGATCCATAAAAACCCTAATTTTTTTTGCAAAATTGATAGTATAATTACTTTCATGTTATTTTCTCTCACCTTTTTGGCGCTACCTGCCTGTTCATTTGCATTGTAAATTTATAGTTCATGTAGTTCATGACCGAACTAGTTTATTTAAATGTTTCATTCAACTGAGCGGAGTGAATTATTCATCTTTATGAACGCTTTCAGCTGCATAATGAGCTGTAATTGCAAAACATATTTCGGTTTCAACATACTCGTTTTAAAATTATTAATATTATTATGCGCTCATTTCTTCTACATTGACATTCTTATATAGATTGAGCCCTTTTTTAAATTTTAGATAAAACACTTAAAATATAATTGGATATCAGAAGAAGAACATTCTCTGACATTTATTTTTTGAATATAACTAATTCAAATGTTGTCCGCGATCGTTGCACTATAACTTTGTTTAGGGTGAGTAATTAAAAATAAGTTAAAATATAAAAATTAAGCTTTGAATAATTTTAATTTTAACATTGATCTTAATGTAAAACATGCTCAATTTTCTAAATCTGTTTTTGGTTTTATTGCATCTGTTTTTAGTTATAAAGATATTTGGTTTTGAAATCAGCTAAGTTTGATCAGAAAAAAAAAATAATTTTTGATAGGAATATTTTTAATATTTAGGGGCGCATCATTTTCAAACTGTTATATACCTTTAATGTGTAATTCTTTTATTTGAACGATATGCTCATTATTTACATAGATAGAGAAAGTTGACACGATACATTCGTTGTATCACATCTCCACCCAGAGACCAATATCGGTCCATTGTGATCATGCTCATTATCAAGTTCAACTTAAAGAAAAAAATTTAAATATATAAATTATTGATAAAAAAAAAACATTTTTGCTTAAGGAAAAGAAAAGGAACCTCTTAGCATTCCATAAAATAATACATATGATTAAAAAATAACCAAAACACTGATACGTCCGTGTGTTAAAATTGAGGTTTATGTAAATTTTCTGATTAAAATTTGAAAAACAAATATTACAGAAAATACAAAAAGTCCGGCTTATCTATTGATTATATAAGATATTTCATATCAAAATCAGTTCACAATTCATAAAATAACCAGTGTTACAATAATTATCTTTGTAGGGTGAAAAGAAACTTTAAAAATAATCAAAAATATTTTTACCAGTTTGTAAATTTTAAGCACCGAGGCTTTGGTTTCGTATGTTTGGTGCTTTCTTCTCATCCCTATTCTGGTAAAGAATTACATCAACTTTCGAATTATCTATATCCAATTCCTGATGCAACCTTAATAAATTGTCCAACAGTAGATAAATCGATGGCAATGACAGCTGTACAGAATCTCAAATTTTCTAATAAATGTGAACTTGACCTGGTGTTCCATGCTGTGTTATTATAAAATGTTTACATTCTCTTATATCTCCAATAACCTACACAATCAAAATATCAATATTCAGTAGTTACTTTCCTGAAGTTTGGAGAAAAATTTTTCTTTAAATCCAGAAACAGATCCAGCATTTCCAATTATAGTGGTATTGCTAAATTAAGTGTTATTCCAAAATTTGTCGAAAAGATAATTACTGAAATCCCTTCGCATCATATTGTTTGATATCTTTCCCCATTCCAGTACGGATTCAGAAAAGGATGTTCCACTACTACCAACCTTTTGGAGTTCACAACTTCAGTTGTAACTGCATTTGAGTCCGGTTTACAGACAGACGCAATAATAAAGATTTAAGCTTTCGATAAAGTAAATCACAATCTCCTATTGTTCAAATTTTCCTTAAATGGATTTCTTCATATTTTAAAACTAGATACCAATGTGTGTTATTTAGAGAATGTACATCGAAAACCTCTCCTGTTTCATCCGGTATTCACCTCAACCCCTTATTATTACTAAGATTTATAAATGATTTACCAGTTTGTATTAAGAATTCTAGAATATTAATGTATGTTGATGATATAAAGCTATTCCATAGCTTTAGGTATTCCTATCAATGTTTCTTACTCCAATCAGATCTTGGCAATCTTTATGATTGGTGTCTGATGAATCTAAGAAGAATTCAAATACTCTGTAGATGCACAATAAATGAATATCAACTTGATCTAGTAGATGAATTTCTTGATCTGGGTGTATTGCTTGATTGTAAACTATCTTTTAATTTCCACGTTTCACAAATCGTTAATAAGGCAAGAGGAATTCTAGGTTTCCTCAAGCGCTGGAGGAAAGAATTTAATGATCCTTATGTTTTAAAACAATTATTCACAACTCTCGTAAGACCAACTTTGGAATATGCTTCATGGTCTGGGATCCTCAATACGAAGTTCATATAAAGAAAATTGAACACAAAACTCAGAAACAATTTTCGTATTTTATACTCGTAGTCTTCCATGGAAACCTTGTATGAATTTAGCATCACATAAAAGTCGATTACAGCTTATTGATCTTCCTACTCTTGAAATTAGGGGAAAATATATGAATATTTGATTTGTTTTTAATTTAGTAAACGGTTCAATTAATTTCGAGAATATACTCCTTTAAAAATCAAATATTTTCGAACCAATTATGCCAACTTTGATTCCATGAGACGTATATGCAATCAATACAATAGTTTTTATTCATATATTGATTTCTCTTTAAATCCAATCCGCATTAAGAGGAGTATTTTTACTCGTAACTCAGTTAAATAATAGGACTTAATTGATTATTTATGATTATGTAAAACACTTTATTGTTTAAGAATAATATGTATGCCTGTAAGAAATTGTAATTTCATTGGCTATTAAATAAATAAAATAAATAAATAAACACCTCATGTTCACATCATGATAGTTATAAATTTCATTTAAATAAAATATTTAATTTTATTTTACTAAAAATATGAAATTTGTATGACGATCTTTTATTTAGTAGAACACTTTTTGTTTATAAATCAGGAAAAAATTATGAAAATATTGTGCAAATTAATAGACATATGGGGGACATAATAAAAAATAATATTTAGTTATCTCTTGCGCCATTTTGATAACTATACGATATTTTAAATATGTCCATCAGTTTAAATATTTGAACTCAATACGCGTTCCGTTGACATTTTCCATATTGGTTGAAGTTTTAAGTGTATAAGTTACAGACGTTGTGCTTCGTTTTACTAACCCACGTATTTCAAAATTCAAAAGCCTTGAATGACTTTTACCGAAATACACATATTACATAATTTTTGTTGTAAATTTGTAAGGAATATTCTATTGTGTGCGATAGCTAATTTTGTGCACAATAACATAAAATAGGTCAGGGACCAAAATCTTAACCCCAAAGAAGAACATTGTGCACTGTATGTGGTCCACAAAAAAGGTATAATTTTCGATCATAATTTCCAGAGTTGCTAGCGCTATATCTCGATTAATGTTAGATTTCAAGTCTTGAATTGTAGCTGGCTTATTGACGAACACATTTGACTTTATATAACCCCAGAGAAAAAAAATCCGGAGCTTAATAACGTATGATTTCGGCGACAAGTTGACAGGTCCGGAGCTAACCAAAATGATTTCTCAATAAAGCCGTTGTTTCGCATACTATCCAGCACCATCTTGCTGGACAAGTTTAATATTGCAAGCCTTTAAAAAAGGTATTGGCGTAAAATTCGCCAAGTTGTCCCAAACGAGAGAACAAAATGCTGCACAATGGCCTCTAATAAATTGTCTTCACTCACACTCTCCGCTACAGCCACAATATTCTTCTCACTATGTACTAAATCAAACCACTGCATGCTGCAAAGCGTGATCAAAAATTCGAAATTCCGAATAAACCACCTACAGCATAATATCGATCAAGATTTGAATGAAATCATATTTAAAAAGTAAATATCAGAGAATGTTTTTTTGGATCATAACAAAGATTCCGTCGTCTAATTCTATTTTAAGTGTTTTATTTAAAATTAAAAAAAGGGTCTAAATGTATCATCCTTTACTTTAGAAACTGAAACAGCTCATTAATGAAAAGTTTACTAATAACCATTCGCAACGAGCTGTTTCATTGAAAGTCAAATGAGCGAATGAACTAAAAGAGTGAACTAGTTCAATTGAGTGATCTGAGCTAAAAATATTGGTCAATTCATTGAGCTAATAAACCTAACTCTTGTAAACTGTTCAAAATTCCGAAGAGTTTGGAGATGTTAGTTAGTCCTTTTCATGGAATTTTTGATGAAGAAAAATATTTATAGTTATCGACAGTTGGAGTTATTGATAAAATTATGTGATTATAGAGAAAAATTTCTTTCTCATAATTTCAATCCATTTAAAAGGAAATATATCCTACCAATTCTTAGAGTAGTATAAATTATCAATTTGAAGTCTCAAATTGATAAATGCAAAGAGTTTTACAAGAGGACCAACACACTTAAGCAATATAAAAATATACATAGTCGGTCAAACTCGACCTTATGGTATGTGCATAAAAATTCGGGGAGATGTTAAATATATTGGACATGTGGCTAATTGTGTTTGTATATTTCTATAAAATATACGTATATTGTAATTATGTTGATGCACTTTAGGGTGATTCCCAGAAGTTGGCTTTTTATGGTAGCCATGGTCAATTATGGGCCAATTCTCATAAAGTTTAATACTGCGATTTCTATTTATATAAAATTTATTTGTGTCCAATAATACTGATATACTACCATTTGTATAGGATTAATGTACGATAAAGTAATTTTTAGAAGAAGAGTTTATATGGAAACTACGGTAAATTATGGACCAATCTTCATGAAATTTGGCAAGCGTTTACACTTATACAAAACTTACCTGTACCGAATTTTATTAAAGTATTACTATTTTTAAGACATTTATGATACTAAAATACCTATTTTAAGAGGACGTATACATGGGGGCGAGGTGAAGTTTTTGACCGATCATAACCGATTTCAATAGGCTTCGTCCTTGTATCAAATTTCTTTGAATTATCTTTAAAATTGTTCACAAAATCTACATGGACAGCAGTCAGATAGATATGTGTTAGATACTTTTTTCTGTGCGTTACAAACTTATGATGGTGTAGGGTATAAAAATGTTAATTTCATCTCGAAATATATTTATTATGGTATAACTTGTTAAAATATATATAACACAATAATATAAGATTTTCTTTTGTAGGGATGGTAATTGCAAATGTTATGATGATGAAGATAATAATTTTTCTGATGCTAAAGAATACCTTGCGCTCGATTTAACAGTTTAAACTCTCAGTTTTTTCATAACCTAAAACAATAAACAGAAATATCTTCGTTAAAAATGTAAAATTTACAAAGGACACAAAACTCTATGAGATACTTCAAAGGTGGAAAGAAAATCTATGAGAATGTGGCATACGAAAATATTGAATAATTATTACTGCAGTTACCTGTCTGATTCTTTACCTTTTGTTTGATAAAAAATTTTCAGTTTAGCCATACACCTTAAAGACAGTTCTAGCTATCACCGAGTGTAGAAAATCTTTAACTGTAATAGGTCCAATTTCAGTAAAAAAATATTATTGGGTTTATAAATTTAGTAATAGAATACGAAATCGAATTTTTTCTGTGCATTATTAATAACTTAAAAAATGCAAAATATACACTCAGTTCTACTTTTAAAGTTGTGAAATTATGAATTTTATAGAAATATTCGCATTTTTGCTGGACAACTAAACAAAAATGTATTTAAAATTTCAGCTTACTGACTTTCCGTTTAAGTTTAGGATTTTTCAAAATAATTTTGTATCGAATGCACAGGATTTAATATGTACTTACAATAAATTAAAAATGTATTAGACAATGTTATAATTTTTAAAAATAAGTGTTTTTTTATAATATTCCATCATTTGATAAAGTATGATTAACGTTATATAATTAATATTAATTATACGTCAAAGTACAAAAATGTTAATAAAATAGGGAATAAATACAATAACACTGATCGGCAAAAAAAATCCTCCCTTAAAGACGAAGACTATATGGATTTTAATGTGCTAAACACGAATCTGTTTTCACTTTTTTTCTATCAGGTCTGGATTTTTTTACGGGTATATCTAATATATAATATTTCGCCCATAATAAGGTCATTACACAAGTATATTTCACCATAACTCAAGAACGGTATGAACGTTTTATGTAAGTGATACACCAAAAGATACGAACCAAGAATGTCGTCAAGCCTCTCCAACATAATTTTTTTATATGCTCAATATTTTCGAAATTGTTTAGATAATAGAGCCCGAACATTTTTTTTTTTTTTGCAAAATTAAAGATTTCTTTTTTAAATTCTTTTAAAAAGTCAAAACGGCAAAAATGTTTATCTTTAGCATAAACTTAGAAGTGCTGGGAAAAAATAAGACATGTATCTCAAATCTTGATTTTATTTGCAGTTAAGTGAAAATGCCAATGCGTACCTACAATTAAGTGGAGATAAACTGATGGGCAAAAAAAATTTTTTTTTCTTCAAGCAAAAATAGGTGGACCACATGGGATTTGACGAGCTCAACTCGAATCTGCTTTCAGATTTTTTCTATCAGTTCTTGAGTTTTTAATGGTATGTTCAATATTTCCCCTTAATAAATGAATAAACAGTCCGGAAATTTCCATGCAAATTTATATGAAAAATGCGCAATGCGGCTCGGTTAAAAAACAAATTTTATTTTAAATTCTCTCTGGCTCTTTTGTTGCTTTAATTTTCTCACAAAAAAAAAAACAAAAAAAAAAAAAAAAAAAAAAAAACTACCATATTTTTTAAAAATTGATATGAATTTCGTAAACAAAATTGAAAAAAGTTTGAAGTAAAAAATCAAATGAAAAGAAAACAAATAAAATTGTTGTTTATTTTCCGTTGTCGTCTAAGTTTTTATTTACTGCCTGTTTTTATAACACGAGCGCAAAAACGACTCGTCTGTCTTACATTTAAAACAAAAACAAAATTTCAAAATTTGTTTTTGTTTTAAATGTAAGTTAGACGAGTCGTTTTTGCGCTCGTTTTATAAAAACAGACAGTTAATTTAACAATAAGACGATAAGACATGTGTATATTTTGTCATAACTCGAGAACGAGTGCATAAATAATTTTTCTTCATATTATCATGGCATTGCTTTTATTCCATTATTTCATGAAAAGTTTATTTCCGAATAACTCCAAAAATATTGAGCAGATAGGAAGATATTTTTAAGATAACTTGAAGATAATTTTGATTAGCATCTATTGGAGCTTTATTTATATAAATTGGACAAATTGTCTTTGAGCTATACAAGTGTGACAAATAGAAAAAAACTGAAAGCAGATTCTTATTTAGCATGTCGAATTCCATTTAATCTACCTATTTTTGTTTAAAGAAGAAAAAAATTTTTTTTTCACACCAGCGGAATTGTCATATATTTTTGATAAATTAAAATTTAAATTTTATTTGATTCTTTTTTTTTAAGAAAAATAAAAAATGTACAAAAAAATTTTAGTCTCGTATAATTTTTAGTGATTCAAATTTCGTATAATTCATATATGTAAATTAAACTTCAACAAAGTCAATGATAATTACAGTAGCTAAATTAAATTATAATATAAAATGCATTTTTCTGACATACATACATACGTATATCTCCTTTTTAAAGTAACAATTTTAAACATTTATTAAAACTATAATAATAATAAAAATAAATAATAAAAATAAGTAATAAAAATAAATAATTCTAAAATTGTATTACAAAATTTATTCTCTTATACTAGAGTAATTCCATTTTAAAATTAAAAAATTTCGACCATTGGTTACCGATTTAGATGAAATTTGGTGCATGTGTAGAGGAGGATACAGGGGCATGTAAAATTAATTTTTCTCATTTTTATTTTGAGAACTGTGGCAACTTTATAACTTTGAAAGCGATTAACATATTTACTTAAATGGCCATAACTTTTGCTACGTAAAAGATATCAAAATATTTTTTTTTTTTTTTTTTTGTAGCGGATTTATCAAAGCTTGTATTTTTAGATGCCATTTAAAAATTTTGAAAATATTTTTATTAACATATTATTTTGTAAGAATTTTCTTTAGTGACGTGTATCTAAAAAAGTCCATCTTTAATTTTATTATATATGTGTATATATATATATATATATATATATATATATATATTTTTTTTTTTTTTTGGTAAGAAACCTTATCAATATACTTGCTACAGAGAAAATTTAAGAGAGGTCAACATTTTTAAATTTAAAATAGAATTACTCACTATGTTTCCACTGAGTTAAAAGCAACCGATTTTGAGCAAAACACCTAGAAGTGTTTCCACTGTCTTGACTTGTTTTTGCATTGTTGAATTTTCGAGCGAAATCCTCACATTTCTCAATCTATGTTAAAGTTGAATTTTTTTTTTGGATAGGCAAACAGAGAAATTAACACAGTTGTATCATTTTGCATCTAAATTTAATAAATACATTCAAGTAAATATGAAATAAAATAAAATTTAAGTAAAGTTTTATTTCTCACTTAAATTTTTTATTTCATTCAATTATCTACTTGATTGATTTGATCAATTTTTTAATTGGAAACATTTTTCTATTTTTAATTTTTTACAATTATTAATAATTGATAAAGTCAATTTGGTGTTAAAAAAAAGTTTTTAATTGAATGAATTATTTACTAATATATTTGATGATTGGTGACTTTCTTCTATGATGCTGGTAAGAATACGTAATCGTATTTCTCCGCAAATACCTATTTTATAAAATTTTTAAAATTAGCCAAATAAATCGGCAAAAAATTCGTCATATCGCCAAACGGAAAACTTAATCTCCAAAAGCAATTGGCGAAGAATGGCTACATCTGACAGCCCTGAACACAAGTGTGTCTCTACTTAATTATAAGTACACAGGAATACTTTCGCTCAATTTTGAATAAAATCAAGATTTGTGCACCGATTTTAATAATATATGGCTTATTTTATTCACAGTATTGTCAAATTTATGATAAGGGATTTAAAACTGCATGTTTTTGCCTTTCTCATTTTTTAAAAGAAATTTTCAAGAAACAAAATTCATTAATTTTGCATGAAAAATTGTTTTTTTTTTTTGACACCAAATTCTGAACAACTCCGAATCTGTGGTATAGATAAAAAATAATGTAAATTGACTTAAAGATAATTTTCTTTTGCATCTTTTGGTGTTTCAATTGTCTAAATCGCTGATTCCCTATATCAAAGGAGAGATATTAGACATGGCCATAAAAAACCAAGACCTGATGAAAAAAACTGAAATAAGATTAGTCTTAAACAAGTCAAATTCCATCTAGTTCATTAAGTTTTTTTTAAGTGGAAAATAAACAAATTAAATAATGAATTTAAATTATTCTTTATGAAAAGATTGCATATAATGTGTATAACCCACTAATCAAATGATTAGTGCTCAAATATAGAAGTTTTAAAATTTACTTTTAATAAAAATACTCCACTTTTTGGTATTATATAAATATTAAAAATTAAAACCTATAAAGAACTTCCCATAAAAATGCAACATCTTTTAATTTTTTCATAAACTCTCTTAAAAGCGAAATATATCTTTGTTGTATTTTACACATAAGTAAATGTTTATTTTTTAATCTTAGTTACGTCTTAATCATAAAATCAACCTCTGGCATTTAATTTTGTGTAATAAATACGCACTACAACATTGTGTGGTTTAAAAAAAAATAAAATAAAATTTAAGAAATATCAAAAGTGACTAAAGACCTATTTTAGCTATAGTAACAACAATAATTATCAGTAACCCCATCTACCCGTTGAATAAAACACACTCAGCCACCCACCCATGGAAATTGTTCTAATACGTATAACAAGGGCAAAACGTACAAAAAAAAAAGGAACTGTGACATATCACGCATTCGAAAGTGCGTTATATGACAGACTGATTCCTTACATACACATATTTTCACAGTCATAAATTCATACAAACATAGATAAAAGTGTATATGGTTGTGTTGTAAGAACGTGCGTTATATAAATGCAATTTTGCCACTGGCAAAAATTTCATATATTCACACTTACACACCAGCTCTATGCATACACTTACAATTGTAAACATATTTTGTTTATCTTCATAAACTTCACACACACATATGTGAAATATTTAGCACACTGGGATGAATAGAAAATATATAAAAAAATTGGTATTTAATTTTTATAATAGAATTTTTATTATAAATTTTAAATAAAAGATATAATTTCAAATGCTATTTGTCGAATTACTTGACTGTATATTGACTATTATATTTATATTCTGTATTAGTCAATCTGTTGGAGGAATTTAAACAATGTATTTATTTATAGTTCTAATTTTTTACCATTTACTTCACTGTTCATTGAATTTTTGTTGTTGTTGCTGTTGGTTTTATTTTCAATTTGTCAGATTTTTGCCAACGCATAAGATTTATTTATTATTTTTTTACATTTATTCAAACATTCTTTGTTTTAATATTTTTTTGTATTATTAATTTTTTGTTGTAATAAAACCGCGTTTTAGATGATTTCAGAAAATAAAGTATGAGTAGTCTTTTGTGTTCTTACTACTGTTTGTTGTTGAGGTTTAATTTTTTTATTTATTTTTTTTTTTCTTATTTTTCTGTGCAGATCTCTTTTTATCCATTTCCACAGATTTTTTTTTTTGTTATAATTATAGCTTTTGTTAAGCGTGTAAAATATTAGTAATAAGCGTTTTTATTTTGTTTTTGTTTAATATAACACAGTACATTGTATGATGCGTAATCTGTATTTTATGTGTACTACAGTGTGCGGTATTAGTTTGTGGTCAAGTGATATTTTTAAAAAGACAAAAAAAAATCATATTTTCAAAAATGTTTTAATTTTGAGAAAAAAATCGTTTGTTAAAACTGATTTATTTATTTTTTTACTAATTAAAAAATAAAAGAATAGAAGTTTTCTAAAAATACGTAATATTTCTTAAATTCCATTTTTCAGTAAAGAATTAATATTAAATTAAAAAAAAAAAACAAAAATCAAATAATTATAAATTTTTAAAATGAGTACAATCTCTACAAGAAATATGGGACCAATTTTAATAATTAAATTTAAAACAAGCTAGAACGCTACATTCGGCTATGCCGAAACTTTTATGCCCTTCGCCACTTTAACAAAAAATAAAAATATACTTTAATATTTTCACATTTATAAGAAAACGCAACAACAACAACTTATAGGCATAGATATTTACACATATTTATATACTTTTGTATGTATATAAAAACAAGCAAATAAAAATACAAAAAACAACACTGATAATCATTAAAATACTGCTGCTGTCAACTAAACTGCCTGCTTATACAAAAGACAACACTAATAGTCAATGCAATGCTTAATATAAATGTTTGTATGTATATTATTGACAGATTTTTGTAGTTTTTTAACCCATAACTCGGTTGTTTAGGAACTAAATTGGTTGATTAAAAAAAAAAAAAAAACAAAATTTTATAAAAATATTTATGACCGATCTATATAAAAACGAAATACGTAGCTTAAACAAGAGCTTAAAAATGTCAAAAAGGTGTTCTGTTCGATATCTTGGTTATTATTGGACCGACTTATTTCATTTCTTCAGCACAAAAATTCAATGACAAACTTATATATACCCTTCACAGCTGTGGTGAAGGGTGCAACAGGTGAGAATATGATATTCGGCTTGATCGAATCTATATACTTACCATCTCCCTACATGTAAGGTGTGCGGTGAAGTGGGATGCCCATTTTTGTTTTCCGAGTTCACATTGGTCACTGCACTAATCATGCAAAATTTCGTTGATGTACATGCTTTTATGTAAAAGATATCGGCCGAAAAGTATAAACTGGAGCTACGACAGACACCTTGATTTTCTAGTATTTGGTCCATATTTCTTTTTGTTTATGAATCGATTTTGCTCATTTTAAATACCAAAGAAACCTTATATAAGCCAAATATTTTGGACAAATTTCTTCTCCCTATGATGTCAGCAATGAGCCTTATTCTTCTTTCAACAGAAAGAGAGACAGACACACATCGTTAAATGGTCTTATATTTTCATGTGGACCCAGAATATATATACTTTATGGGGTCTTAGAAGATTAATTCCCCTTATTTTTTTGGTGGAGGGTATAAAAAGTGTCAGACATTAACTATAAAAAAAGTAGTAATCTTATATAAGTTTAATAACTGATACATTAAAAAAAATTTAATTTCAATAAAATGGTACCAAATTAAAACTCTTTAAAAAAAAAAACAAAAAAATCCTAACAAAACAGAAATTTTACATAATAGTACCGAATTTTTTCTAAGTAAAATATTTATAAAATTTCAAACAGTTTTAATTACAAAAAAAGGACCAAATGTTGAAAAGTACAAATTTAAAAAAAATTTATATAATATATATATATATTTAAATAATTTTAATTTTTTTTAAATTAATTGAAATTAATTAAAATTTTTATAAAAAATTTCAGTTTTTAAATAACAGGTTCAAATTAAAAGTATAGATTAAAACATCTTAAAGAAAATAGTACTTATTTAAAAAAAGTGTGCTTTTTGGAAGGAAACTATTCATAAAAAGTACAAATTTGTAATCAAGTCTCAATTAAAAAATTTAAAAATATCAAATATTACAAAATACAAATTTGTAAAAAATATAAATAAATAAATAATTCCAAAATGTAAAAATTTTCAATGAAGACAATAAATTATTTTTTTTTTACAAAAGTACTTAAAAAAACTTCTTTTGCAGGAAAATATTTTAGAAAAAGTAGTAATTTTTAGTTACAAAAAATATCAATTTTTAACCAAAGTGCAAAATGTCAATGTACAAAATTTTGAAAATAAAGCTAAATATAACTTTTCAAAACGGTACCAATAGTCAAAAAGAAATGTAATAAAGTTTTAATTTCAAGTTAAAAAATGAATAATTTTTTTAAATTAACATAACAAGAAATATAAAGTAAAAAATTTTAATTTTAAAAATCGTACAAATTTTCATAAAAGTTACAATTTTCCACAAATGTATCAAATTGTAGCAAACCATCATAAGTGCTCATATGAAAAAAAAAATCTTCCAAATTAAAATTTTTGTAAAGCACAACTTTTGGTCTAAAGTAATATATATATATATATATATATATATATATATATATATCAAATATATAAATATAATATATTTAAATAAAAAATTTAAAAACAAATTTTAAAAGAGTACATATTTCTAAAATAAAAGCACTAATTTTCATAGAAATTCTATTTTAAATTTTCAAATAAAGTACTTATTTTTTTAACAGCCATATTTAATTTTTAAAAAATGTGCCACCTTTAAATTGTCCAAACAAAGTAATGATTTTCTAAATTTTTTTTTTTTTTTTTTGAAAATTAAAATTTTGCACTTTTTTGGTAGCAATTTTTATTTTTTTTTTTTTTTCTAAAGTGTTAAGGTGACTTTAATGAACGAGTTTTTTGTAAAGCACTGAAAAGTTATTTATAATAAAAACTCCTAGTAGATAATAACTAAAATCTAAAATTAAAATAGTATACATGTGTCGTGAATTTATCTTTAAAGAAAAACACTTCGAACATCAATTCTTATCACACACACACAATATAAGCTATACATGCGAGGGACCATAACAAATGTATATAATGATAAAGTATTAAGATGTAATGACTAGTCTAATGTTCATAGCAATAAAAATATTAAATAAAGTTATAAAATTTGAGAGAACAATTGAAAAGTACTTAAAATATAAAAAGTGGCATAGATTTTTAAAAATATAATAAAATCCTATTCAAATAAGTTTGAATATAAAAAAAGAACTAGTTTTCAGTTTTCCAAAAAGTACGAATTTACCATATAAAAAGTACCAACTTTCAAAAAAGTTACAAATTTCTATCAAATATTAAATTAGATTTTCAGAAAGGAATTACTGCATGTTTCTTTAAATGTGAACGGATGTTTCGTATAATCAAATGTATTGAAAACAAAAAATAAATTCGAAAATTATTTGTTGTTTTACATACTATAAGTCGAACGAAGCATTCGCTCGCATTTAGAGGACAAGGCAGTCAATTTTTAAAATATGTTTTTAAGTACAAATTTTTAACCTTTTTTTTTTCTTTTCAAAAAGTACCATTTTCTGAAAAGGGTAATTACCATTTTTAGTAGTTAAAAAAGTATTTAAAAAAGTACCGTTTATAGAAAAAGTCGCACATTTCGATTTTGCTAAAAAGGCAACAATTTTAAAACACAAAACTAATTTTCAGTTTCCAAAAAAGTACAAAGGAAAAAAATAATAAAAAATCGTACCATTTTCCAACAAAGAGGACGAATTTTTAGAACAATAATATTTTCCGGACAAAAACAAACTGTAGATAAAAGCATTAAATTAAAAATAATTTTAGACCAATTTCTTCTCGCCCTTAAACAAATTTCCTTCACTGTTCCTCTATATGGAATATGGTTTTAGGCTGTAACATTGTTGGTTTAGCTTTTGTAAAAATAATTCTTTTTATATTTATATTTTGCTTTAATATCTCGCTTATTTTGCCTTTTTTTGCATTTTATTTTTCCTTAGAAATTAAAATATTGCGTGCATTAACAATAAATATGTTCCTATTTTAGTCAAAGTCAAATATGTTCGTTAAAGCTGCATATATGAAGGGATTTTATTTCATATATTTTTGTTTTATTATAAATTAATTCTTATTGTTAAGATTTTGAACAAATAAATGGTTTTGTGGTTGCTTTTTTTATTTTACTAAATTCCATTCTATTTATATGTATTTATATGGGGAATTCTCTTTTTATGATTACCTTTAAGAAACCGACCATAAACCTCAAATATTTTTTAAATTTAGATTTTTTAAATAAACTTTTGACGCAATTATCTTAACAATATCTCGTGCAGTAAAATAACAAAAATATAAGATCTGAAATGTTTCAAAGCACTCAAAGTTAAAAAATCAAAAAAAGTTTTTGAACATATTGTTTTTTTTTTTTTTCTTTCTTTCGATTTCTGTAATCACGAATTTTAGCATATGTGTCCAATTCCTCTAATGTAAACTACAAATACTTATAGAAATAGGAAAACTTCTGTTCAATCAATGTGCCGTTCACCAGTGTTAAATTATATTGTGGACAAGCGATGAAACCAAAATTTTGTAAATTTTAATTTTTTGCAGTTTTTTGATTAAAAAATGTACGTCGTTTCGAGTATTGCAAAATAAAAAAAGGAGATTTATTGCTCTTGCAGTTATGAATTGTTTGAGATGCATCTCGTTAATGTGTTATCAATAGCAGCGCTATAGGGGGTGCCCAAACTTGGCGAGAAAAAACATGAATGGCTGTAAGAGGTGCCTTTTTCGCGAGGCACTCTCACAGCGTAATTTCACTGAAACTAAAGTATCTCGTGATCAAGAAAAAATATTATAACTTTTTAAAATCGATCTAAAATCTTGCGTACTTTACTCTAGCATTTTTTTTTTCATTTTATGTGAAATTATATTTATAATAAGTACATTTATTCTATTTTAGTTAAGCGAAAAATATGTTTTAACAAAAAATTTCATAAAAAGTATTCATGATCTGAGATCGCGGTGTCTTTAATATTTCATACATCGTCGAGGCACCCACAAGGCTCCAAATGAAATCAGTGAAAATGTATACCAATCTGCAGCTGTTATTATTGCTTATATCGTAATAAAGTGGCACTCAAAAAAAGTACGCATTTGAATTTAATGCAACTTTTAACATTTTTGGATGTGTGTTTTTTTCACAGAAAAATTTATTTTATAGTTGTATAATGTATAATATAATAATAAAATATAATGTATAGTTGTACATCATTTATTCGGCGAATTAAATGCATTTAAAAAAAATATCAAAAATCTATTAATACTGCAATTTGATTTTATAATAAAATTTAATTAAATTTTAATTAACTGATTCGAAATTTTTGGATTTAACATCTCATACAAAAGTAAATATATACAATGTATTATTTAATTTTATGTTTATTATAAACAGTTGTAATAATTTTTCAGTCGCTCTTATCAAAGAGAAGAAGGAAAGCCTTGGTGGGGTTAATAAAAATACGAACAAAAGACGTGGAAGTATTTGTTTAGCAATTGTAATTGTCCTTGTGTGTCCCTGTTTATCGGTAGCAAAGCAAACTTTGCAGACCGCAATAAAAAACCAGCAGAATTTGATACACATTTTCTGTACTCTTTATCAATATTTCTGGTATTTTATCCGTTTGCATTTCGATGAAACCTTAACAAATGGCATCATCTGGTAAGTGTCAATTTCACATAATCAAATATTTACTATTTATTTACTGAATTCAGTGACCGACATTATTGTTCAAGTCACCCTGTCATCACCTTTTACTTTTCAGGTTTCCATAGCTTAGTCCGCAAATTCTTAGCTTATGTCTTTTAGTGGATCACCATATAAACAAACAACCATTTGAAAACGTTTTCAATACAAATTTTACATCAAAAGCCATCCAAAAATTTTCAAGCAGATTTCCTAACATTTTGTTGCTATGGTCCGAGGAGAAATTTTCTAGGTGCACTAGTGAAACTATGGGTGAATGGACATAAGAAGCATTAAAATGTTAATCTAAAACGTTGACACAAAAAATCGAAATAAAATAAATATTGAAAACATTTATAATTTTTAATTAATAAGTTAATTCATTCAATCATCTACTTGATATTTTTCATTTAAATTTTTGATTTTTAAACTTAATTTTTTTAAATTATCTTTTTCTTTTATTAAAATTTTAAAAGCGTTTAATTGGGAAAAAATAGTTTTTACTCAACTTTTTGCAATTATTAGTAATTGATATAATCATTTTGGTAAAAGGTGCACATATAAACATTTTTTAAATTGAATGGATCATTTCGATAATTAAAATCATTTTTTACTTTTTTTCTGTTCACCGAACCTCCTTTAATTTGTATTTTATATACAGTAAGTCAAGATAATGTTTTTATATTGAAAGAGAACACAATTGTTTGGCTTAAAAATTGTATATCATTTTCAGCTAATTCAATACTTTTTAATACGAATATGTTTAAGCATTATATTTATTAATATATAACACAAAGAAAAATAACACATAAAGATTTTAGCTATTAAAAACTAAGAAAAAACTAAGCAAAAACAAAAATTTTCGTGCCAAGAAATTCTTTTTACATTTATAAAATGGCAAAAGAAAATCACAAAAACTGCGGGATTTAAAATTTAATATGGCAACAACTGGCAACTGCTTGGGGCATCTTTTTCATCACATAAATGAATGTCATAATCAATTGAAATTTAAGATATTCCACCAATATTGCGTTTTTTTTATTTTAGTTAATTATGTTCTTGTAATACCTTTTAGTCACTTTATTTTCATACATGTGTGTGTATGTGAGCACAAAATTCAATTTGAGATTCAAGTTTGGCCTCCTTGCTTGGATATTCAACACTTTTTGCAATTAAAAAATAGCCGGACTATCACCCTTTGTCCCTATGTGCTTGAAGTTTTGGCTTGTTCTCTTTCATAAGCAAAGATTTATTACCATGTTTTATTAAAGAAGATTTTAAAGCCTTAAAATACTGTTGCATATCTATGATGTTTTACAAAAATACCAAATTTCCTAATAATTTGAACGAAATACAAATACAAAATACGTTTGTATGTGTCTTTTAGAAATGAGTATATGAATACCTTTTTCTTAATTCTAAAGGCTTTTGAAGGTTTCCGCCAACTATGTCTGAATTAAATTGTATTACAACATAATTTTAGAATTTCCACAAAATATAAATTCGCCATAGAAATTTTTTGGGTTTGTCAGGACGGATCATAACGAATGACAATCATTTTTCAACATTTTACGCCAATAAGAGTGTTTCTTTCCTCGTAGCTTTGTATTCGCTCAATGTTTTTCTTATTGTTTCTTGAAAGACAAAAATGATATACTCTTCCTGGAGTCCTTTAACAAGAGACCTGGTGGATATTTCCTTTATTTTTCTAAATTAAACTATGCCGAATATTTTATGCATATGACTACCACTATTTTAATAATTCTTAGAGCCATTTAATACGATTTAAAGTATTCTCCTTGATAAGGAATACATTTATGCAACATCTTTCGCGTTTTTTTTTCGATTTGAGAGTTATAACAATCCCCAAAAGTGTTTATCCTTTGCAGTTCTTTCACTTGGCATACTTAATATATAATTTAAGAATCATTGGACTAGAATATATATTCTTGCACTACGTGATTACAGCCATCACACTGAAGCCTGGGTTATGATAAATACATTCCAAACTACCAAGAATTGTTTCAAAAAGCAACAAAAAAACAATAGAAAAACAATTCCTTGACAGGTAGATTAAAGGGTATTTGTAGTTTTTGTTGTTGTAATAATAACAATTATAGTGACTTTTTTTATAAAATCCGTTAAATAAATATTAAAAAAATGTAAATGTAACCAGAAAAAATTTGCATTGTTATAAAACATTAGCGAACTTTGTAAGAAAAAGTTGAAATAATCATTTTTTTTTTTTTCATTTTAAAAACAATTTCTTGACATACTGTATGTTTGTGTATTTGTGATCGATATTGGAGATAAAGTGGAATCTTTACAATATTGTAAAACTTCTGAATATTCACCACTCAGAAAAAATAAAAATGAATTTCAGTTACAAAATTAATAATATCAATTAAAATGTTGCCTGAATGTGCTCCAGTCACCAAAATTATGATATTAATTAAGTGAAAATAATTGAGCTTTTGAAAAATATCAATTAATTTCTTTAAATAAATAAATGAAACATATGATTGAAATTATGTACGTAATTAACCAAAATAATAATTAAAAGACAAAAAATTACTTGCACAATAAAAATGCAAAAATCGTTATGCAAATTATTTGCTTCCAAATCACTAATATTAAAAAAGGATATACAAACTATTTCGAAATAATTTTAGTTACGTTAGTAAATCTAATATCTGTAATACATTGAATTTACTTATGTAATGAGTATAACGTGTAAAAGTAACAGCGGAGCATAGAAATAAGTGTTTTGTTACTCTCGGAAAAAGTTTTAGTTCAGTTTATATAATGTATAAAAAAGAATAAACTGTAACGTTTACTTCAAAAATAAAACAAAAAACATTTTTAAAAACAATCGACTTCAGGAAGGATCTTCCAAAATATTTTGGGAGACATCGTAAAACAAATCATGATTTCCCTTCCATACCGAACTGATCACAAACATCGATAAAGTATACCGTTCGCAAATATTTCTCTGACAAAATACTCGAGAACGACTATCGTTGGCGATCCGAATATGAGGTCCTTGAGATCACCCATCGCTCACTTTGTGGCAGCAAATCTTTCAATCTAGAAGGTTCATCTACCGTACTAATAGTGAACCTTTAGCAATACCTACAGCGAAACTTAAAAATATTCGTTAGAGATTCGTTTTCATTGGCAATATTTACATTTTGTTTCATTTTCATTTTGTTCCCAATCTAAAATTTAAAGCTAATTTAATTTTAATATTTGATACATTGTAATAATAAATTCATGTAATCAATAATAAAATTAACAAAGACATTTACGTAAGAATGGTAACATTTGAAGCATTTTGTCCAAATTTCAACTTCGCTCAGAGGAGTCATTAATGTTTTTTCTCTCTATATAATTAATTTTTCTGTTGCTCAAATTCTCATATTTTGGTGCAACATTATCTGAATTAATCTGCAAAAAAATATATTAGATATTTATGTAAAAATTTTCGACATTACTACTACTTATATATATATATACATGTATATATACACACGATCGCTGTAAACTTTGACTCAAAAATGACGCTACAGTCTCTTTGTTTTAGTCTTTTGCACAAAAAAAGAAAATACGTTGCTTTTTTATTTACATAAGAATTCCTTGATAAATTTACAAGATTGGACAATTTCTCGAAATATTTAGTTTCAATATCTTATTAAAATATCGATATCGTTATTTTTTAAATTCTCGAATGTATACGATCGAAAATACTTCATTTTTAGCTAATAACGGAATTCAAGACAGGCGCGATGTGAGTCTGTATACATATACAGACTCACTTTTCATGTATATATGTATGTATGTATATACGTAATGTAATATATTGGATTTATGATCTTAGTTCGCGGAATGTATATTTATAATTATATAAAATATTCAATTAGCTTTTACGTAGATCTAGAGAACGAGAAAATAACAATTAACAAGATATTATTTAAAAATTCGTCCAAGAATTCTGAGGGTAGATTATACAAATAATGTTCTTCGGTGACATCGACCTTCCTTAGCAGGAACATCTGTAATAATACCGGTAAAATTAACGATCTTATTAAAAATTTAAAACTTGTACTTAACAAATAATTAATATCACATCTAGAATCTTCGTTCCATTCTATTTTACTGGACAGTCCACAATAAATCCCAATATCATTAATATTTTATGTATAATTTAGTTTTGGAATAAACAAATTTTTATTTCATCCAAATGTTTTTATTTTGGAATTTTTTAAGTTATTATTTTACATAAAATACTTTTTTTTGTCCAAATATAAATTTAATTAAATTTTAAGATAACATGAATTATTCAATTAATTTTCTCTGTGTACCATAACATAAACGGTCATTTCTTGTCCATTGTTAAATTGTTAAATATTAAATTGTTAAATATTAAAAATATATCAAAAAAAAATTTTATAAAATTAAAAAACAAGAAAATCTATGCATACTTTTTTGATTAAAATTTGTTTTATGAAAAGTTAAAAAAATCACTATTATCTCGATTATTTTCGATGTCATCAATAATACCAAATCATTTTTAATTTGTATTTTAGACATATTTTTGTGGATTATATACGTGCGGTTATTTTTTAAATGTTGTTGAAAATAGGTTATTGGCAATTTTTTAGAACTCTTTTTCTTAAACCTTCATAACATTAAGGCCGTTCGCTAAAAGTCATTAATGGAAACATTATGTGCTTTAAAAAAATTTACAAACTTTTTTGAACCCCAAAAGTAAATGAGTTTGAAGAAATGCCCATATATATTCATTTTTTATTTCCAGAAATATTTTTTATTTTAATTTATTTTTATTTTACAATAATGATTAACACTTGAGATTGTAATTATTCATTTTTGAATCATACAAAACGAGATTATTTTTTGACATTCAACCACATTTTTTTTTTTTTTTTTTTTTTTTGAAAAATGTATGATGTATTATCGAGATAAAATTAAATAGTGATTATTAATTTAATTTTTTTCCATTTATATATTGTTCAATATAAAGGTTTGTGTTGTTTGGCATTATTTGATGACCTCATATTTTGGGTTTTTATAAAATGTGATTTATATAAAATTTATTAAATAGCTTTTAATAAAATTTATATAAATCTAAATAAAAGCATAATACAGCTTTTATTTAGCTATTCAAAATTCTTGAACCTTTAATAAAAAGACTATTGCAATCTTTCAAATACCAGTATTCATATATGTCTATCCTTCACTGAAAGAAAGTCTTCTTTAGCTGCTACATGGAAAAAATAATAATAAAAAACAGATTAGAGTGCTATATTGGGCTTTGCCGAATCTTATATCCCCTTCACCCGTGTTGAGATGTGTTATATGAACCTTATATTGGATGTAATTACAAATATATTTATCTATACTGTATCTATGTAAACACTAAAAACTTTAAATAATTTGCATTTTTATATAAAGTTGAAATAGAGTCAAAATTTTTTAAATCCTTATATATATTACCAAAATGAGGTGTAAGTTTGTTTGTTTGTGTAGCAATCACATCTAAACGGCTGAAGCGATTTGCACAAAATTACATACAAAGAAAATACAATTTTACTCATCTAAAGAACTATTACAGTGAAATTATTAAAAAATTTAGAAGTAATTTTCATAAAAAATTTCGAATAGGCTGTCCAGGGGAAGTATGAGTTCCCATATGAAAAATAAATATTAGTTATCACATCAAGTAGGGTAGCAAAGCGCACCGGTAAAAGCTAGTAAATAACAAAATTAATACTTTGAGGTTTTTACAAAAATTCGCACATATTTAAGGAAGATATAATCACTTCGGTACAGAACAAATATTTTATAAATGTAATACAATATTAAATTAAATCAGGGTATGGTGGAAAATTTATGGACCGATTTGACTGATTTAAAAAACCGAAATTCAAAAAAAAATATATATTTGTTGTAGATTTTTGAAAGAATGAGGCCCGTAGCTTATGCAGGAGCTTCAAAAAAATCTAATAATGCATTTTAGCCTATAACCCGTATCTAGTTAATTCATTTTTTCAATACAAAAATTCCTTAAAAATTGTCCGATTTTTCTGTGAAAAAACGAAGTTTATAGCTTACATAGATGCTTCAAAAAGTTGAAAAAACCAAACATGCCTTAATTTATTGTTGTCGTTTTTCAATACCCATGAAAACAACAACTATAAGGAAAGCAGACATTAAATATATAAAAAAAACAGATTTGCAAAATAACTCGGCTGTTTGTGAACCGAGTCCCTAGCTTATCGGTTTTAAAAACCATTTTTTTAATATTTCCGCTATTGAACCGTTTTCTCCGAGTTTCAATGGAAAAGTTCTATAATAAATTTCTGATCTTTCGATATATATATTATATATCCATGTTATCGGGAGGCTTCGAAAAAGCCTCAAGAAACTTATTTTGCTGAATTTCAATAGCAAAATTCTCGACATGATTTCCGAACGGTTGATATATATATCTAATATATGACAGTTATCGGTGAGTTTCATAAACGTTATTTTAACTGACGGACGGACGGAAGGAGGGATGGACAGACGTACATCGTCCAATCGACATCATTTCTTATAACGATTCATAGTATATAAACTCTTTACTCTGCGACGAAAATTGTGGAATTTACAAACGTAATGACAAACTTATATATACCTTTTACACCTGTGGTGAAGGGTATGAAAATACAAACACTCAGACAGAAAAGAGTGTAATAAACTTTTACTGCTTATTAAATAAGAAAAATTTATTTAAATGATATTTTTAATGAATTTTTATTTTTGGACTCTTTGTTATCTCTGCTCCAATTCCATACCCAGCAAAATGTTTAATTATCCCAAAAGAATTCAAGATTATGATTAATTACTCACTAAGTGAAGAAAGTGTTATTAAATGCAGATAAAATATCGCTTATAATACAAAAGAATAGTTTTTTTTTTTCTATCATAAAGAAAATCTTTAACGTAAATTCCCTTAAATCTACAAAAATAAAAATCAATAAATTTTCTTTAAAATGTGCTAAACATTTGCTGGGCTACCAGTTTTGTTGTACATTGACTGTTGATGGGTGATTGTTCAAGTCAAGGCTTTTGAAAAAATATTTATTAATAAAAGAAAAGCAAAGAAAAAAAAAAACAAAAACAAATTCAATGATTATTATTTTGTTTGTAGAAGTATTTTTTGTGTATTTATGTTATTTACGCGTATAAATGCTAAATAAATATAAATTAAGTTGCTGAAAGATGCGAAACAGCCAAAGACAAATATACAAATTTGAATTTCACAATTTAATAAATATTGGTGTAGTCCCAGTCAGCAGCAGTTGAATGACTGATAATACTAAATGGAAATATAAACAATATTTAACACATTGGGGTTTCAAAGACAAAAGAAGAACTATGGAAAATTTTACGAAAACAAAAGATCGACAAATTAAGTAGTCATAATCAGCATTATTAGAATTATGGGATTAATACATATACAAGTTTCTGAACTTTTAAATCAAATGTTTTATACTTTTGAACTATTTTGTTTTTTCCTTTGAAGTGTATTAGCATTTTGAAGTCGATAGACTTTAAAACTTCGGGCCGGTTTAAGTCACGGGTCTACGTTTTTCTATTTTTACCACATTTTTTTTTTTTTTTTAGTTGCTCTCTTTGATTTTCACTAGTAGCGTCAAAGATCACAGAAAACAAGTGAAATTCGAGTATTTTGAGAGACAATGCAACTTCAATTTTCTTATAACTTTGTAAGAAACTGGCAATTATATGCCTAAGATCCAGGGAATTTTTGTTATCTGGAAAGTTGTGAAAAATATACCAAGGATATTGATGCATTGCACAGTGGGACAGAATCAAAATATTTTGGAAATAAATCTGCAACTTCTAATTGGTCACTCCGGTTTACATAAAATATCACACAATCGTTGGAAATTTAAAATAAAACTTTAATTTTTTTTTTTTTTTTTTGTTATCTTAAAGCATTCATTAAGGTTTTTTAAAATACATGCACTTATTAAGGTCTCTAAAATACAGGGATTAGTCTAGAGCATTCCGAATTTGGCCCATTTCAAGCAATATATTCTAAAATCACATAACGTTTCAGAAACATCAATGCGTTTAAAATCATTCGCAAACATCTTTTCCCAGACCAAAAAGAAATGTGGACTTATTTTACAAAAGAAAATTTTTCAAAAATTTCCCATAAAAAAAAACTTTGTCGGAAATTTCATATAAAACGAAAATTCATTAAAATTTACCATAAAACGAAAATTTAACGAGTTTCTTCAAAAGAAAAATTCCTATAAAAGAAATTTTCCTATAAAAAATGTATCGAAAATTCACAATAAAAAAATTTATCGAAAACTGTCCATAAAAAGAAAATTTATCGAAAACTTCCTATAAAAAGAAAATTTATCGAAAAATTTTTATAAAGGGAAAATTTATCGGAAATTTCTTATAAAAAAATGTATCAAAAATTTCTTAATAAAAGAAATTTATCAAAAATTTCGTATAAAAAGAATGTATATCGAAAATTTTTTAAAAAAAGACAATTTATCGAAAATTATCTATAAAAAGAAAGTTTATCTAAAATATCCTATAAAAAGGAAATTTATCTAAAATTTACTATAAAACGAAAATTTAACGAGTTTCTTTAAAACAAAAGTTCCTATGAAAAGAAAATATGTCAAAAATTTACTATGAAATATAATTTTAATCAAAATTTCTTACAAAAATATATATAAAATCTATTGAAAATTTCCTAAAAAAGGAGGTAAGAGGTCATTTTATCGCAAATTTCTTATAAAAGGATAAAAAATATTGAAAATTTCCGATAAAAATAAAAATGTTTGGAAAATTTTCAGAAAAAATAAAATCTGTCGAATATTCTCTCTTTATAAAAAGAAAATTTATCGAAAATTTTATTTTATGGATTTTATGGATTATAGAAACTTAACTACTAAGAACGAATAAAAAAACATTTTCTATATTATGAACCTAAGGTCCGGAGTAGTTGCATCTCCACCCAAATTGCTTCTAAAACAATAGTCGAATGCACCTTCAGATAATGAAAAGCAAAAGAGATATAAAACCTTATCCTCGCTTTTTATATTATGGTAGGCAATGAGAAATCAAGGTTAAGAATATAAAATTTCTAAAATATAATGCAATAATAAAGTAAAAAAATTAATGTATAAAAAAATATCAATTTAATTTTCTTTTAAAATAATACCATTATTATTGTTTAATTTTTTTAATGTGTTCACACAAAGCAATGAAGGGGCTGGACAAAAATATTTAATTCTTTTTTAATTGTGTCTAGTGAGGGCATTAAACTATAGTAATTTTGCTTCCAACAATATCACCACAAATACTTAAACATCCATTATCAGTATAAAATTCTGTAAATAATATTTTAAGGTGGGGTGTATTAGAGGGTCTTATAAATATTCTTAAGAAAACTTCTGAAACACTTAAAGAAATGTATAGTAAGTTTTTAGCTTAATTGAACAGCTAATGGGAAAACAAAAAATGAACTTTGCAAATGTGGAATCTAATAAATTGTTCAGTTTTTTAGAAACGTATAATACTTTCAGATGAAATGTTCTTTGAAAGTCTATAATTAATAACAAATATTTCCATCAGAAAAGATTGAAGCTATCGCAGATTAGCTGACAACTTCAAGACAACTTTATACCTGCTGCGCTTTACTAAAACTTAAAAAATTAATGCATGATTTTCGGTTGAAATTTATATACGAGGTTTATTTCTTTCAGTATTTTTCCTACTGCATTTTAATTTATTTTCTTCACAAATTCATAATTTCTAAAATCAACAAATATTTTCACAAAAAATAATAATAATAAATAATTAAATAAATGTACTTTTTACTTTCCCTTCGCTACATACAATTGTCATTCTCTTTTACGCACACACTTCTAGAATGAGGCCTTCATTCTTTATTTTTTGTATGATTTTGCTTTTTCAGAGTTCCATATTTGTTTTCGCATTTTTCTTTTCTTGATAATAAAAATTGCGTTGCTTAAAACCACAAATAAAACTCATAAAAAAATGCTATAAATCATATTTTTGTTTTTTCTCATTTGGTTTTAGTAAGCGAATGTACGAATGAATTTGCTTTTAATTTTTCAGATAAATAGCCAACCAACAACAATCACTTCATTTGGTGTTTCTTATTTGTTTAAATTTTTTCTTCTAGTTTTTTATTTTCTCATTTTTACATCATTACGGCTTTTACTTTTATTTATTTTAGTAAACGTTGTTATCGAAAATATAAAAACTGAAAACAAAATGTCCCTAAAGTGCAAATATTTTGTTTATATTGCACTTAATATGAAATTAAAATTATAAAAATAAAGTCTGGAATATTATTGAAACCCTATAAGAGGTATGATTTATATGATAATTGAAATATCACTTTAGAATGTCATATTTTTTCTTTTTTTTGGCTCGCGAATAAACGAATATATTATTTGATTTATCTTAGTAAATGTATTAACCGTTTTAAATCTCAGTTTTTTATATTTATAATACTTTAGACCTTGACCCTAGTCAAAATTTGATATGAAAATTATTTTTACAACTTTTTAAGACTTCTGACTTAATTAGTCCTTTAGATATGCGAAAATTAATATTTGCTTTGTAATGGGCTACCTCTCTCCCTGGCCCTATCATTTCTATTGTCATTTCATGAATACAATATGATAAGAAAGTAGTTCCCACAAAATTTGAGGGTTCTTGAGATATGCCTTTAAAAATATTAGCTTTGTAAGGGAGGCACCACCTCCCCTGCTCCGATCCAAAAATAAAATATCATATTTGAATTTTGGGGCAAACAGGATAATGCTGTGAAAACTTTAGGAAAATTGGTTTAGTTCTTTGATGGTTTTAAAAAAGTGGGTGTAAAATATGGGCGTGGCCATCTCAAGATCCAACATAGCTGAAAACATTTTCCAATACAAGTATTATCTGTGTGTAAAATTTCATGCAAATAACTTCGTAAATAACGTGAAAAATTTAAAAAAACAGCTTAAAATGTGGGCGTGACATCTAATCGATATCTACCTATATAGATAGATCTAACATATAACCTTCTCCGGGTCTGGTACTATCTATGTGTCAAATTTCGTGAAAATCAATTTAGCCGTTTTAATATACTAGCTTATCCTGTTGCGCTTTGCTACCCGTTTTGATATGATAACTAATATTTACACTGTATGACGATTACTACCTTTTGATCTATCTGCCCGGTTCAAAATTTGATATTAAAATTATATCTACAAGTTTTTAAGGCTTTCGCTAAATTACTTCTTTTAATATTTTAAAATTAATATTTGTTTTGTACATGGGTACCCCCACCCCTGAACCTATATATTCAATTTTATTTTTATCAATGAGAAAGTAGTTCCCACAAAATTTAACGGCTCTCACTCTGAAAGTCCTCTAGATATGTTTACGTATGGGGTATACCATTTTTCCTGGCTCTACCCGTTCTATTTTCATCTTAAATTATGATGGTTGTTGAGAAAGTTATTCCTACAAATTTTTATGACGTTTGTTGTATAAGTTCTTGAAATATACGATATTTAATTTTTTCGTTGTACGGGGAGTACCATTTCCCCTAGCCCTATCCATTCCATTTTCATTCTGAATTTGGAAGTTGATGAGAAAGTCATAAATTTACAATCTGAAATTATATTTTTTGGTAATCCCATTCAAATTGTGGATTTAACAAACATTTTATATTTTATAATTCAAATTTATAAAAAAATATTTTGTAGTATATTTTAAATTCGTTAAGTACTTATATCATTATCTCCTTTCCTTAAAATTTCGTGCGTAAACCACTTGTAATTGCAATGTTTTATTGCTTTAGAAGACATGGAAATTCTTTGTTATAAGTGCGTTTTGTTATCTAGAATTTGTTATCAGTTAAATTTTTTTAACCATTTTTTTATTAGTAACACTTCATATAGTACAAAATCCCCTTTTCAAAGGAAATTTTTTGTAAGAATTTTAGGTATTTTATTGACTGCAATGCGATACACATGATTTCATTCTAGGAATTTTGTGTACGAATATAAGGTTTTATGGATCGATTCTTTCCGAAAATAATTATTTTTTAATTTAAATGCTGAAATATAATTACATATGATGAAATGTTTACATTAGGCAAATTTTTATCAAAACAATCTTCAAAATTAGTGCGAATATATACAAGATAACCTTAGTTAAACAGCTGATTATTATTTTGGTTGTTACAGTTGTCAAACTACATATATAAAAAACAATAATGAATACGCAATATTGTTCTTTTTGTGCAACTGTTGCCACCTTCCACAAATTCGCGTTAAGTTTGACGTTTTTCTTGATAAAAAATCTCTAATGTAGACACTATCTTACACAGTGTCTACATTAGAAAATTTTTTATTTTTTATATATGCAGTTAGACAACTGTAACAACCAAAATAATAATCAGCTGTTTAACTAAGGTTAACTTGTATATATTCGCACTGATTTTGACGTTTCTTTTGATAAAAATTTTCCTAATGTACACACTAGGTTATACTTTACTCTCGGTAATTTCTCCATAAAACAGTTTAAAATCAAAAATCAGAAAAACCGCAAATAAATTGTATTGTATTTATTAAATATCTTCAAAAAGAATAAAATAAATATTTTTATAAACCCAAAACTACGCTAATTTAGAATTTAATATTTCACAAAAAAAATCACTTTTTGCGTATTTTAGCAAAAGCAACTTTAAACATTGCCTACAGGAACAAAATATTTTTTTTCGTTGAAACATAAACAATGAACTTTTCTAACTTTAAAATTCTACTACTCCGATGTTTAAAGAAAAACTAAAAATATATTAAATATAAACGTAAATAGACTTTGATAGTCATGGTTACACATAGTTATAGTTATTTCGTAATTTGTTCTTTACAATTATATTTGAATTAATAAAAAAATTACAAAGTATTTTATGCAGATCAATTGACTAAACAATAAAAATTTACAGAAAAATTACGTTTTTTTAAGAAAAATAATCTTTCTATTCATTAAAGGCAAATTTATGCATTTAGCTTATAAGACTAGTAGAATTTTTTGACAAACGTATATAAATTTTCGACGTTTAAAAAATATTAGTAAATATTTCAATAACAAAATATATTTGGAAAATTTGCAATACATTATTTAAGATGCTTAATATTGATTATTAAATGTCCATTTGAGCATAAAACATGACGAAAGTGAAGTTCTTCTTTCATAAAAGATACCAAGTAAAACATTTTTTATTCTTTTAATCTTATTTTGTATTTTTATGTTTACATAATTATTTTAATTTGTTTTATAATAAAAATTAAATTTATCAATACTTTATAGTTTTCATTTCACACAGTATAATGGAAAATTTTTCTCACTCTAGAAAAAAATATTAGCTTTTCTACCGTTTCACAAACTCACTAAATATTAAATTTCCAAACTTTTGACTTCAAATATAATTGAAAATAAATATGTTTATTACACAGTACATTATTAATTATTCTGGAACAAAAATATATTATACCACAAACAACAAATTAATAAGTTTTAAAATTAATTATAAAATAAACTCACAAAAAATAAGTGCTTTGCCGAATTTATATATATATCTAACATCTCCAACTTTTTAAAATTTCACCTTATATAGTAGATGGGCGGTAAAGTCGCCGAATTTACATTGGTCCTTGGACTGTTTGTACAAAATATGGCGCATCACGTTCATTTTAGATTTCCTAGTTTACAATGATCTTTAAACTACTTGTGCAAAATTTTGTTGATATTTCTAAAAATGGAAAAAAGTGAATTTCGAGTGCTCATTAAACATTATTTCTTGCGAAAAAAAAACATCAATCAAGCCAAGGAAAAGCTCGATAAATATCATGGGGACTCTGCACCATCGATTTCAATGGTAAAAAAGTGGTTTACTAACTTTCGTTGCGGTCGCATAAGAACAAATGACACTGAACATTCTGGACGGCCAATTGAAGTCAGTACACCCGAAAATGTCGAAAAAATCCATGAAATGGTGTTGGCTGACCGAAGAGAAAAAGTGCGTGAGATTGTTGATGCCATAGGAATTTCATGTGGCAGTGAGGTATCGATTTTAAATGATCAGCTGGGTTTAAGAAAGTTGTCTGCAAGATGGGTGCCGCGTTTGCACTCAATTGACCGTAAACATAAACGTGTGACAACTTCAAAGGATTGTTTGGAGTTGTTTAACCGCAATCCGAATGAGTTTTTGCGGCGTTTTGTAACTGTGGATGAAACAAGGATCTATTACTGTACTCCGGAGACCAAGCAGCTGTCTAAACAATGGGTTTCTCCGGGTGAACCTGCTCCGAGGATGGCCAAGGTGATGTCCAATAAGGTGATGGCACATCGATTACCTTCAAAAGGGAAAAACAATAAACGGCGAATATTATGCCAACTTATTAGACCGATTTAATGAAGATTTGAAAAAAAAACGACTCCATATGGCCAAGAAAAAAAGTTCTTTTCATCAAGATAATGCACGGATGCATACGTGTGAAGTCTCAATGGCAAAACTCTATGAATTATGCTACGAATTGGTACCTCATCCACCATATTCTCCGGATTTAGACCCTAGTGACTACTTCCTATTTCCAAACCTAAAGAATTGGCTCGATTTAAAGAGATTCAGCTCCAACGATGAAATTATTGATCAAACAAATGCCTATTTTAAGGGTCTCGAAAAATCCTATTTTTTACGCAAAGTAAATGACGACAATTGCTCAAAATTTGACAGTATTGTACTAACAGGTGGTACTTGATGGGAATAGTGTTGCATTTCATACAACTACGAGGGAAGTTCGAAAATTCACGGACTTTTTGATCCGCCCTCGTATACATGCTTTTTTGTAAAAGATACCGGCCGAAAAGTATAAACTGGAATTACGACGGACACCCTGCTTTTCTGGCATTTGGTGCATAACTTTTTTGTTTATAAATATTTGAGCCAAATTTAGTCCCACTAGTATGTCCGCCACGAACCTTATCCTGCTTTTAACAGACAAACGGACGGCCATCGTTAGATCGTCTTAGATTTTCCCGACAACTTTATGGGGTCTTAGATGATTATTTCAACATGTTACACACGAAATCATTTTCTATTGGTGGGTATAATAAACACGAGCATTTTTTAAAAAATATATATTTTTGTATGAAAAAATCCGTGGGAAAATTAATTTTTGTTTTTTTTTTTATATAGTGGACCATTATATCCCAGAACAATTTATACTGCAATTTTTAGTAAACATTATAATTTTTATAATATCAGAAGTAAACGCAAACTGAAAGGCTAGAAAATGTTTCAAAAATACATCTTAAAATTGCAATTACATTATGAATACATTTTTAAGTGGTAATTTTATTTGTAATTTATTGTGTTTAAAGAGGACATAATATTCTTCTATATGTAATTTTAATCATTGTTTAGATTTCAACGAAACCAAAATGGATAAGACACCACGAATGCTGACAATGTGTGTAGCGGCTGGTATCTAATTATAGTCCACAAACTCTGTTTTGGTACTGCCAAGCAGAGACAACAAGACAATTTACGATTGCAAACTTATATATGATCCTTCGAACCGGATGTGACTACTGTAACCACATCTATAACAGCGTTTACGCCGCTAGGTTCAATCCCTCTTTTACTTGCCCCAAACGTCTGGCGCTACTAATTGAGTCCCTCAGAATTGCACCCAGTGTAAAATAAAAATCGTGAATTAATTTGCTAGTTTTTAAAAAATCTAAAAAAAAATTTAATAAATAAATAAAAATGAAAATATTCAAATAGCTCCTTAAGGTATATGTATATCGAATATTAAAGAAATCGAAAGTCCTAAGGTGCATCTTTGGGCGTTCTTTCATGATATTTGTTTTTTCCAGAGTTTTCTGTAGAAAGCTTAAAAATTCATCAGGGTGCAGAGATACGCGAGTCTTTTGATTTAATTGTTCATAAACTGTTAAATGCAATATTGGTTTTTCTTTTTTTTCAATATATATTTAATATACATAAATAGTTTGATTTAAAATACGATGGTGTGCTTAGGGGTGAGGTTGCCATTTCGGGGTATGCTGATACTGAAGGCCAATCACACAAAATTCCTTTCTCACCTCCATCATGGTACATCCTGGAAACCTGAGCAACATAGATGAAGGAACAGTAAACAACACATATGGGATTTTAGGTCAGGGGTAATGGGAAAGGGAATTAAAATTGAGCAATTTTTGAAATGATAAATCTATTGGCCAATTGGAATTGAATGTCGGAAGAACTCTCCTCGCAGCATCCGTTTCCATATTGGGCGGTTGCATTCAGCGTCTGTACTCTAAAGGAGCCGCTGAAAACCAGAAGGAAAACCACAAACCCTTCGGAAGGCAACGGGAAACCACTAAAGTAACATCCCTTGTAAATCATACAATATGCTTGGTACAACACATTGCATACGGCCTGGAATACTCGAAGATAAAACAAATCAGAAACTTAACATCGGTACATGAAAGAAGTCTCTACGAAACTGAAAAGCGAACAGCACCATAAGTGAGATGAATAGACTTAAAATAGACATACTGGGTATAAATGAAACTTGGTGGAAAGAGAGTGACAAATTTGGATCCGAATACACTATAGTTTACCACAGTAAATAAGGATGATATCCACAAAAAAGGTATGGCAATTATTGTCAAAAGCCATATAGCTGATTGTGTAAGCGAATACGTTGCCATGTCAGATAGAACAATGCTGATAAGTGCCGACAAAAGCGAAGAATTCTACGATGATATTGGGAAATTATTTAAAAGGACGAAGCCACATGCAACAACAATTGTAATAGGAGACTTTAACGCGAAAGTCGGAAGGGATGAAGTAATGAGTGTCACCCTGAAAATATACACATGGAAATCACCACAGGACAACAAAGGAAGCGTTGTGAGGAACCAATTCTACTATATAATAATAAACAGACTATACTGTATCTGTGTGGCAAAATGCTCAACATACCCGGGAGCAGACGTACCATCTGATTACAATCTACTGCTATCAAATGACCGCATCAAACTTAATATTGCAATAATGTAAAAAATATTATAAACACGACTATAAAAAATATTCCAGGAAGCTACATAACAACAAAGCAAGATAAATGGATGTGAGATGAAATTCGCGAACTTGGTATCGGACGACGAAAATACAAAAACCTAAACCACAAAATCTACTGAGAATTGAACAAAGACATCCGAACTGCAACCCCAGCTATCAAGAATGCACTACTAAATCGTAAATGCCAGGAAATTGAAATACTGCAAACCTATAAGACGATTTGAATCTACATAAAAAACTCAAGTAAGCTGCCGGAGTATATTTTTTATTATTATTATTTACTGATGACGAAAGGTCGGTTTATGATTGTATCGCAGATACCCCTATATCTGGAACACCAAACACCAAAGGACAAAAAGGCAACAGGTTCAGATGAAATCCCCGCCGAATTCCTAAAACTTATAGATGGTAATAATACGCTTCTACTTGTGACACTTTTTAACTACAATTATGATACAGGCATATACCAATACGAGTGGCTTAAATCCACATTTATTACCGTACCAAAGAAGAACACTGCGAAAAAGTGCAATGAACATAGCCTGATTAGCCTAATGTGTCATACGTTAAAAATATTTCTTAGAATAATACACAAAAGAATATAGGCCAAATTCGAAGTAGCTATGGGAGAATCACAATTTGGCTTCAAGGATTGAATGGATACTCGAGAAGTGCTACTCAGTATTCAGGTATTTATTCAAATTTGTCGCGATGTCCAGAAAGATATGACTATGAAAAAGCCTTCGATACTGTTTAACATGACAAGCTAATGTAAACTTTAACATCCATTGGAATAGAGGAGAAGGAAAAATGATGTATAAAAAATCTTTACCGGAACCAGTCAGCGTGAATTTCAACAAATGGTGAACTCACTGAAGACATTTCCATCTCAAAGGGTGTAAGACAGGGTTGTATACTATTACCCTTGCTTTTCAAAATATACTCAGAAAGAATATTCCAAGAATCTTTTGAAAGAGAAAGAACATGAGTAAAAGTTATTGATAAACATTGTCTATCAATAACATACGATATGCTGACGACAGGTACGAGAGACAGAAGAAAACTTTCCTGGTTGAAAAATATTCAAGAATGGACAGGATATCATGGTGAACTAAATCTACTAAATGCTGCAAAAAAATCGACAACTGATTAATTTCTGAATTTATGTAAAATAACAAAATTAAAAAAAACGAAAATTATTAAATCTAAAAGTTTTGTAAAAATGTACATATATTGTTATTCAAAATTGTATTTATATGATAGCTCACATCCAAAAACAGGATTTGCAAATAAAAGAAAGAAGAAAATACGATAATGATTCATTTAAATAAATAAATGAGTCACATGACTTTATTATTTAGGAGAAAAAAAAGCAATAAAAACTAAACGAATTTATAAGCAAACATATATGCATGTATGTATATATATTTATGCATGTATTTATGTTCTATAAACCAACAAAGAAAATATCCAAACAACGAATTCAATTGCCACTTGCATTTGAAATTTTTAAATTAAAAAAAAAAAAAAAATCTAAAATGTTAATTCATACAGTCGTAAGTGTAAAGAGTAAAGAGAAAAAAGTCCAACAATTTTTTTGGAATTCAATAACAAAATTTACATCATATGGTAGCTAAGACTTTCAGCGTACAAAATATGTTTCATTTTTTGTTGTGCAACTAGTCTGCATGAAATAGGACGATTCTAAATTCAAAGAATTTTTCAAGTTTGTTTAAATTTTAGGTAACAAAATTTTTTAAAAATTCCACAGCAAACAATATTACAAATAAAAATATGAAATATTTACTTCTACGCTGTGAAAAAATTGTGTAACTTTGGCGAAAATATTAAAAATTTTCTCAAATATTGTCAACATTTATGGACCAGCAAAAAAAGACACAGTGGAAGACAACCTAAGTCTCAATGGTGTTCTATATTTTGAAATGTTCTCCATACAGCCCTTATTAAATTATATGTGTTTTCTGTGCCAACATTTGAACCAGGTTAATTTAAAAATTTTCAATATTACGGACTTTGTATTGAATGTTTCAAGTTTTTCGTTTTGTCTCTCGAAAATATTAAAGTTACAATGCATTACAGATGAATAATTGTGAGCAACACATTCCAAAAATACTTTAAGATGTCTTTGCAGAACAATAAAGAACAATCGTGATTTTATTGGAAAAAAATGGCAAAGAAAATAAAATTAATTCCGCCTAATCCTAACAATTCATCGAAATATAACAAATCAAAACAACAGTATTAATAACTATTACGTAACCAGTAAGTTGGCATTAAAAGATAATTGCGCATATTGTTTTTAATGGTTTAATCATTCTGAAAATCAGCACATTGGTAAATTTGTGTAATACATGTCTACACTGATTTTTGCAGAAATAAATAATATAAATTTAATAATAAGACATCCTTAAATAAAATAAATTGCAAACAAATATGGTTAGAAGACAAAAAAGTTAAAAAAAAAAATAAATTTAATTTAAACATTTTGATTATATTAAAAAAACACTATGGTAACACTGATTAGTAATAAAAAAAAAGTATGTAATTTATGCGAAAAATACTATAATTAATTTTTTTTTTGTGTGTTGCAATAGATATATGTACTCATATAAAACTTAATATCTAAAAGCGAGTATTTTGGGTAATTTATTAATTCAATACAGGCAAAATATAAAGAATTTTTTAAATTTTAAAAACTTTTTATAAATAGACGGCCAATGTCAGTTCACTGTGCGTCGTAAGCATCATCAGTCTTATAAACAAATATTCATACATACCATGAGTTTTTGTGTCTATTTCAATTGTCATCATAATCATTATTAGCATTCAGAGATAAAAACAAAAAAAAATATCATAATGATGTTTTATGTTGTTGTACAACCAACATGATTTTGACGTGTTGCTTGAGTACAATTTAACTGCCATTAGCATGAAAAATTTAAGAATGTGACGCGTCAACATAATCAACTTTGGTCTAGGTCAGGTACAATAACGCCAACAATAACATCATATACAAAACTTAAATATGTATATATATACTTTCTTACTCTCTTCCAAGTATTCTGGACAGTGAGAGAGAGCATTTGGTATGAATAAAAGTAAAAAAAAAAACACAGAAAACATAACTTGAAGTAAATGTACTACATGTGTTTTTTAACATAAATATACATATACTTACACATTATGTATCAGTACATACATACATATGTTTTAATACGTGTAAGAGATTGTGTGACATGCTCAAATACTCCACATACACATCATACTCGTATATTCCATCCATCCATCTATTCATCCAACAAGCCATTACAAAAATAAAATAAAAAACTGCTACAATCAACAGAGGGGGAAATATTTACAAAAACAACAAACAAAATATGAAACTCCCAAGTTTTTTTTTTTTTTTTTGGTAAAAAAAAGAGTTAGTATGTTTAATATGGGAGACAGTGGGTCAAGGTTGAAGAAATGTGAAATATTATTGTGAAAATTGCCAAACTTGATTTTAACCTTCATTTTACTACAATATATAGATCAGTAATATTATCATATATCTATAAAGTCGAGTGATCGTTTGTATATGCAATGATGTCTTCAACATCATTCTTCTTCAAATACTCTAAATTAATGCAGGAAAAACTTTTTGGTTCTCGGTAATGGCAACTACTATTACATAAAAGAGTACGCAATAGTATAATAGCACAGTAATATTGCAATCACTTGAATCAGTTAGCTAGAGCGCTGGATTAACAACCAAAAGGTGGTTGGTTAAACTCTATTCTGGTGCTGTTAGTTTTTTTAACAAATTATTTAAAAAAATATTTTATACTAAAAAAGCTTTTGTCACTTAGTTTTTGCCATTGAAAACGAATGGTTAATTTGTGCCCAAGTTCAAATCTCACTGACGGCAATTTTTTTTTTATACATTGTAGCTGTGTATTTTATTAAGTTTGCAGTAGAGTGAAAAAAAAACTATGTTTTTCATATAATTTGGCAAATGTTTTTAAAACTCATACGATTAGGTGGAACCTTATTACAATTGCTACAGAAATTAGGTAAACAAAAATCGGGATTATTAAATACAAAAGAGCAATAAAAAATCTTTCAAAAAACTACACATAACTTATTTTGCTGTAAATTTTTTAATAAAATATGTTTTGATTCTAAATCAATTTTTTTACACATAACTGTTTTGGTTCGTAAAACTTTACTTAAAAATTTGATAGTTTCCTAGAAATAACTTATAGAATTTGGATATGGATTCTTAAGAATTAATTAATTTTTTTCTTCCAACTCTTACGTTTTCTCTAATGATGTTCTTAATATTAATAAGTATAAGGCAGAAATAAGTTAAGAATATTATAAGATGAAATGTAAATTATTTCATAAAAGTAGATTGATGCATGATTTTTATTCCGATATATTGCGATTAAAGATAATTTATACTAAATATAAATTAAAAAGATTATAAAATAAACATAAAATATTATTATTATTATTATTATTATTATTATTATTCTTATTATTATTACTTTTTTTTTTAATTTAATAAAAATGAATAAGTTAATGATTTTAATTTTCATAAAATGCACATTTCCTCTATTTTGGGGTTTGCTTCATATACAGAAAAAAATAAAAATGGATTTAAATTACGAAATTGCAAACATTAATTAAAATTTTAATTGGTTTTACTCCAATCATCAGAATGATAATATTAATTAAATAAAATTAATTGATTTATATGTTCAAATAAAATTTTAATTAAAATAATTACTTCCATGATTATAATTTTTCTAAAAATCAATTAAAAAATTTATTAATGCAATGCAAATATTAACTGAATCTAGACTATTGCAATTTTTTTTTTTTTTTCAAAATGGAAACAAAATCTTCAACCGTATTTTTAATTGAACTTTATTAAAAAAAGTCTTCTTAAAAATTGCAAATATAAATATCTATGTTTGTTTGTTTTGAATATATTGTTAGTAAACCCATCATATAGTAGCAATTAGTATTTTGACACATGTCAATGCTTAAAATTTATGAGATAAAATAACATTAGGAATATTTAATGATTGAAGGTAGCTTATTGAACTAATTACCAAACAATTATTAATGTTTACTTACGGAAGTATCTTTTGCAAAGTTTTCGAAGTTGCGAGCAACAATTGAAGCAAACCCTAACAATAGCGCTAGCAATAAATGCAAAGCATAACGGGGACATCTAAATTTATAGCAAACGGGAACATCTAAATTTATAGCAAACGGGTACATCTATAATAACATTAGAAAAATAAAAGTATTTGTGTACACAAAAAATTTTAAAATCTTTTACTTATCACGTATGAAATACAAAATCTTTATTTTAACTTGTGGGTTAATTTATTTACACAAAGAAATTAAGTAAAAAATTATTGAAAATTAAATAAATTTAAAACAAGAAATACTTCCTGGAATTTTTTGTATTAAATTTCAAAATGACATTTTTCTTATTATGTATATTTTCTCTAAAATGTCTTTATATTTTATATAAATTTTCAAACGACAAATTTTTCTTATTCCTTCTTAAATTTAAAAATTCTTAAAAAAGTAATTGTAATAATCATTTATTTCAGTAACTTGTATTAAAAATCGTATTAACAAATTTATTAAAAAATACTTTCGAAGAATTTTTCTGTGTACGAAGATACAATTTTACTTTGAGGATTTTTTATTTCTTTTTTGTATAAAATATAATATATAAAATTCCTCAAATGATGTTCATAGCGCTTTCTCCAGAACGTTTACCAGATTTTATCGAACTGAAATTTGCGTAATATTACCATATTTATTGCGGTTGATCTTTTTTATTGTAAGTCTAGGTTGTAACAATAAAAACAATTAGTGTCGCTGCGGCATTTCGCCTACTGTGAACTTGGACTAATTAGATTAAATTCTGGTCCATAACTTTTTAACTAAATGAGTGGTCACCATGGAATTTTACAAGAGCAGGGAAAACAAGATTATATATTTTTTTTTTAAGAATTAAAAGAAAAACGTTCTTTGAGATAAAATGTGCTCTATAATATATATTTAAGAAGTTATTAGCAATTAAACAAGTAAAACTTTTTTAGCATTTTTTAAATTTTCAGAATGTTATATTTTTGGACCAGAAAGGGCCCTGAGTCTAAAAGTTTATGTTTTGGAAACGCTTCCAATAGCCAATGTCTGCAGTTAGTCTCATTAAAATCGGAGATTTCAAATCAGAAAAGGACTTTTTCCGTTTTAATATGAAATAACCCATTTATAAAATCTGTATATACCTTCTATTAGTTTAACGTAGTTATTAGTGTAATCAAAAAACCAACACTTTCAGAAAACTGGTTTTCGAATTATTCGAATAATAGCTTTATTTTAAAATAGTTTTTATTAAACATAGAAATATTTTAGAAATTTTTAAAATTTATATTACAAGTAATTTGTAATGACAAGTAATATAGGAATAAAAAGTCATGTCGGTCTCTTTTTATTTTTTGAACTGTCTACTCAAAATGTACCTTATTTTGGGTGGAGAAATAGTTCTTGTGACAAACATCAAAACTAATGTATAAAACATTTTATAAAATATACAAATCTCAGTTCTCAGTACGTCTGGTATTACCACAATCAGAAATTAAATATTTTAAGAAACTAAACTTCAAGTTTTATCAGATTATAACGTAAATGACAAATACTTTTAAATAATTTATGCATAGATTAACATAGATATGAAACGCTGTTGTCAAATAACTAAGTCGGTTGACAAATAGAGAAAAAATGAGTTTTAAGAACTTCTTACAAAAAATTTCATTGAAAACAGAGACAAAAATTGAGTTCTTTCTTAGCTTTATATCTATGTTAACCTTTAATTTAGGCCCAAAATTATTTGAAGGTATTTTTCAGTAAAATAAGATATTTTTTTAATAAAATTCATATGAAAGCTACTCAAAAAACAAACACTTGACAAAATTTGTAATTTTCATACAAATTTATTTTCGAACAATTTGATTGTTGTAATGAATAAATAAGGTTCCCTGGGCAAATATATAAAATGGTAAATATTTGTTGTTTTATTAAAAAACTAAAAGAAAAAAAAATTCCATAAAAAGCCGGTTAAGCGACTGAAAAAACCGGCCTGTCCTATAGTTCGAAAATGAGAATTATGCGAAACTCGTCGGCTTCCGGTTTCGGTTTTGAATAAACTAGTAGTTATTGATTATTTCGACAATTTTTTTTAAGAATGGTTTTATATTCTAATAAAATTTGGCAAAAGATTGAAAGAAAACTTAAAAAAAAAATGTCCAAAAAAAAGTGATGTGAAATTATATACATAAATCATTTTGTATATAAAGATACATTAAAATGGTTTGGTGGGAACATGTCAGACCAATAAAGTTTCAAATGCAATAAAAGAAATCGAAAATTGTCACATAACCGATCACGTCGGAGTAGCGCCCATTTGTACTTTCCGTTTCCGGAACACATTTGTAAGTTCCTCTCTCTTTATTTAAACGTTAGCTTAACCTTTTGGAGGTAATCTTTCGATTATCTCAGTACTCTTTAGTGTTATGGAAACAAATTCTCGCGTTTACAAATATATTATATCTAGCCCTTTTTTACCCTTATCTAAATGACTTCTGCAGTAATAGTTATTGAAAAACATTTCTTAGAAATACCCGTTAGAAGTAAACTTTTTTCCTTACTAAATATCAAAATTATCTTAATTTTGTTTCTACGTTGTAATGAACAAATTATTCTTGATATTCTCACTTTTGGATCACATTTAACAAGAGTAATATCAACATCTATCTGTGCTTCAGTTTCACTTTTATGCGATTCATTTCTTAAGCTCTGGTCTTTCATTTAGTAAAGCTACCCTAATTATTCTCCTAAAACGTTGTTCTTATTGAAACGGAGGTTGAGTATCATTATGTGAATAAAACTTCAGGGCTTAAATTACTTGTACGAGTACTTCTTGGCCCGTAATTGTACTAAAATGGTAATAACTTCTTCTGTAGAAAACTTTGAAATAAGTTTTGATCCAAATACAATATCATTCGGAAATTTCCCTTGAGTTTCTAAACAAATGTTCAAATTAATAGATATCGTTCAAGTTGGATATGAAAAGTTTTTAAAAATGTTACGTTTGACCATACCGCAAATATCATAATCGATAAGACTGTTAAATGAAGACTTAACAACAGAAAGAATACTTGTATCGGGTTCTTAAAATATACTTAATCCAAAACAAATAATAATATTCAGATTTGTATGAGTTCAATTTAAAAGGAAGTTCTAAAAGTTACACCAAAAGTTGTGAAGTAAAAATCTAGTAAGAAATGAAGCTCCGAACGAAGAAAGAAAAGTAAAATATAGCTTCCAGATTCCATTGCGAATGACATGAATTTTGTATGGTGAGTTTCTGGTTGGAAGCAAAATTTTGACACGAAAAACTCTCTTTTCAATGCTGAAAAAGTTATTAGTTATATGAAATACGTAAATGTATATTATTTATTCCCTTATAATGGTAAAGTTATTCGTTTACTCCAGTGCATCGTATTATTATTATTCCGAAGCGTGTGCTTTCTTTGCTAAATATTAGTGCTTTAGTGCATCGAAAAACTAAAAAAAAAATTACTAGTAAAGAAAATTTTATATACAAATTAAAATTGTTTATATTGTATAATAGAAAGCGAAACATACGTCTTTGTATTTTCCAAACAAATTTCAGAGTTGTACTTAATAAACGCATATCAAAAACTTTCTTCAAAAGTCATAAGATTCAGGTCTGAGAATGTCTAAATGATGCTAACTTTTATGCATAAATTTATCTGCACTTAAGAAAATTTTAATTACTATTCTAAAATATTTGTCAATCCAACCAAATTTATAGGTGTACTAAATTAATCACTGGAGTATTGCTGTTGCTGTACAACATAATTGTGCTAAAAAAGTACAATTGTATTGAATTTATCATCCCTGCTTAGAATCAAAGCCAAAGCTTAGAATCAACTGTAAATTTAAAGAGCCATAATATATACAGTTATAAATAGCATATATCTCTGTCGGTGATCCATCCCGTATATCAAAATCCCGTAGTCATTAGAAACGTGATTGCATACTCCTGAAAATTTCCATCCATTTATTCCTCCGTTAAATCTTTATCGAATTCATTTCTTACGCTCTCATCTGCCAGTTAGGTTTCTCAAACAAGTTTTTAGTAATTTCGTATAGCAGATATCTCAGTTCGTAGTCTAAGAGATATCAAAATCCGCTTGTCATCAGAATATATTCCTAACTTGTTGCCAGTGTCAACTTTCGGTCTATAAGTGAACACTTCAATTGCATTCCCTCTTGTGCATGTTTAGATAATTGGTCGGTCATTTCCATGCTAATATTTCAATTTTGCTATTGTTTTTGACCAAACTAGCCGATTTAATTTCGATTTGTCGACGCCAGTTATAGGATGGCCTACCTTTCCTGTATGTAACTTGTGGGTTACATTTGACAATGTGTCCACTGGTATACTTATCGTATTTTTTATGGGTCCATAGTTTCCCGTTCGTAACTGGCCGAAAAACTTTTAATATTTTGCGAAGGCAGCGGTTTAAAAAATATCTGCCTTAGATAATAGTGATCGGCAAAAAATAAAAAAAAAACAAAAAATAAATAAAAATTTTTGTTCTCCTTCAAAAAAAAAAAAAAAAAAAAAATAATAATAATAATTATAATGTCTAATATCACTTTAATAAGGCGAATACACAAGCATATTTTGCTAGTACTTGAGAACGGGTTATCTGATTTAAACAATTTGAACACTAAAAATGCATTATTTTTTTCTGCTTAAGAGTTTCGGAGTCATTTAGAAATTAGTGTCAGAAAAAAGAATTTTTCATGCAAATTTGAATATTTTTTCCTGAAAACTTCTTTTAACCTTAAGATACATACCCAAAACAATTGACGTTAGTTAATATTTTCGTTGATGTTGTACAAAAAAAAAAATATATGATTTTATGTTAATATTTATTAAGATCATTTAACTAAAAGCAAACTCTTAAATACACGTAGAAAAAATATGTTTGAGTATGTTCATGAAGTCCGTTCGTCTGTCTGTCCATCCGTGTTAAACTTTTAATGAAGCTGCAAGTTGCAATTTTTAAGATAATTAGATGAAATTTGCCTTTATATGATGCAATGGTTACTTATTGTAATCTTGTCCCATACAAATTTTCTCCAAGAATATAGTTTCGACGATAATTTTAATCTTAATTTTTTTTAAATATTATATATTTCAGTACATATAGAAGTTTTATATACTTTAATTTTCAATTCAATTTTATAAAATAATTTTCATAAACGTAAAAAGCACAATATAATATTTTTAAGAGGTTCGCTCCTCAAAAATCCATAACTCCCATATAAGGCCCACATTGGTAGATACTATGTTTTTTTGTACAAATAAGATTCTAAAAAGTTTAAATTGTAATTTTAAACTTTACAACTTTAAATTTAAACTTGACATTGTTCCCATGGCAATAAAATGTTTCATACAAATATAATACTTAAACTTTTTAAAATCTTAGTGGAAAAATTCATAACTTGTTTATATAAGATATTGATTAAGATATTTATAAACTACCATTAAAGGGTTTAGTAAAAAAACGTATCTTGCATTTGAACCAATGAATGTAATTAATGAACAAATAAAATGTAAATAGTTTTTCTTTTTTTACTAATTAACATTTTTCTTTATTATTTTCAATAAAAAATTCATAAAAATAGTATCTTATAAATATGTTTTATTTTAATATTTGATAAAATGGAATAATAATAAGATACGAATGGATAATTATATGATAATATGATAAAATAAAATATTAATATGAATAATGGCATAATAATATTATAAAATGGAATTATAATATGACAATGTGGCATAAAAATATAATAAGATGGAATCATAATCTGATAATGATGTAGTAAGATTGTTCAATTATATGTAAAAATAGAATAATAACATGAAAAAACAAACCATAAAAATGGAATCATAATAATTATTGCTGATAATCACTTCTATGTTCCAATCATAATATGTTGCTCTACTATTATATTTTTCTCTGCGTGTATAAAAGAATGAAACTGTGAGATATTGACAATTCTTCGGATTCAGGCCATTTTGTTTTACATAAAAAAACAATTTTTATTTTTTAAACTCGTTACAAAACTGAGAAAAGCGTGTTATTTCAAGGAACGTACATAAATTCCATGTTTAAAATCGTGTTCATTTTTTCAAGCTGAAGGTCGCCATCGTTTCAATCCATTAGTCTTTAGCATTTGTTGTGGTTTGTAAACGCTTGATTTAGGATGAGTAGCTAAAGCAACTATTACCATGGGTATTGTATTTAGTTATTGCATCTTAAGGATATTTCCTCAACGTGGATCAATAGAACTTCGTCTATTATAAGCGAGATGCATCTTTAGCAGGAGAGATTTACATTTAAGTAGGAGAGATTGTAATGAACAATGTTTCACTAGCTCATTAGCCATCCAGGCTAGTATTTGTTGCTTGTTTTAAATAGGACTTCAACCTTAATTACTTTCAAACTACAAGAGTTCCGAATAGTCGTGGGTAATAAGTGTGATTCAATTTAATTTGTTGAACATTCCACCAATTAACAATGTTTAATATTGAGTTATCCTGTTCTTTCTTTTAGTTTGTCTATTGCTAAATCTTTATAGCTCCCTCAAAGTGAATTTTTCATTTCAGAAAGTTAACATAATATTTAGCTGTGAGTAAAAATATTAAGAATGTGGTCAATTAATATCCAGTTTGAAGGACCATAAAAAATTGCAACCAGTAATTGCCCTTTTCATTTCTGATTTGCGGACTTTAATTACACACCAGCAGAGTGAAATACATATTTTCTGTGCAACAACACATTTCATTCGCATTCATGATGTTTATTTTCAATTTAAGTTTCATAGAAATAATTAATTTTTATTCTAACAAAAGGTAATTTATGAACATTTTAAAACAACAATATTTGTTGTCTTTTCCATAGTTAAAATATAATGATACATATGAAACAATTTAAATTTTCTATCGTGCCAATGCACAATGGAACAGAATCGAAATTTTTTGGAAATAAAACTGTAACTCTTAATCTGCTGATTTGATTTACATAAAACTTCAGCTTCAGGGGTGAAGCTGTTGGAGTTTAAAGTACCTGTGACATAGAAAATTTTTAACCACTTGTCAAGAGTTTGTTTTCTATCTGATCACAAATATTTTAACATATTCTTAAAGCCCTCAATAAGACCTTGAAAAACATGGCGTAGTTTTGATTCTATAAAAGATTTTAATTTCATTCTTTTTATATATAATTTTTATATATAATTAATGTCAACTAGACAGAGATATTTATTTGAAGAAAATTAAAAAAAATTTTCTGATTTTTGGAACTAAAGTTTATGTAAAAAATTGGTTTTTGCAAAAACTATAAATATTTGAATTATAGCAAAATCCTGGTAAGATATCTTAACGAAATTTTCAGCGATTGTTGACTTTATGACAAAAATTATTTTTTTTTTAATTTTGTTCACATTTATTGCAGGTTTGTAAAAAGCCATTGGAAAGCTCTTTGAAACATATTGGAATTTTTGAAACTGCATTCGGTTTCCAGAAATAGCCTTTGGAATTTTAATAGGTCAAATTCGGGCTGATCTATACATAGTAACGTTGAGTGTTTCTGCTTGTTTTTAACTCTAAAATCATTTTTATGAAGATATCTTTCCGAAAAGTATAAAATTATTATATGTTCTTAAAGAACATTTTATTTTAGAGAAGAAAGAGTGTAGACACTTTTTCGGCAAAAAAAAAACATAATTTTTAAATTTTCGAATTCAAAATCGGTTATTTTTGAAGTCGGTAGTGATATCGACTTCTAGTTTTTTCATTTGATAGATAATTTTGTTATTCAACTAATTGGATACAAATTTTACAAAATCGGATAAAAAAATTGGGCTATATATTGAAGAAACTGGATCAAGATTTGGAAAAATTGAGATAGTTGAAAATTCAAATGTAAATAATTTGAAAACTATAAGAAATAAATAGCAAATGCAAACATATTTTTCAAAGGCCTTATCGAAATCGGATAACAAAGAAAAATTTGACAAGTAGTTAAACATTTTCTATGTCAGTATACCCTAATTTGAACTCCAATGGCTCTGATTCTGAGAGGTGTGTGGGACCCACCTTCCAAAATTATTAAACTTATACACTCCTCTACTACGACTATGTGAAACTTTATGTAAATCCTATTAGCAGATTAGGAGTTACAGATATATATCCAAAAAATTTAGATTCTTCCCCACTGTATGTATGTACAATTTTTCGCAAGTACTTACTTTTGCTGTAGGGAAAAGGTGTCAAATTTATGATGTGATGTCGTCAAGTTGAGTAGCAATATTAGGCAAAAAACGAAAGGAATCAAAAAAACCAAGTTATTACTTTTTTTCTGTTGCAATAGTACTTAACACAGGAAACATTTGCTAAATGTACAAGTCTTAACTTACAAACATCTAAAACGACTGGCTGCCTAACTTACTTTTTGTGTTATAATGATGTTTTTTTTTTTTTTTTTTTTGCTTTTTTGCCTTTCCCGCTTCTGACAATGACGTTGAGTTTATTTCCCTACACGTACATATCGTACTCATCATCAACATAGACATGCAGTTTTTCGACTTTAGGGATTTTAATGATTCCCTGTTTTTCTTTCTTTTTTTTTCGTTAATTTTTGGTATGAGTTTGACAGACAAGCTGCATTGAGACAAACAAACAAAATTAAAATGCTGCATCAATAAATGTAATGAGCTAAAGTCTCTCTAAATGCAACTTAAAAAAATGTCACAAAAAAAGCACACAAAACTCATACATAGATAAAATTAAACATGCAACTCATACCCTACGCATAAACATACATGGGCACACACAGAGAAGAGTATCAAAAGAAGTCCCGAATGTATAAAAATGTGAATACACTCCAAAATTATATAGCTACCCAGCTGACCACAAACTTCTATAATGATATCGTCTTCAAACATTTCCAGCTTCTCCAGAGCCATTTTAAATAGGTCTCTAAGATCTTCAAACAGTGGTATAAAAAGGCTTCTCTTTCTCTGTATCGCTACCACTTCTACATATAATACTCAGTATGACTAAAACTCAGCCACCTAACATAATTATCCAAGTTACAGTGACCAGTCAGCAGCTCATTCATATATCTGTCTCAAGAGAAATACTGAAGTAAAATGTTCGAAGGTTCTGTTATCGTATTAATAATGAATCTTTAGCGATTTCCATAGCGAATAACATTCGTTAGTGATTTGTTGTCGATATCAAAAAATTTTGATAATTATTCGAAATCGTTATAGCTAACGGCTTGCGGTTATTATTATTATTATTATTATTATTATTATTATTTGCAATAAATAATTTAAATTTGTCCCAAATTTAAAGGTAAAAGCTGAATTAATTTTTAAAGTAAAGGCCTCTACAGTCTTCATATAAGGTATCAGAGCTATAACGTAAATACGTATGCATTAATCTACTTACTTCTTATGATAGCACGTGAAAATTTTATTCCTTTCATTTGTTATTGTCACATAAAAAAGTAAAAAATTCCATTTTCTACAGAAAATTGAAATGCAACGATACTTTACAGGAAAAAAAATCAATTTTATATTTTTTCATAAATTATAAAATTATAGTCGACACAAAACATTACGATACTTTGAAACTAATTCTAGCTTTATATTTTATTTCAAACTTAACACAATAGGTTTGTTTCCGTACTTTTTGGGTAAAGTGCGGTAAAATGAGAAAAATCGAATTTTTCTCCCACAAAAATACAACAACGTACAAAAGTACGGGAATACAAAAATCCAAATTATTTATCCAAAAATAAAACATCAAACTGTTTTAAAAATTCGTATGTGAATGTAATTTTATTGTTTTTTTTTGCATATTTTAAAGTTTTTTAATTTTTTTAAATGAAAGTTTCCTGTTAGTAACAAAAATAAATAAATAATTTTTTATTATTTTTCGTTCAAATATTTTATTGTATATTTTTATTTTTTAATTGTTAACCTACCGAAGAAATATTCTGGACTGTTTTGTTCAAGAAGAAGAAAAATATTATTCTTTCAAAATAGCTCTCATTTGTCAAATTTTCGAGAACAAATCTAATGTATAAAATAATAAAAATATACAAAATAATAAATCATATTTCAAAGATATGGGGGCGAATCAATAATTCCGTGAGTTTTTTAACTTCTCTCGTAGTTATATGTAATGCAACACTATTCCCATCAAGTACTACCTGTTAATAGACCACTGTCAAATTTTGAACAAGCCTCGTCATTTACTTTGCGTAAAAAATAGGATTTTTCGAGGTCCTCAAAATAGGCATTTGTTTGGTCAATAATTTTATCGTTGGAGCTGAATCTCTTTCCACCGAGTCATTTCTTTAGGTTTGGAAATCTTGATGAAAAAGGACTTTGTTCTTGACCATATGGGGTCGCTTTCTTTTTAAATTCTCATTAAGTCGGTCTAATAAGTTGGCATAATATTCGCCGTTTATTGTTTTTCTCTTTTGAAGGTAATCGATGTGGATTATCCCGCGTGCATCCCAAAAAACTGTCGCCATCACCTTATTGGCCGACTAACTTACCTTGGCCTTCTTCGGAGCACGTTCACCCGGACTGCTGCTTGGTCTCCGGAGTATAGTAATAGATCCATGTTTCATCCATATTTAAAAAACGCCGCAAAAACTTATTCGGATTGCGGTTAAACAACTCCAAACTCTCCTTTGAAGTTGTCACACGTTTAAGTTTATGGTCAATTGAGAGCAAACGCGGCACCCATCAGAAAACTTTCTTAAATCTAGCTGATCGTTAAAAATCGAAACCACACCGCCATATGAAATGCCTGTGGCATCAACAATCTCACGCACTTTTACTCTGCGGTCGGCCAACACCATATCGTGGATTTTTTTGAAGGTGTACTGGGTGTACTGACCTCAATTGGCCGCCCAGAACGTTCAGCGTCATTTGTCCATGTGCAGCCACAACGAAAGTCAGTAAACCACTTTTTTTACCTTTGAAATCGATGGTGCAGAATCCCCATAGTATTTATCGAGCTTTTCCTTGGTTTGATTGATGGTTTTTTTTTCGCAAAAAATAATGTTTAATGAGCACTCGAAATTCACTTTTTTCCATTTTTAGAAAAATACACGAGGTTGTATGTTTTGAACAGCTGTTAAACGCAAATTAAATGACGATACTTGCTCAAAATTTGACAGTAGTATATTAACAGGTGGTACTTGATGGAAATAGTGTTGCATTTCATATAACTACGAGGGAAGTTCGAAAAGTCATGGACTTATTGATCCGCCCTCGTACTAAATCAGGAGTGGTAAATAATTGAAGCATTTTGTCCAAATTTCAACTTCATCCAGAGGATTCATCAATATTATTTCATTCAATAATATTATTTTTTCTGTTTCTCAAATCCAAAATTTCCTGAATTAATCTGCAAGAAAATAAATTAGATATTTATGACATTTTGCTAATATCTTTATGCAAGTACCAACATTACTTATCACTTCGTTACATTATTTTTATTAAAAATTGCAAAGAATTTCACTAACATCATGAATTTTAATGCGCAATATTTTATAACCAAACACAATGAATTATGACTTAAGAATTACACTTGATCCTCTTTATTTAAGTATTTTACATGCACAAACAAGAAAATATGTTGCTTTTTTATTTAAGTAATAAATCCTGGAGAAATTTAAAAGAAAGATAATTTCTCAACGAATTTAGTTTCGAGATTTCATTCAGAAAAGTTGAATATTACGATATCGATTCTCGGATATCACTATCGTAAAATTATCGAGAAAACTACGATGCTACGAGCATTCACATCTAACATAATTATTGATATTTTCTCGAACATTTAGTTTGGAAAATTCTTCGTTTTTATTGAACATTCGCTAATATCGAAACTCAGGTCAGGCGAGTACATAATGATATATGGAGATAAGACAAACAGTCGTATATACGCGTACTTGTAACAAAAAACAAAAAACAAAATGCATAAAAAAGTTACAAATGTATAAAATTTTGTGTACAAAACTCAATGAATTGTTTTCGAATATGTACTTTAAATGTTATTCTCTAATGTGCCTCCAGTGGGCAACCTTTAGCAGTATTGTATTTTACAATTACATTATATACTCGATTTCGTGTGTTCAACGGTATCAAAAAGCTGACATTGTAAATTGTCAATGTGATCACACAACCATCATGGATTTAGCTTGGAAAATTTTTCTCGATTATTAAGATCGTGGTATAATTAGTTATTTTAGAAATCGTTACAATTATATTGTCGTGCCTTATAGGCTATTTCCCTGCTTTGAAAAACATTTGACATTTGTTTTTACACATGAACATGCATGTGTGTGTACATTGCTATGGCTACATGCTGCGGAAGCGTCAAGTGGTTGTGTTGAGTCGTCGCTATTATAACAACTTGTCGTCAACGTCATCAACTTTAATACGAGTATTTATGCTTTATGGCTTCATTGCCTAATGCTCTCTAACTCTTGTCGACTACTGTGACGTTTTTAAGAAGAAGAATGACTAAACCAAAAAAATAAAAAAAATAAATGCAAAAAAGTCTGGCTTTCTTACAGCCATTCAGCAGTTCATTTTGGTAACACGTTTGTCTGGCCATAGTGTATGATATTAAGCGACTAACAAATTAAATAGTCATTAGGTAATAAAACAGAAAATTTTAGGTAAAATATAAAGCATTGAACAATATCAGCTCAAAAATTTGAAAGTTAATATTATAGAGTAGACATAAAGATTTTGAATCTCATATTTTACAATTCTTTTAGATAGATCAAAAACATTTTATACCGAACAAAGTCATGATGGTTTTAGAACCATTAAAAATTTTCCACAAAATACCACATAATATGTGGTTTTCCAAAATCAGTAATAAAATTTTGATTTAACTCGCTCCTTTTCTATGCACAAAGCAATAACTAATTATGTGTCAACGTATTTGTCAGCAACATGATTGTTAATGATTTTATATCTGGAAATATTAGAACAACTTCAAAGAAAACTATCGATATTGAATCAATAAAATAATTTTCAAACAAAATAATTAATGAAATCATTTCAAAATGGCTGTTTGCGAAAAGAATAAAACCTCAGTTTTTACATTCAAATAGAAATTGGTTGATTAAAGAAATTGATTTAACAGTGTTTGTTATTGAAAAAAATGTTCCTCCTCCACTAAACGCTTGTGGAAGGCCTAGTAAATATTTCGAAGTTTGGTTAGTTGTATCAAAAAAAGAAAAGCTAGAGGTCTTCTGAAAACTGCTAAACCGCATCAGGTATTGATGGCAGCCAAAATACAAATGCGTTTATAACATTTCACAAGAAAAACATTTAGAGAAGTCTCCAAAACAATGCTGCATAGATTATTATATCATCAGATCCATTAATTTGCAGCTTACGAAAACCAACAGGAACTAATAGGTGAAATGTAACACCTGAAGTTTTGTTACTGTTAAAAATACAGAATATATCTTTTGAAGATGCCGATGAATAATTTTTATTAATTAAAATTTGTGTAAAAATCATATTACTTTTTGGTCTTGGATTTAAAAATACAAACATACATTTGGCTTATGCTAAATTTCATCAATATAACTTTCTTAATTACAAAAATATAAACTTAGAATGCGAAAATCTGACACTGTCTGACCTTGGAAATATTTTTTTAATAATTTTTGTATTATTAAAGTACTCAAATATTTGGATTATTGTGGGAACTCTTACCCCACACCATTGTATGTGTGCATCGAAATTTGGGGAGGGGTCTTATATGGTACATGTGTATAATTATGCTCCGATACTGGTATATTTTTATATAACATACGTTTACATAATATAATGTTCATGCTAACATTTACATAAGATTTATGCACTATAGGGTGATTCCCGGAAGTGAACTTTTTATGGAAGCTATTGTCAATTATGGGCCGATCTTTATATAAAATATATTTGTATCAAATAATAACATAATACTAAATAATTTCTGTGGGATTTATGCACGTTAAAGTGATCTTCGGAAAAGGGGTTTGTATGAGAGCAATCGCCAATTATTGACCGTTCTTCGTGTAATTTGGCAAACAAATTTATACTTATTACAACATATTTGTGTCAATTTCATTAAAATATTCCTATTTGGAAGGTTTTTCTGAGTATAAAAACTCTATTCCGGGAGGATATTTGTTAACCAATTTCGATAGGCTTCGTCCTTGTATATAAACAATTATTTTTACTAAATTTCATCAAATGGTCATCAAAATTGTGATCTGTACTTTTCACACAAGGTTAACATGGACAGCCAGCCTGCCAACCACACGAAAGTGATCTTGAGTCGAAGGCGTTATAACATTAGCACAATCACATAATACCCCAACCACCTATATCGGTGTAAGGCATAATGGGGGGTAATTAGTGGGTGTGGTTCGGAAATTTGTATTTGATATAACTAATAGAAGACCGGCGATCTTCAGAAATGAAAATGTGTGGACATCAAAAGTTGAAAAAAATCCAAATTTGAATAACAAAGTCAACAAAAAAGAAAAAAAAAATTATTGCGAATAATTCCACTAGTTCAATAATTGAAATAGATATAGTTTAGAAAGAGAAATGAAACATTTTGAAAACTATAAAGACTTAATATGGATATTTGTGGCAAGTTGAAGACTTGACTTGTACTACATTTTTGTGGCATCATTTCTTTTTAAAGCGTGAATATCTGATTTGCTCGACCTATTACCTAAAAAATTATAAAAAATTATTATAATATTAACTAGAAACTTACATAACCTAAAAATTCTTCACTAAATCATATTTTATTTGGTTCGTCAATAGGTTAAAAGTGTGACGTGATGGAAATATTTAATTTAACTTTATACACTATATGCAGCCTAAGGAATAATAATTTTGAAGAATTATTATTATTTTTTGACCTAAGCTATCAGTAATAAGTAGAATAGTATGCTTATCAGAAATTCTATCATACTTCGCCATTTTCACAGTTTTTCTCGGCCTGAAGATACTACAACTATTCGAAAGTCTAAATTACACCCTTGTAGCTATTTCTTCTACATTGAATCCATCACCAACACGATTTCTTTTTTTTAGAACTTTTAGTATACCTCTATAGACAACTTGAGTCGAAAGTAAGACATATATTTCCTTAAAAACAATTGTGAAATTCCTATTGAAGAAGGAGATGGAAATAGGGTGATCTAATATGGTCCAGTAGAGATAATACAGGTCATAAAGGCATTTTTTTTCTATGTCACGGGGATTCTCATTTAATTCGTAGAAATCTAAGCTCTTTAGCTGTACAACTGGCTTATAAATAAAAGTAAGTCTGGTTTGACTATAATTTCTTTTAGAGTTAATACTTTAATTACCAAATATCTGCTACCGATAAATAAAAGTAATTATTATTATGTTTCTATATATTTCTAAGTTCTTACTTTCATATTTTTCTATTTTTATTTTTTTATTTGATTGTGTCTCTGAAGTACTAAACACAAGCATAGAAATAGTCAGTTCAGGGATGGAAAATGACTTATTTTATATTGTACTAATCATAAATATTTTTTCGATCTTATTGATACCACTTTTGTCAGTATATTTTAACTAAAACATTTACATAGAAATTTAATAGATTATAAACATATTTTTGTAAAATAAATTTATTAAAAATATTACGTTCAATTTTAAAATTGTAGCAACAAATTTTTCGAGTTCAACTCGACACTTTAGAGAAATTAGTTACAATTCTTTCTTTGGTAATAATAATATTTTAGTACTATGCTTTCGCTAACGAATATTGAATAGACAGAATTCCTAAAATAACACTCAATATATTTAGAAACTAAATTGATAAATTTTTCATCAACTATACTTTGACATAGTAAATTTTTACTTCTTTGTTCTTCCACACCGACTGTATATATTGTATTTTTCATTTTGGAATCAGGCCTGGAGGAATAGAACGGACTGTAGGATATTTAGAGCGCTATAGTATAATCTTAAACTTGCAGATATGAAACTTTTTCTTGGTATGAGTTGTAATAATGTAATCATGAAAAACATGACTCTCAGATGTTTTTCATGATTACTGGTGACTTCTCAATAGGGAATATGATGAGTAAATAGGACAGTTACACATCAGACTTTTGTAGGACCTGCGATGATGTAGAGGAGCTAGAGACAGTGGAGAACATACTTTGCCACTGTATTGGGCTTCAGCGCGGAAGGTTGATGTGGTTTGAGAGCCACACACTGCATGAACTAGACGAGGTTACAGGCAAAGTGCTTATTAATCTCACATTGCTATAAAATGGCTTAGGGGCATTCACTGATTGTTAGGATACAGGTTTCACTTCTTATTTCTTTTCATCTTTTTCTTTTTCCTTCTCTATCTTTCAAAATATCACAATGAACCGTTTAACCTCTGGGTGGAGGCATGAATACGCCACCCTTTTCTATCTAACTACCAATTTCGGAAATACATATTTTCAAATCTACAGAAAAAATTTGCACATAAATAAAAAAAAATTGTATTTATCGATTTCAGTTCATAACACCGTGTAACAGTTACAGTTTTCTCACACATGAAAAAATCGTCATACTCATTAAACTAGAGCCCATACATAATAAAACTACGTAGCCATTTTTCTCCAGAATGTCAAACTTTCTTTCAAAATGACTTTAAAGTAACGAAAAATACACGACTTTATAGAAAAAATTATAAAATATTTACCAAAATTATATCAACCCATATGGATGTCAAATGAAAGCTAAGAATACCTGTAATATACCAAAAGTTTTTATTTAGCAGAACAAAATGTTGCCAATCTTTTAATATATTAAAGTTCTTTTGAAAGGAAATTTGACATCCAAGAGAAAAACTCAGTAGATATTTTTAACATGTATGATCTCTAATTTTATCTATATAACGATTTTTTATGTGTGAGAATGATTATTGCCGGCTGACATACATGTGAAAATAAGTAGTAAAACGTAACATTTTCAAAAGGATATTTTCTTAAGTTTTTGCACTGAAATATTTAAATAAAGGATATTGTTATATTACAAGAATTCTTAGCCTTCATTTGACACCCATATTGAGTTGAGATAATATTCGTAAATATCTTATACATTTATTTTTCTTTAATGTGTATCTTTCTAAACTTTTAAGTCCTTTTAAGAGGAACTTTGACGCCCTGAAGTACACAGTTTTACTACGTATGGTCTCCAGCTTCATGCACATATCGACTTTTTTATGAGTGAAAATGACTGTTACACGGTGTAATAGATGTGTTTTGTTACTAACATTCATAGCAATTTCATACAAAATTTCAATTTATTTAGGTTAGGAGTAAACATATAGAATTATACATGTTAACTTTAACGTCGATAAAAGTGCTTCCAATTTATGAACAAAAATACAATTGTAAATATAACAATGACAAGAAATGAAAAAATATAAAAATTAAATTAAATTCAAATAAAAAGTTTGTTGATTTTTAATTTTATAAAGAAAAATGTGTAAATTTCGTAGTTAATATAAAGTGCTCCAAAGTCGGGTTAATGCCTTTTTTAGCTAACAGTCAGCGTTAAACCTCAGTGGGAGCGACAAAATACTGCTACACAGAGAAAAAAAAAACATATATTTGAAAATTTTTTTCATAAATATTATGAATCGAATATGACTTCTTTTCCCAAACTTTTTTCATAAAAAATAAAATTTTGTTCATAAATATTATTAAATTGTACTTAATGATAAACTTGCGAATTTTGCAAAAATGCTGCTAAAATTTTAAATTAGTTTCATTAGATTTGACTTAAATTCTAAATAAAAATACTTATGCATGATAATATTAACAATAAATCCCTTTAAATGACAATTTTCCAATAAAAAGCTGTTAAAAAGTAAGGATTAGAAATTTGCTTAAATTTGCTGCCATTCTATAGCAAATGCATCATTGTAATAAAAAAACGCATCTGCTGTGCTTTTCTGTCCACAAACATGTGCTCAAAAATCATTAAAAATAAAAAATTTTGTAAAGAAAATTCCAAACATTTTTTTACAAATTGAAAATATAAATAAAATTTTAAACAACTTGTTTAAGACTTCTTGACTTTTGATTCATTTCAAAAAATTTAAAAAAGTATTAATATTTAAGACATTATTCATAAATATTATGAACTAAAATCAATGAAAGTAAATTCTAATTGAACTAAAATCAATGAAAGTAAATTTAATAATAATTTCTTAAATATTAAAACTTTTTTTTTTTTGTTCTCTAATGAAATAAAATCAAGAAGGCTGAGACAAAATTAATTAAATTTTTATTTACATTCTTAATTTGTAAAAAAAATGTTTGAAATTTTCTTTGGAATTTTTTTTTATGAATTTCAGCTACATATTGGGAACAAAAATATAATTATTTAGCACTTTTTATGAAAATGATATATTTGCTTCAGAATGACTGCAAAATGATGCGAATTTTCAAGCATTACTTTTAACATATTTTTCTTGGAAAATTGCCATTTTCAGAGATTTATTGTTAATATTTTCATTTATTATTTGTAATGAAATATTGTTAATATTTTCATTTATTATTTGTAATGAAACAAAGCGAAAATTTTATTTAAATTGTTACAAAATTCCTAAAATTATAATTATATATAATTCAATAATTTCTACGAAAAAAAAAAAATATTTTTTTATAAAAAAAGTTTGGGAAAAAAGTCATGTTCGATTCATAATATTTATGAAAAAATTTTATATTTATGATTTTTTTCTGTGTATACCAGGTTTAGGAATAAAATATTAAAAAAAGATAAACTAAGTAAAAACATTCCCCATTTCAAATTAAAAAAAAAAAAAACAAATAATTTCACAAAAGCTGTAACGTGAAATAAAAACTTTAATTTTGAAATTACTCACGCCAAAATTTTTATTTTTTTCAGATCACGCATAAATTTAAATAAATTGTAAATAAATAAAAATAAATTTAAAATATTTTCTTCATAAAAAAATTAAAACGACTAAAAACTGATTAAAGGGATTTTTCAAGAGTCCAAAACCGATCAACCGATTTTTTCTTAAATGAGATTTTTTGGCAAAACCGAAAACCAATTTTCTAAAAAAAATCAGGTTTTAGATACTCTAGTTTTGGTAGTAACACGGTACCAACAGTTATAAAAATGTATCGAAAAAAGTACAATTGTACCATGTTTGCCGTCCGTGTGACAGTCAGTCTTAGTAGCAAGTTAAATTTTTATTTTTTATTTCTAACTGTGACATTTCTCCCCTAAAAATTTACATAAATTGCTACTCTTTACACTTACCGAATCCCCACCGCCCACACATATAATTTATTACTCTCTTCATCACTTTGAGTAAAGCATGCGTTTTTCGTCATTTTTATAATTTTTATACAATTTTTTTGCTTTTATATTACAAAATGTTTTGGAGGACAATAACCTTTGATTAAAGACTTACACACACACACACACACACACACACACACACACACAATCATACACACATAAAATTTGTAACTTTTTTTAAGCAAAAAAAGTTGTAATGAAAGTGTGCATAAATATTTTTGTTGTTGTTGCAGCTATTTGAATTTATACATAATTTTATATACGTACATTTTTTATAAATTTATTTATTTTTTTGGTTACTGTCTGTTAGTCTACATGTCCGTCCATCCGCTGGTCTATTCTCTGTCCCTGCAGTCCCATACGTTCTGTGTAATATTTTTCCGTTTGTATCTGTTTGCTAAAAGTACTTGCTTATTTACAACTCAACTTGCCGATTACTAAATGCTGCAACTGCTGCTGTTGTTGGAATTGGTGTTTAGTCGTATGTGGTACTTAAGGGTATTCATTCATGATGGCAAATTTGGTGTGGGTGTGCCTGCTTAAGTTTGTCTTGGTTTTTTTACTTTTTATTTTCATTTAAATTTTATTTTTTATGTTTTTTAATATTCCATACTGGGTTTGTTTTTTTTTTTTTTTTTTTTTTTTTGTGTGTATTTTGTTAATGATTCTTACTTTTTTTTCAACAATTTCAGTTTATTTTTTGGTTTATTATACAAAAAAAAAAAAAAAAAAAAAAAAAAACAATTTTTGTTGTTTGTTGTTTCTTTTTCTTGCACTTCACTTGAGTGGCTTATGTTGCAAAAACACACATTCTAATACTTTTGCATATTATATACAAGAGCATTTATGTAGTAATGGTTAGACTAAGTGTATATGCCAAGTTCTAGTAAATTTGTTTTCTGTTATTTTCGTTTTTATATTTAAGAGTTACTTTTTGGTGTCATTTTTATTATTATTTTTTTTTTTTGCTTTTCACTTCGAGTAGTTTTTGAGTGCGGTTCTTAAATGTTATATACACGAATTTCATCTTTTGAACATGTTCACATAATTCATTTCATACACATCTTTATACAAAAAAAAAAAAAAGAAATCGAAATCCGAACAACAAAAAACGAAAAAAGGAAAACGAATTGTTGGGTTAAGGAACTCATTCAATTAACTCATCTTACTCATGGCTACCAAGATTTATAGATAGTGTATGTGTGGCTTTAATTATACAACAATTAAACAAATGAAATTTAAATAGTTTCGTTCAAAATAAATTATGTGATGAAAAGCTAGGATTTTTAATTTGTCTAATGGGGCTTGGTTATTTTGATGACATTTTGGGTTGACATAGAAAAAGCGTCTAGTAAAAAAATTTACTTTTTTCAAGATAATATCGTTAAGAAACATCAACTTCCAATGGAAAATAAAAGAAAATGAAGGAAAAAATGACTTTAATATTTAAATATCTAAATTCACATATTTCTTAAGAAAAACTAAAAAATCGATTTTTGTAACTCGGGTCTGGGGAACGGATCCTTTCTGTTTACTTGCGGTAAACGCTTTGTAAGAGATTTTGATAGATTTAGTCAAAAAAATCTTAACATATATAAAATTCAATAATTTGGAAACTTTTGATCTTAGATTTTTAATTTTTAAATTATGTAATTGATATTATAACATATAACTTTTATAGTTCTAACCACTACTTATGAACTCGTGGACCTTTTTGGTCACCCTTCCGTTAGAGATTTGATAGCTGTTTCAATCACTTTTTTTGGAACAGTTTGCCCATCTCCTTTTAACATTCTTTGATATTTTGGTAGACCTTTTTTTGTATTCTTCAATTCTCTTTTCACAAGACCCCAATATCTCTTCACTGATCTTAGCTCCGGAAAATTTGGAGGATTGACCCCTCTTGGTACAAAAACTATGTTATTGTTTTGGTACTACTAAAAAGCTTTCTTACCGCTGACACATTGTGCTCTCTTATGAAGGGAAGAAGCTTTTTTTGTAAACATTATTTGATTTATATTTCGATATTTATAGAGCCCACTGTAACAAATGGCTTGCTTGTTTTGTCGCAACTGCATAAAGCTTCAAATGACAGGAATTTTTTAGGAATTTTTTTTTCTGCTTTTGGATCCTATACTTGTCTTTAACATTTCCTCAAGCAATATCAACATAAAAATTTTGACCCGGAAGCTGCGAAAAATCTGCCCGTACATACATTTCGTTGCCCATTATACATGAGTATTTTTGTATGAAATTTGATTTTTATTTCCGTGCCATAATATTCTTGGCTTCTAAATTTTTGGCAGCGTTCTTGTCTGGAACTTTTTGAACTTTGTATGTTAGCAACCTAACACTATTTCGTAACATTGGAAATAATTTAACTGCAGATCTTTAATTCTTTAGCCAATTTATTATAGGACCAATTTGAATGTCTTTTTTTTTTGAAAATTTTTAATAATTTTAATTTTTTCGTCACTCATTTTCATCAAACTTACATCAGGTCAACATGGCTGTTATTAAAAATAATAACTAACATATTTTTCAAAGATAACTAGATAAAAATATTGCTTCGAAGAAAGTTAAGAGGCAAAACGTGTGTTAAGATTTTTTCCATCTCACTCCGACGACGCACAGTGATTTTCACACAATTACTCCTTTAGGCATGTATATGGAAATTTATATTTTCTTTGTATGGAGCTTTCCCCCTCCATGGCTCTATCCATTCTAATTTTATTACTTCAATGCAATATGATAAGAAAGTAATTCTCACAAAATTTGAGGGCAATCACCATAATAATAGTTCTTTATATATGCCTGCCATTAAGAATATTTGTTTTGTATGGGGCGTACTATACCCTCTTGGCCCTTCCTGTCCCACTTTCATTCAAAGTTTGGAAGCTGATGAGATATTCCCGTAAAACTTTTGCTATAACAATATTTAAGTTATTAGTTTTTTCTTTGTATGGAAGATACTATTCCCCTGGTCCTATCCTTACCATTTTCATGCAAATTACACAGGATGATAAGGAAGATATTTGATAAAAATTGTAAGTCCTTTGTGGAAATATTTCTTAAGTTATGTGATAATTAATATTCTCTTTGTATGGGAATAACCATGCCTCCTGCTCCTATAGAAAAACAAAATAGTCTATTTAAATTCCGGGCTTCACAGGAAGAAAATTTCAAAAAATTTCTGTTAGGCACAAACAAACAAGTAAACAAACACAATTTATTTTTATATAAGTACTTATAAAAATGAAACTTATAGGTCAAATTTTTTGAAATTTTGTTTTGTTAAAAACCGTTATATTCTAGTTTTAAATTTAAAGAAAAATCAATTTGTTAATCGTTTTTAAAAAATATATTTTCTGGAATACCCTAAATAAAAGTTTTATTGTGTTTTCGGTTACTTTTTTGTTTTAAACTCTATTTTGTGTTTTTACTTAGCTTTAAGTATTCTTTAAGTATTTTTTATTATGACCAAATACATTCCAAATGGACTGAGTTCTCAACAGTTTATTGGATTGATTTCCTTTGAAACAGCACAATTTGTTTGATACCACTCCGTTACATTTTTTTGTAATAATGGGAAGCAAGATTGGGCTAAAACAATTTGAATTAGTTGTGCTTTCTAATGATAGAAAGGAATCCTTTCCAACAGTATTCATTTGCGTACATTTCTCTGTCAAAAGTAGCAATTTGTTATGAATAAAGTACTTTTTCCCCGCACGTACAAATCGCTTACCAGACCAAAAATTTGTTCGACAACTTTGATCTTTATTTCACGATATTTAGCTGCTACATTTCCCATAAAATCAGTGATATGGAATTGTTGACCCGAATGCTATAAAAATTTCGATTGTAGGTACTTAATATCGCCCTTTAGACGCATTCGTACTTTTGAAGACAATTAATCTCTATAACTTTCGTTCTCTCCTTTTCCTCTTCATTTTTCAAGCGTTCCTATTAGGAACATTTTTTACTTCAAAAGATACAGAGCAATTTAAAAAATGAGTCGCATTCCATCAGGAAATCTAGCGATTTTCTCTTAAAATTCGTAGTCACAATTTGTAAATCAACTTTTTCTTTGGTTACTAGGGTTCGCTTCGGTGACTATGAACCCTTCACTTCTATCAAATGTTTTATATGGCCAAATTGTATTCTGATTATAAATTTGAATTATTCGCTTGCATTAATTTTGTTAAAATTTCCTTTTAAGAAAAACTAGTTATGCTAATACAACAAAATTTAACACATAGGTACTGAGAATAATAACAAATGTAGAGAAGTTAACGATACAATCTTGTTCGCGTGTAACAAAAGTTATAAACCGTGCACGGATTTTTTTCGTACACAGTCCTTATATAGATGTTATAGGGCAGTCTGCTCCATGTAAAATAAAGTACAAACTGTTATTTATTTTGAAGATATCTTAATAAAATTTTGCACGAGTAATTATATTGGCATAAGTACGCAGGATATTGTATTAAATTTAAACAATACACAATGACAGCCTTTCTAGCGATTCGTGGTTTATGCAGACGATGTGGTTATAGTAGTATCACGTCAACTGATAGTAGTATCAGCAACTGGGCTAAAGAATGTGGACTAGAAGTGAATACGGGTAAGATAGAGCTAGCACTTTTTACCACAAAGACCAAGCTTCAGGCTACCACGGTTAGGAAATTGTGAACTGACCTTTTCTGATAATGCAATGTATCTGGGTATTATTTTTGACTCTAAGGTTAGTAAGGACATAGTAGCGTACTACACTTGTCGAAAGATGTGTCAAGTGAGGCTTGAATCCAAAATTTAAAAATGGCTATATCTCTTATCTGGTGAACTGCTACTAGCAAGAGATACGTGGTGGATGAACTTTACAAGATACAAAGATCTGCTTCCATTGGTATCGCAGGTGCATTGTGTACTAGTCTTTCAGAAGCTCTGAACACTATACTACACCTGGCACCCATAAACCTACATATTATTGGAGTATCAGCTAATACTGCGATAAGATTATCTTCAACTGGATGATGGAGATCAAGAAACGCGAGGATATTAAGCATAATACTCCCGCAACATAATCTATTCACCGACTATATGACTCCCCAGATGATTTTTAAAAACAGCATTTATTTCCCACCGGAAGAGAGTGGAGCAGAGAAAATGTTTTGGAACAATGTGAAACTAAATTATACAATGATGGCTCAAAGATGAACTGCGGTATCGGTTCTGGTGTCTTCTCCTACGATCTAGGAATTGGACACTCTTATAGACTCCCTAATGAGGCAAGCGTATTTCAAGCGGTTTGGGCTCCTGCATATATGGACCACTATGTCAATGAACATGCAGACGAACTAACTCGGGCAGACACTGCTTTTGATATTGAAAAAGCAAAAAATAGATGGCGAAATATGGACAAATGTAGAGTTGCGGAGGAAATGCGGCCTACCTACAGTGAAAAACGCTGAACACAACTCATAAGCTACAAACGCAAAAAACATCTCGAGACTAATAGCACTGTTTAAAGTTCACTGGACGATAGGAAAACATGCAAGTAGAATTGGTCTTCCATATAACGAATACTATTCCAGCTATGGTAATCGCGAGAAGGAGTAGTAGATAGTATATCATCTCCAATGCGAATACCCAATTTTGAACGCAATAAGAAATAAATTTTTGGGAAGGTACCAATTAGACAATCTTTGTGAGATAGCGGACACTAGACTCAGTGACATCATTAAATAGCTCAATTCCACTGGTTGGATCTAATTAAATTTATATTCTCATTCTTCTTTCTTACACTTTCAACTCACTGCAGACTTAAATCAACTCATTCACTTGGCGAGTCATGTGGTCTTATCAAAACGGAATCTAACAAATCTAATTGATTGCTCGTAAGTTTACGAACTACTACGTAAATCAACCCACCAACCAACCAACGAAGTCTGTTAAAATGTTTTATGTTATGTTATGATCGATATATTATTTCACCCGGCCCTTCCGAACTAGGGTTTTAAGCTTATAATTAATTTAAATATGAAAAATTTCTTATGAAATTTAACACAAATAAATTTTACATAAGCGTTAATATGACTACCAAATTTCACTAAGGTCGTTACCTCCCATATAAGGCCGGAAATAACTCTAATGGGCACAAATTTCATATAAATGTTAATATCAAAAATATTTTACAGAAATAAGTTTTATATAAATAGAAAACACGTTACCAACATTTTGTGAACATCAGTATATTATTGACCATAGCTCCCATATAGGGCTCACTTCAGAAAATTACTTGTACGTGGCTAAACACAATAAAATTGTTAGTACATAACAAGTTAATTTTTACACAAATAAATTGTATATAAATAGAGAAAACGGCATCGAGTTTTATTCCGATCGGTCCATTATTAACCATGTATACCAATATCTAAAAAAATACGGGTTTTCGTTATTATGTTTTTACAGTTTAACTATTTTAGAATGTACATGAACTAGCATAATAAAGCAATCAATTTTAATTAATATTGATATAGAATGGAATTATAAACAGTTTCTAGGTAAAATCTAATATATCGACCGATTTTCAAGCTGGTAGGAAACAAATTTATAAATGTAATGAGGTGATATTACTGACAATATTATGTACATATAATACTAAATTTTGAGAGAAAAACTTTAAGCGACCTATAGTCCTATCCCAACGTATTAGGACTCATTTTAAAGCTTAAAGACTTATTTTTTAAATATAATTTAAATCTTTTTAAATTCCTTCTATGGCTTAACTGTTATTATCTCTTTAACGAAAAATGTCATGAAGTGCTCTTTAATACATATTGCCGGTTTTATTGCGAGGTTGTCATACTTTTTTTTGAATTTGCACCCAGGGTGGCAGCTAGGGGCAAGAAAATTTTATTAAATGAAATAGGGTATTATTTAGTTGAAGAATCAAAAGTAATATTTCCTGTAACAAATTATACTTTTTAGTTCAGTTTCATTGAATTTGGAAAAATGACCCAAAGTATAATAATTGCTCAAATCATGTGGATACAATTATTGTCCAAAAATGCTAAATTTCTCAACTTTGAACGATTGCTACGTCAACAATATTTCAATTCCATTTTATTTGTTAGAAGTATTTTATTAGGCCCAATCATTTCTTTTATCAAATTTTTCTATAAAATTTTTTATTTTTGCCACGGATTTCAGCAAAACGAACAACTGTGCGACGCAGTGATTCTACTTTCCGTGAAATTTATTCCTACAATAAGAGAAGTCATGCAAGCGGCGCTAAACAAACTATCATCATGGTAAAGGCCTTGGTGTAAACCTGAAAAATCAGAACTAGTTATCTTCCACTGTTGCCAGATTTACCGATTTATCTGCACTTTGACGATCTTTTATTGTAAAAATTCCAAAGTGCGATTTGATGATTTTATTTAAAAAAAAAAAAAAAAATGATGATTTCATGAAAATGTCAAAAAAGAAATTTTTTCTTGTTTAATATCTGATTTCGTGTTGTAGAAGATAGATAGAGAGAGAGAAAAGGTCTATAAGAAGTTTAAACTTTTACTTCGAAATTCGTTTGCAATTTAAGAAGTATTGGTGAAAAAATAATTTTGTGTGAAGAGCAAAATGATATTTTATATACATATGTATATATGTAAGCAAAATAGTTTTGATCATAGATAAAAAAAAGTTTCAGAATGTGTTAAGTAGTAAAAAGTTTAATTGAAAATAAAACCAATACATATGAATTTTTGAGTAATTTTTTCAATTAAGTTTATTTTGCCGTAAATTAAGATCACCGGCCCACTTCATTCTTAAACAGTTTTTTTTAATGATACAGTAGTACTTTTAATTACGATCCAATAAATATAAAAAAAATTAGCCGCTCGCTCTTAGTTTACGAGTTATGGATCTCTATAGTTGTGATATATTTTTCTCAAGATTAAAAGTTCGAATACATTTCAAGTGATATATAATATGATCACATGCATTAAATCCCTGAGAGGATTTATGCACTTATCATCTTTTATTACCAGTTATATTTAATAAAAGTTTATTCGCCGAATAAATATAGGAAAAAGTTCCTGAGTCTGGCCGAAGGTCATCTACACGGAAAAACCTTTATTAACTTTAAAAAGGAAATATTTTCATTTTAACTAGGCCGTTAATCTTACTTTGTTCCTATTCTTCAAATTTTTTATAATATAAACCAACACTGAAAGTTTATTTAATAAAAAAGAGTTTCAAAACTTAGTACTATTCTTTTAATATGAACATAAATAGCCAAAAAGTTATGCAATATAATTTTTCCGATTTCTGGACGATTTCAAAAATATTGTGCCGATTTTGACGATTTTTTAGTCGAATGTTAACGATTTTATATTATAATTATCTGGCAACAGTGTTCACTTCACAATGAAGTGTAAGAAGAAAGATTTTAGGCTATATGTACTAGAAAATGTGGATTTGAATTTAGCAAGGTAAGTCAAGCATCTATGTGTTTTCCTGGATAATAAGCTATCATTGAAAAGAAGATCTGAAAAGAGGTCTCACTGATACCCTTGGAAGTACTCCTCAATCATCTCTAGATGTTATTTTCCACTTACTATAGGCGACTTCATAGTAAGGGAAGCGACAAAAAGACATATAGGTACCATATGTATTTAACCGAAATCAGTCTACATGGACACATCCAAATCAATTCGGGGTCTACAGACTATATGATCACGAGTATAGATTTTGAGCAAGAACCTTTTGTGACAATCTAGAGATAAGTGGGAAGGATTTGAAAAACTCCATGAAGAAAATGGTGCTGGAATTTATATAACGAAACATAATATTCGTATGTCCTATAAGCTTTCGGGTGAATGTAGCGCGTTTCAGGCTGAAATTCTAACAATCTTAAGGGCAACTCAGGTTGTGACCTGGAACACAGCGAGAGGTGAAGTGGTAACTCTTCATGCAGATATTCATGCTGTCCTACTGCCTCTAAGGGGACATATTGTCAATTCTAGATTATTTAATGACTGTAGGAGCATTCTAAAGAATGCTCAGCCCCTAGTTATTGCAACATCGAAAGCAATAAAATTGCCGGCTCAAAGAGAGGTCTTGGAGAAAACCGACTACCTTAGATGGATACTCGTGACAGCTGAGTGTTAAGGGCTTTATAGTCCATAATATAGTGTAATGACGAAAAGTTCTATGTGTATTTTTTTTTTAACCATCGGAAGATTAATACGTAATTTTGTATAGTTTTCATACAAAAAATAATTTGTCTTTTCGCTCTCCTGAAAATTTATTAAAAAAACACATAGGACTTTTCATCAGCACACTGACAATATGTACAATTATGAACCCACATTTCTAAACTTAGTCTAACCTAACTTAAAGAAGAGAAACATAAAAATCGTTTTCATATCTAAACTACATCAGGTAAAGATAAAAGGAAAAAAATCTGTGATCCATTTTAAATCAAACTGTCCAGTTAAGTATATATTTTGTTATTTTTAAATTTATTGATATATCCCCAAAATCTGAAATTATCGATAAAAAACAATTTTTTTACGACATGAAGGAATAATTTTTTTCTTTTTCTTTTCTTTTTTTTTTAAATTTTGATTTTTTTAACGATAGAAAAGAAATCAATCTTTCTAAATATATATACATTTGTTTACATTTCATGAATTTTTGCTAAAATATTGTGAAAAATATCTACGATTTTCATTTTTATTTGAATTTTTAACTAACATTTTATATGAAACCCTATATCTTTTTAAATTTATTTTAAATTTGCATTATGTTACGAACAATTTAAGCACATTTTTATTAAGATCAAGAATTGATTAGCAAAGATGTAAAATTTTTTTCTAAATAAAAACTTTAAGCATTTATAAGACAATAAAGAAAAGAAGGATTCAGATAAAATAATATAAAAAAATGAAAATTGCACATATTTTAAAGAATATTTCAGCTATTTAAAATCGCTAAAAATAAAAATTTGGTAAAAATTAATGTTTCAAAGTTTTTTTTTAATATTTAGAAGTTATTTTTGTTTTATTTTTATTTTAAAAATTACATAATGATCTAGTCAACTTATACTAGGTTTTTGAAATTATATTATATTATAGTATATTTTCACTATCATACCGAATTGCAGACAAATTCAGTTTTAACTCTGACCAATTGACAAAATTTATATGAAACTTAAAGCAACATCACAAAAAGCTTTTAAGTAAAACTCCAAAAATAACCAACCCACAGAATTTTCCAAACCAAACGCAAGCACATTTCAATACATGTACACCAACGAAATAGAATGAACATTAATGTTTATATGTATGTTTATATGTTTGTCTTGCAGTAATAGTGGGCAAAATACTACAACCAGAATAATGTTGGTTAACACGAAATCGTGTATATTTTGCCTCCAACTTTTAATTTCAATTTCAATGGCAGCAAATTGCAACAACGTTAGAGTACCGCAATTTTTAACAACAACAAAAACAAGACAATAATGACACAAATTGTTTAAACTGCATGAATTACATTGCATTAAGTGCATGACGAGACAAAACTAACTGACTGACTGACTGACTGTATAAGTGAATGAAAACACGAATTCCCTAACATAATCTGTATGAGTATGTATGCTATTGAAGTTGTAGTTACATTTAGATATTTTTGTTGTTGAAGAAGTGTTGCAGCAGCACTCTTACACCTAACACCATTTATATAGATATTTCATCGTTAGTTGGGTTTTAAACAACCACGCAAAATCTTTTAAATAGAAAAATACTTTTGCTTTCATTCGCCCAACTTTCAACATTTTCAATTGCTCATCCTCTAACACTATTTGGATGAATGTGTTTATCTTAGAAATAGTTTAAATAAAATGTACGAAATAAATTTGGAGGTGATGGTAGGTTTATGATGGCTAAGATGTGCTTTAATTTAGAAATTGGCTAATCATATTGTGTTAATAACGCTGGTCGGAAATCTTCTGTTAAACAAAAATAGGTGAACTAAATGAAATTTTCTGTGCTATTTTTAGGCGATCGCTCTAGAATAACCCGAGAACGGTATGCAAAATTGAGATAAATAAAGCAGTGTAAATTATCAAAAAATATGTTATAAAGAAGTTAATTAAAACAATTTGATATTTTATGATACAATATGGATCTAAATCTATCAACCTCTATATAACATTCATAACAGTCTTTCAGAGTGTTGCCAGAATGATGATTTTATCATATTTTTGATGATTTTTTAAAGAAAATATGATTTGATGACTTTTTCTTACAAAATATGATTTATATATCAATCACTAAGGCAAAGATTTTTATGGTCTAGTAAAGATTTATATTGTAGATTTTTAGTCCTTTTTGTTTTTTGAATTGAAAGTTTAATGTAAACCATTAATTTTATATGATTGAAGACTAAATTCTTTCAATCGATTTATGTGATTTTATAGAGTGAATTGAAGATGGCTTGTTAGACTATAGTATGTTTAATTAGTTTTTTCCTCAAGTATCAAAATAAGTATAATACACGTTTCATCACCAGGCTTAAGAAATAATGATAAGAATGCCGGAGTTTTAATAAAGCTTTCGTGAGTCCTCTACCACGATCTTACGTTCCATTTGTAGACTGAAAGCAGTCACAAATAGTATTCTCTATCTCGATATAATTTCTTCTTTTAAGTTACGTGGATTAGGTCTATGATATACGTTGCTTTCAAACGGAATGTTGGCAATATTAAAAATAATATAAATTGGAAAAAATGTTTAGTCAAATTGTTTCTATAATTGTATATTTTTAATATGTCAATACTGAATACCGTAGAATACAACTAGAAGTTTATGTGAGAAGCAGTAAACTAAATTTTCCAAAAAATTACTTATTTTTCAAGACACAAAAACAAAATATATGTGACTACGTGTATTTTGTTTTTGCATGAATTAGGATTTTGACAATTGAATCAGATTTTTCGCTCACATATATATCTTCTTATTAATCTATGCTGATTACAATAAAAGTGACCAGAGTATCAATTTATATTCATTATTATAATATCCTGAAAACTGGTTAACTCTTCCACTGTTATACATGGAGATATAATTTCTGTATTACAAAGTTTATGAAATGCTACATTGATGAAGATTTGAAAAAAGCACTTAAACTACGAACTTTCATTACGTGTACAAATATTTTTTTTTTTTTTTTTTTTTTTTTTTTTTTATTCAGTGACAACCGGATAATTTTGGATATAGATGAGATAAGTACAAAGGACAACACCAAATTTATTTACGATCAATCTCCAATTGACATACGTCTTACATATTCGATATTCAAAGCAAAGTGTATAAATCCTATATAAATGTTTTCATTTGGTCACAGTTTCAATGAAATATCCTTCCCAAAAATCACTGGTTCACACACATAATAGCCGGGCTTGTCCAACTACATACTTTCTTCTTGTTATGGATGTAAACAATGTATTATTACGACACATTTCAAATTTGGGTTTCATAAAGTGTCTTCCTGGCACAGATAGACATGATCCCAAAAACATCACTATAAAAGTTTAGAAATTGTTTTTATTAAAGAAGAAATATATGTTTTTATTGTTTTGCCATAACCAAAATGGTAAGAAATAATAAGTGACTGATTTGGCACTTCAATCGACTAGAGTCGACATAGAGAATACAAATTTTGAAATCAAATAACACATGATACAAAAAACAAGGCAGTTTCATTTAAAAATATTTGACAAGAAACGAGTTTTCATTTAAGTTCAATTTATTTGTAAATAATTGAGAGAGCGTCGACACTTAAAGAAAAACTTAAAACATTCCAAGATTTTTTTAGAAATTTGTGTATTAAAATGTAAGTATGCCTTTGTTTACGAAATTACTATTAACACTAACATTAAAAAAAAAACAGCCTACAATACCTTTGGAACCTTACGTAGCCACCTTTTATTCCTGATATGTCTGCTACTTGAGCGCCCACTAATAAATATCATTAAAAACCCAAAATAACAGTTATTTTGTGACAGATGTGAGATAGTATTAAATTTTATTTATATATTTTTTATCTTTTCAACTTTTCTCTTTGATTTCCATTAATTTAATTGTTAGGATTTTTTAATCTCATGTATTTTTCTACTGGAGATGGATATCTCTTTTTTTATAATTTTGGTAGTACATGAGTGAAATAAACTTTGGTCACAACATTGAAATGAAGATTGTGTTTCCAAAATGATAAGTACATAAAATAATTAATTTTTTCAAAAGCATAAAAAATACAAACTTGATTGTTGAACATTGTAGCATGATTTTATACTAAAACTTCCAATCCCGTTTATTGTTAAATGCTAATATTTTGAAAATAAAATTAAATTACCTCATATCTATACCCTACGTCATCATAGATGTTTAGTGCGTTTGTGCTGATGTTTGTAAGGCACAGAAAAATTCATCCAACACCCACCTTGAAGTATACCAATCGAATCAGAATCACTTTGGACGACTGGCTGTTTGGACGGCTGGCTGGCTGTCCATGTAAACCTTTTGTACAAAGTACAAGTCGCAATTTTGAAGATAATTCAATGAAATTTGGCACGTAGAATTTTCATGACACAAGAACGAGGTCTATTGAAATTGGTTATGATCAGTCCATTATTTCATATAGCCCCCACACAAAAGTCCTCCCGGAATAGAGGTTTAACGATCATAAATGCCTTAAATATAGCAACATTTTAACGAAATTCGATGTCAGAAAGTTTTGTATAAGTATCAATCTTTGTGCCAAATTTCATGAAGATCGGTCCATAATTGACCATAGCTCCCGTATAAAACCCTCTTCCGAAAATCACTTTAAAGTGCATAAATCACATAAACATGTTAGTATCATGTTTATATTCGACACAAATAAGTTTTATATAAGTAGAAATCACTGTGACAAATTTCATGAGGATCGCTCCATAATTTATCATAGCTCCCATATAAGCCCACTTTCGGGAGTCTCCCTAAAGTTCATAAATTCATATAAATGTTAGTATTAACATAACATTCTGTATTCGTATAGTTTATTTTTCACTTAGTAAAAGTATCGGTTCACAATTGTCCACATTTCTAATATAAGACCGCTCCACGAATTTTGATGGACATACACAATGGTGTGGACTATCATATGATGGGGCTTGACTATATCTTTCTTACTTGTTTTTTTTTTTAATATCATGACAAAGACAAAAGCTCTAACAGCCGTTTAGTGACTTGAGGAATATGAAAAAAAGTATTCAATAACATTTTAATCGAAAAACGACAAAAATCAATATAGAGAATTTTCCAAATTTGGATGATTATAATTTGTAGTCCAAAGGATGGAGCCTGAAATAACTTGTTGCTTTTAAGTCAAGCTTTTATTATTTAAGTCTCTGACACTCTTTACCCAATGCTAATTTATGAAGAGTATGTTGTTATTGGCCTTGAAAACAACGTATTGATATATTTTATTAATTTTGTTTAAGTCCTTTTTGGCCAAAGTTAACTTTGTGATATCATATTAAGAGGCTCTTCAAAATATTATATAAAACTTTCTTTGAACTCTAGGAAACTAAAAATAGTTGGAAGTTGTTTAATTTATACGTTAAAATTGCTTTAGATTTCTCCGGATGTGAAATTACATTCGCAATGTTCAGTTGGTTTTAGCAGTGAGATTTAAATAATGTGAAAAATCTTATAAAATAATAAAGTATATGATTTTGCAGAAAAATTATGATTTTTCTTCGTTCAATAATGATTTTTTATCAAAAGTTTCTGGCAACGCTGGTTTTACAGTTATATAATTAAAAGCAATTGGCATAAGTGGTGCAATTGATAGATACCTTTATGGACATTAATTATGCTGCTAAAGCCCTAAGAAGCGTACATTAGTGTAAAGATGAAAATCTTTACTTTCCTACTAGCGTGCCTTAATGGGGTGAATTTTAAGTTGTCAGATTATATGTTTTAAAAATTTTGTTCATAAAAATGCACTAAAAAATTTTTCGGAGAACCATGGGAAAAAAATAAATTATTCTTTCCATAAAAAACTCAAAACTTTTTTACACTAACACCGATTGAGTGGAAAAATATCCAAAATTATACTGGTGGTCCAGCTGTGATAAAAACTCTCTCGAGTATGGCAAACGTATTAGTAATGGCTCTTTCCTACCAGATGAAAAGGCCAATGAGTCCTTTTCGTGCAGATCAATACTTTTGAAGATAGCACAACACAATTAAGTGGATTAAATAATCCATCTGTTACGAGGCAATTTTGGCCCTTGTAAGATCGACTATTGTTAAGGTTTATTATAGGATCTTCGCAACATCGGCTATACATTTTAGAAGCTATGATAAATGGACACTACATTATTAATGGACATGCCGAAACTACTGTAGATCAGAGGGCAGGCTATATCGGTTGGTTTAAATCAAGCCTGTTCTTGGGCATTTGGATCTAAGTGTATTCGTCTAACTTAAAGAAGAAATAAATTACAAATAAAATAAAAAAATTTAAGATTGCCACTAGTGGTGGTAGCAACTAATAGGAAACTTAAATAAATTAAAAAAGGGAAAGACTTTGCAAAATAAATATTCAACTGGAACTTCTTTTAGCATTTCTAAATATCATTTCAATTCACATATATGCACGATTTTTCCGTTGAGCTTTGTGGACCCTTATAATGCGATAACTAATATTTACTTTATGTGGAGGCCATTACTTCTCTGGACCTATGCATCTTTTCCAAATTTCATATGAAATTTATTATATATATATAAGATTTTCACTGTAAATTTCTTTAAGGTATGCCACTTTATATGGGAGTTAACTATCCTCCCGGACCTATTCATACTGTTTTGATTTCATGAATAAAATATGATAAGTTGGTGATTTCCACGAAGTTTGTGTGGTCAAACTGTAATAGTTCTTCAAATATTATATAATGAATATTTGCCTTGTATGAGAGGTACCATTTCCCCTGGTCCTACCCATCATATTTTCATTAAAATGATAGAAGTTGTTGAAAAAGTTATTCCTACAAAATGTTAAAACTTTTGCTGTAAAAACAAAACGATATTTAATACTATTTTTATTGTATGGGGGATACCATTTTCCCTGTTCCTATCCATTCCATTTTCATTTGAAGTTTGGAAGAGGAGGATAATTAGTATTTTCTTTATATGAATGAGAGTATTCCCTCTGGTCCTTTCTTTTCCATTTTCATCTCTATTATTAAATTTATAAGAAAGTTATTTCCTCAAAATTAAAAGACTTTTGCGGAAACAGTTCTTAAGTTATGAGTTAAATGTTATTTTCTTAGTATGTGGGTACTATACCCCCTGCTCCTATCAAAAAATATAATAGTCTGTTTTAATTCCAGGGTTCACAGAATTATATTGTGAAAATTTCATGAGTTTAATTTTCAGTAGTTTAACGTCTTATAAGGTACAAACACGCAAACAAACAATTCATTATACCATTATACCAACCACCTATGGTGGAGGGTTGTTGCGGTATTATGCATTTGTGCTGATGCTTGTAATGCACAGAAAAAATCATCCACCTTAAAGTTCGACAAAGAATCAATTTCTGAGTTAATTTAACGAAGTCCGTCTGGTCAACTGGCTGTCCATGTAAACTTTTTGAATAAAGTATACATCGCAATTTTAAAGATATCTTGACGAAATTTGATACGAATAATTATGATCGGTTCATTATTTCACCTTGCCGCCATACAAATATCCTTCTGGTATAGGAGTTTAACGATCATAAATGTCTTAAATATAAAATATTTTGAATTAAAGTTTGGTATAAGTATCAATTGTTATGCCATGTTTTAAGAAAATCGGTTCATAATTAATCATAATTAAATTCATAATTAAAATTAACTTTTTTATTCTTTCCATTTAAATTAAGTGTTTTATTTTCTGCAAAAGCAACTTTAATTTTCTCAATTGAAACATTTTTTTAATTTATTGTTCATTTGAAGCTTAAAATATTTTGGATTTTTTTCCAAAACTTCAAATCGTCCTATATATGGACAGCATAAACCAGATTTTTTTTTTTTTTTTTTTGAAATCATTACAAACATAATTACATTTTTTCAAGATGTTTAGGAATAAAAACCATAAATGAATTCTTATGATGTAAAATATTATATCGAAAGTTACTAAACTGATTTCTGATTTTACTTAAGAAATCCGAACTATCGAAATTCTTGCAAGAATCAACTACCAGTTCGCCTGGTAATCTTAAACATTGTCCATAAACCATTTCTGCTGGAGACACCTTTATATCTCTTTATAACAACTGAACGTAATCCCAATAAAACAATTGCAAGCCCTTCAGACCAATTACTAATGTTTCCACGGTTTAAAATTGACATTTTCAATTGGCAATGAAATCGTTCAACTAATCCATTGGATTGATATGATGTAGTTACTATACTGTCAATACCAAGTAGTTTGGATACCTCTTTAAAAATGAAGGAAGTAAATTGTGTAATTTATTGAAAATGTCTTTTCTCATTTTCAGTGAAAAATAGTGTCATTAGATTCTTCGCACCAAATAGATACATCATATATAGGTATATTTATTTTATTTAATTTATACGGACAATTTTTATTTTCAATTAGATCTTTCAAACATAAATCATTACTCTGTTCACTAGACAATTGGATTTTATTTACTGTATCATTTGAAATTGAATGTATTTCAGAAGTAGTAGATAGTGTATCTGCCACGACATTTGAATTTCTTTTAATTCAATTCTTTTAATTGTCTTGGACTCCATTCGACTCGAGAGTTTAAAACTTGAATAAGTGATTCGTGATCTAAGTAAACTACAAAATTTCTACCTTCTAAAAAGCGTATAAAATGAATATAAGCATATAATTGTATCCTATTTAGAATAAAAAAATTATATTTTTGAATTTCATAGATGATGAAAAATATTGAGGATATTTTGTTTTAAAATTTGTTAAATATCATGATCTAGTTTATTTCATAGTATAATTTTAGGCACCAATATGAATAATTTATGAAAACCTAAAGTCATCATATTGAACATGTCCCATAATTTTGAACAGATATAAAAAATAAGTGGGAGTGTTATAGTCGGCTGGGCCGAAATTTTTACAAAAATCTATATTTCATAAATATATAAAAATATTAGAATTATCTCTTATTAAAATTTTTGCTTTAATCTGGAAATATACGTAATATTTGTAAACTGGTGTTAACCATGACATCGGAAATTTGTAACATAAAAAGTCTTGGAAAACACCTTGGGTATACGACTCAGGAGGATCTGTGTTGAAAAGCTAAAAAAAGAAGAGATATCAAAATTTTAAATTCCTTTTCAGTTTTCTACCAACATTTTATTTTTTTTTTTTTTTGAAAAAGATATCTCAGAATGAGATATTTTGAACTTGAATTAGTCATCCTAAAATTCTCAGAATTTTTAACTTTGGGCCTCTAAGACACAATTCCACCAAACATGATATGCCATCTTATTATCTACATTTAAAAACTTAAAACACAATTACAGTTAAGTGATAATATTTTAGAAAAAAACATTTCACATACTCACATTTATTTGTCAAATTTATTTTTTCACAAAAAATATGCCCAAATTAAAACAAAATTCAGTGGACACTAACCGTGACACAGCAGCTCCGTTTGCAAAATAAATGGCTGAACCGATTTTTATGAAACTAGAAACGTCGCACGGTGGCTCAACAAATTTTTATAAAACTAGGAACGTCGCACAGTGGCTCAAAAATATTCAAAAACATAGCTAATAATTTCCACCAATAGCTACATTTGAAGTATTTACAGTTAAAGATAACATTGCGTTTGAGGTAAAATGGTTAAGCAATTATATCTTTTTTTTTTTTTTTTTTTTTGTAGCATAAATATTTAAATAAATGTAGTTTCCCAAAAGTATTAAAAACTGAAATTATCTATTTTCACTACTTTAAAAGGTATTTTCGAAGTCGTGAAAAACGTAATTTTATGTAAAGTATATACATATTCATATTTTGCAGAAAGTTATTTGACCACAATCTTTAATTTGTATTATTGGACGTTTTGCTTGCACTAATTTTCAAATATAAATATATATAATATAAATCAAATATAAAGTTTAGTTTAAATATTGGCACATTTTGGTAGATTTTGATAGTTTTTAAAGAAAATTTTGGTAGGAAAAATATTTTCATTGTATCAGCGCTGGTTGTGACTAACATAAAAAGATATTTTAAATAAAAATAAAATATGTAAATAATTTTGTTGTGAAAAAAAAACAGAGAGCGGTAAAAAATATATGTATCAAATTCTTACCCACATTTCCTGTAGATTTTCATTGAATCTTGCTGTCTTTTTACAATTTATCACTTCTTCCCCAAAAATGTTAAATTTTTTTACAAAATATATTATTTTTTTATTTTATTTTATTTTTTATTTTATTTTATTTTTTGAATAATCATAATTTTTATTCATAAGTAATTTATTACTTTTGTGAAACTTTTTCTATGAATGGGCTAATGATAATATATAATAAAAATAATAATACTAATTTTATAATTAATTTTAGTCATCACATTTCTTATTTTTTTTATTTATGGTATAATATCATTTTCTTCCTGAATAATTACTAATGTACTGTGTACTAAACATATTAGTCTTCAATATTGAGCAAAAATATTTAAAATTAAAAAGATAGAAATTTTAGCAAAAACGTTATTTTTTAATTATACAACATCATTTACAATATTGCATAAAAGATCCGATTGGATCGCATTACGTAAAGCCTTCCATATATAATAGGATAAATATTAAACAAAATTTTAAAATCTATCTTCAGTTCCCTACCAATTAAAAATTGTTCATTATAAACTAGTTTTTAAAAATTTCTTCACTGATTCAGATGCCAAAATTATAAAAAAAAAACTTTTTTTTTAAATTAAGGGTTTTTATCGCAAAACTTGTGCGCACATATTACGGCGAACAGAGTGAACGTTCAATTCTACTCTCTAAGGTCTGGTAGACAAACTTAAGACAACAAATTCAATAAACAATGAACCATTAGGTTAAAAGAACGCCGGATTGGCAGAGAACGACGATGCTGTCCATAAAATTATGCATCTCCTGTATCTGAGACACCGTGAAAAACTGCACCGAAATTTTTTACAATTTTACATGAGTCCTTAAAATTAAAAAAAAAAAAGAAATTTTGTTTTATACCTCACACACAGCTTGTTTCATTTTATTTCAACATTGACATATCTCCTTATTGGAAGACCTCTTTTTAATCAAGTTTCTACACCGAATTCTCTTAAATATTAACGATAAATTTTCCATTTCTTTAAAGTATTTCTCCCACCAAAAATATAGCTGAAAATATATAGAAGATTAAACTCCATGTTGAAATTGAAATTCATTGTAAATGCAGCATTTATTTTTCATATAGGGTACCCGAAACGAAAGAAATGTAAACACAGTATTTTAAAACATTCAGAGATGAAAGTAGTATATTTTCATGTGGCTTCTATCTGTTGATCATCGCTAATATTTTTTTGGCATTAAGCCAAAACATCACAACAAAAATATTTCATTGTATGCCGGCATGTTGCCTGCCGATGACCTTCAAATCGGTTATTTGCACTTTTCATACCGAAATACTTACATACATTTTTACTCGAAACACACAGAGAGCGTACATAAAATGCGGTAGCAATGCTATACTAACACAATTTTGCGGTGAAGCAGAAGTATGGGCACTATGGGGCTGCAGAGATAGAATGAGTTTTATTTTATTAATTTTTTTTTTTTTTAGTATTTTTATGTTATCTTAAAATTATTATTTGTAGGCTGAAGAGCATCAGTATCAGTTAGTATAGCAACTTATTTTGGTTGACTAACTTCATTCTCGAGCGAAAGCGACCAATATTCAAAATGAGCACTAATAAGGTTTTAACAACAAAAGTGGAATTAGGTTGAAGACTTTATCACGAAAAATAATAGCATTATATTTTTACGATTAATTTTTTTCTTTTTAATTAATTACTTCAATTTTTATATATCATGAATTCCACGAAAGAATACATAAAAAATACAATTTTTTACTTTTTGGCCGTGTTTTTTTCGCGGTTTGAAATCATTAAAATAAAACAAGTGGAATATTCGACACGGCCGAATCTTTTATACTCTTCATAAAATCTATATTTCATTAGTATATAAACATATAGGAATTATCTCTTATCAACATTTTTGCTTTGATGTGGAAATATACTTAATATTTGTAAACTGGTGCTAACCATGACATCGGAAATTTGAAGCATAAAGATTCCGCGAAAACTCCTTGGATATATGACTTAGGAAATCGCTCAGACCATATATGTTGAAGAGCTGAATAAAGACCTAACATTTTTTTTCGAAAAAAATACCTTAGAATTAGCTATTTTAAACTTGAGTTAGCTATTTTAAAATTTTAAGAATTTTTAAGAATTTTTAACTTTTGGGCTCTAAGACTCAATTCCAGCAAACATGATATGCCATCTAATTATCTACATTTAAAAACCTAAAGCACAATTACAGTTCAATGATAATAATTTAAGAAAAAACATCTCACATAAACAGATTTACTTGTCAAACTTATTTTTTCACAAAAAGTATGCCCATATTAAAACAAAATTAAAAATGGAATCTACGAGGATACGAAGTTTGGCTTGAAGATTTGTGATCTAGAACGCTTCCACTAGACTATCTATACTCATAGAAAAAATTTGTTGAAAGACAATTATATTATATATATAATTATATATATATATATATATATATATATATATATATATATATATATATTATTATATTATTTTATACTTTCTAAACTCTTTTCGGTTTATATCATATTTGTCTGGCTGGACGGCTGGCTGTCTGATTGTCTGCCAATATAAACTTTGTGCACAAATTACAGGTCACAATTTCAAAAATAATTTGATGAAATTTGGCACATATGTTTATTCTGGCATAGATTATTTTACCCAATCTCCATACAAATACTCCACGGAATAGGGTTTTACACATAAAAATACATTAGTTATCTCAACAAAAGTCTGTGTGAATAAGTTTTATATAAGAGCGAATTGTATTGAGAAATTTCAAAAAGAACGGTCTACAATTAGACATATCTCCCTTATAATGCCCGAATATCACTTTAACTCGCATAAATCGCACATATCAAACAAACAAGTTGACACAAATAAGTTTAAATTGATCGGGAATCACAGTATCCAATTTCATAAGGATCGGTCCTTAAATGGCCATAGGTACCACTTTAGGTTCATTTCCGAACATATGAAAATCATTTTAAGTCACAAACGTAATATGCAGGATTTCGAGCTTGACAGACAATAACTTTCTTACTTATTCAAAAATGGCTTTAATAAACATCAATTATTTTGTCTCTAAAACTTCGTGATTTGTCTCTACAAATCAAGCTTCTGAGAGCTTTTTAACGAATTTTTGCAGCATTTATTAAACTTAATTTTAAATACTAATTATTTTTGTATTTCTTTTTTTTCTGTACATCACAAGTCAAATTAATAAATAAACAAAATTGTCTTCAAAATGTTAAAATATGCTCTAAAAGGGTTAAATAGGCTCACAAAATAACAAAATATGCCCTAAAATTCTATATATGCAAAAATATATCTTTAAAGGTGAAATATGCGAAAATATGTATTTACAAAACGATGCCAAAATGCTTTATTTGTTCTGAAATGAATAGATATTTTATCGATGGCTTCACTAAATATATAAAAAAAAACATGCAATTGCATTTTTGTAGTTTCTCTGTAAATGGCTATTGTTGGTGTTTTTTATAAGAAGATTTTTTTATTATAATATTTAAAGTAGACTACGTTTCCCTTCTAATACCACCAAAATTAATGAAATCCAACTTTAGCTTCAAAAATACGACTTTGTGAAATATTTTGATTTTTTTTTTTTTGTAGAATTAGAATCGCGAATTTTGTTTCATTTGAAAAAATTGAAATAGTTATGTTTAATTGATGGTATAAAGTCTGTGTACACCAAATATGAAGCAAATCGGAAGACCTAAGATCTTTGCATATTTGATGCCTCGTAGAATTCTTGATATATAATTTTCCTCAAATTTAATTCAAAACCTACCCATAGTATTTTTTCTTGTTTATGCGGTTGGAAGTTTACTAAGTAAATTAAGCTATTTTGGGCATGATTTAGAGTTGTTGTTTATATATATGCCTTTGTGTGTGTATTTGTTTCGATTGTTTTGTATATATTTAGATTTCAATTGAACTAGAAACCACCCATGGTCTATGCCACATCATCGTCATACCACAGAAAAATACTTAACACACTAAAGTGTGTATATTTCAAATTAATACAGCTCATTTGATGCTTTTGGCTGCTACACACGCATTTTTGAACATATCCAAACAAACACACACATATATCAGATGAAAATGTGTGTTAGATTTCGTTGTTGTTTTGTTTTCCTATATTGCACATTGACATTGGCATTGAATGTTTGTTTGCGGTGTATGGTATGTACCAGTATGAACGAAAATTGTGGCAATAACTTGATGCTGTTGTTTTAGACTATTTTTAGAGGATTTGTTAGATTTCCGCACACAAAATTTGCTCAAATCATTTATACACGTACAAGTATAGGTATGAACATAGAGTGTGGCATTAGGATTTCTATGTATGTGCAACATGAGAAAAGTGCAAGTGAGTATGTTTGGTTATTTAACTAAATGTTTAAAGTTTTTTTGTTTGACTTGTGTTATGTTTTACACCATTTTAAATTAATGTACACAAGTTGCCAATGTTTAAGTGTGCCTTTGTGCCAGCCAAGTTTATTAGGAGTGCATGCATGTATGTATTTCCTTACTATGTAGCATATGAAAATGGTTTTTGGGTTTATGTGTCTGTTCCTCATCCTACCATTTATAAAACAGATTTGCCTATGATTTGTTATCTTTAAACCATATATTTCTGTCTGTCTGTATGTCCGTCCATCCATAGGAAAATATGTTGGCTGTTTAAAGTGCATGAGTATCACATACACACATATTCATGTGCTGCAGTTATTGTTAAAGTAGATTTTCTCGTTTATTTGCATCTAACTGAATTAAAGTTAGTGTTTTCAAGGTGTAGGTATGTTGTTGTATTTATAATACACATTCCCATCTACATACATATACTTTCAGCGTTCCAAGCACCATTCAGATATTTATTTAAACATACATGCATACATTCAGTTTGTATTGTTAGTATGTAAGACTTGTTGAACGATTTTCTGCTATAGTTGTTGTTTTTGTTATAAATGTAAAGTTGCATGTATTACATTAATATGGCAAAGTCAGTGGGTCAACTGGATGTGTGTCACCAATGACAATTACTGATAATACATGAAAACAATATCGTGAAGGAAATTATAACAAGAATAAGAACGTGGAAATAGATGTCGGAAGTATTAAGAAAGTATTAAAATGTTCTGGTTTTATATTATGAGATTAAGAGGATATGCAAATGAAATAGCAGCTTTATTTATATGTATCAATTAGATGCGCTTACAGTAAAGGAAGATGATCCCTGAATAATAAGATAATTAGATAACTACTTCCAATATTCCAAGATTCCAAGTTGTGCCTTCCCTTATATTTATACCACATGACTCCTTCACAGAACATATACATAATTACACTTCATATACACATATAGGGATCCCTTTGCACAATCTACCTAAAGTTATCGTGAGAATGAACGAAAAATTAAAAAATAAATCAATAAGTCTTAATTTTCTTAATAAGCATATGAGTAAAAATAGGTATATTTAATTGATTAATTCATTTAAATATAGTGTTATGATTAATCATAATAAAAATTCACACGATTCATAGAAGTCAACTCTTCTGATACAGAAAATAATAAAAATGGAATATTAGTTGCGAAATTGCTAAAATCAATTAAAATTTTAATTCATTTTGCTCCAGTCATCAAAATCATAATATCAATTAAATGAAAATAATTATTTGACCCGGCGTTTCGCTGGGTCACGTCTAGGAATCGAGATATATCGATTTGAAGTTAGTAACTATCATATAGGGGAAATTGTGACCTTTGGTGGTCTTTTTTTGACATAACTCGAGAACCACCAGTCCGATTTTGCTGAAACAAATTAAAAAAAATTAGGAATTACAATTCCTTTAATCTGTTCATATTCATATATACCGCAGTTGATTTAAACTATGATAATAAAACACTATTTAGGTTTAGAGCTAATTTTCCGAATATACAGCTGGATGGACATAATGTGTAACGAGTTAATTGTATTCTGAAATATAAATAAAAATGTTTTGATAAGTTTTTGAAAACAAAATGGGTGAGTAGATTATTACACCATTTCTTGAATTTTCAAAATGCCGCCAAAGTCGGAAGATATTTCCAAAAAACAAATTCTGAATTTGCATTTTAAAAATATTTTATCTAAAATAATAAAAATTTTTACAGCATTAGAAAGAAAAGGAATAATTATGGGTAAAACTTTTCTAAATAAACCATTGTTTGGATTTAAATTAAATTTAATAAAAAATAATATTTGGTTTTATTATTTCATTTTATTATTTGTAAATATTTTCAAATTCAATATAAAAAACAAACTCCTGCACTACACCAGCATAGGTGGTTCGAGTATTGTGCCTTATTACGACAGGCACGGAGAGAGGACGTAAAAATTTGAATGTGTTAGTGTATTTGGTTTACTTACGCTCTTTGCTATATATTTTGTTTTTTGTTAGAACAAAACTAAATGACTTTTAGTTTTTTATTTGCTCTCAATTATTTAGTTTCATTAACCTTCGTGTTCTGTATTGTCGAAAACACTCTGCTCCGGAGTGCTATGGGCGCCTTTGCTTGTCTTAAAGTATACCGTACTATGTTCTTCCATATGATCTACTAGCTCGCAATCTTAAAGATATCTTGGTGAAATTTGGCATGAAACTGGTTATTTTAGATCCATTTTCATACCTAGTCTCCATACATATATCCACTTGGATTAGGGTATACTTTATAGAAATATAAATTACATATCAGAAGTGCCCCTGTCGTTTTACGTGTATCGTAAAAGACGATTCGAAGGAATAGATATATTTTTAACACTGATTAACATTTAGAATATAATATCATTATTCTATGTTTTTGAATGTATATATATTATTTTTTGCAATATTATTAAAAATGTATTAATTGCAAAAAAGTTTTTCTTTTTTTTTATAATAAAAAAAGGAGGCTGTAGAAATTTGTGAGAATTTTCAAACATTCAAATTTATAAATAGTAAAAATACTTTAATAAGAAAAATTTTTTTTCAATAAAAAATTTACGAATTTGAATGTTTAATTTTAATAATTTAGTGATATGTCCGATTATATTTCATTATAATTAGTTTTATAAATTTAGTAATAAAATACGAAATTAAATTTTTTTATGTGTATATATATATATATAAATAAAAAACTACATAATTGATTTTTATTACCAGTGATGCCAGGAGCCGAGAAAAAAGGCTAAATTCAACTTTAAAGAAGGTCGAAAAAGCCTAAATATCCCAAAAAATAAGGCCAGAAAAAAGTTAAAATATTTTCTTTAATTTAAAAGCTTATTTTTTCTTATTCTCATTAGTTTTTTATATTTATTAAAGACATTTTAATAAAGTTATAAATAAAACAGAGCAGCTGACAGTAAAATGGCTCAAATGAAAAATCACCCCAAAAGTTCCCATATAAATTCAGGTTTTATTTCATATGAAAAATTATCTAACGTTTTGAAATGATTTTTCGACATTTTTAAACTATAATTCCTTTTCGATTAAGCATTTTTAAGTTTTTTTGTGATTTTTCGCTCATATAAGAATTTTCTAAATTTATGTTTATAAATAGTTTTTATGGTTGAGGAAGCAAATTAAAAGTAATTATAATTATCGATTTAGTAATTCCATCAAATTAGTTATTAGTATCTTGATATATTAGTTGATCTTGATTTAGATAATGAAGCGCCGTAGGCGAAAATTTTTGTTAAATATAAATAATATAGATTTTATTTGTAAATAAATACATAAAAATTCTTTAATAAGTGGTCCTGTATGTATATTGTTGACTATTGAAAAATATAGAAAAAAGTAATAGTGTTTTTTCCCCCCTTTATAAAATAAATATTTTGTTTAAATAATATCTCATATACACTTTCTTCAAAATAGAATTTTAAAATATATCAGGAATAAGTTGAATTATGTACTTATTCCATTTCCAAAATTCTATGAAAATCAAAAGAATGTTTTAATTTGATTTTATTATATTTCAATCATGAATTTTAATATAGAAAATATTGAAAAAAGTTTGTTTTAATTTATAAAATTTTTGTACTTCGAAAAACATGTAAAATCAAACGAATTATGTTGTTATGCTGAACACTATCTGCTAAAGTAATGGACATATTTTTGTAAAAAATTGCACAATATGTAATTAAATGCAACAATTCTAAAAATTAAAAGAATGTAAAACAACATACACTGCCTGCCACTTGAATAAGGAATCACATTTTTTTAACTTTAATTAAGTATATCTACTAAACTAATGTTCAGAAAAAAATAATTTTTTGCGCAACCAAATTTCAAAGTGCTGGCTTCAGTTTCCTGAAGAAATAAAAAATACACATATTTTGTTATACAAAAATACAACTCTAATCCATTTGTCGGACCATGTCATCGTATTTTTGGCAAACTGTAGACGTTGTGATTTGCGTTTTTCATTAAGTGGTGGTTTTTTTTTGCAGTTTTCGTCATACTATGTATGGGCACGATTTTCAAATATGATGCACTGCTCTTAGATTGGCACTGACTCCATTTTTTTCACGTAATTTTGATACTGAAATGGCAGAATTTTATGCAATTCTAAGAATTTTTCGTCTTTTTTTTTTTGGAGTTGTTGCCATTTTCTTCCGCCCTTTCATGCTTTTTCCATATCTTTCCACGTTATTTTAATAATTGTACATAACTGTCTTTCCTCTATTAATGTTTTTGGCTATTTGGACCGGATTCTGACCCTGAGATTTCAAAATCAGAATTTTTTTCTCTTTCAGAGTTATTAAGAGCCTTACCAGGTCGCATTTTGAATAAAAACGATTTAAAAACCATCAAATTAAAAATTCTCTAGCCGTTTATATTGAAAGAAATTCAAATCATAGCCTTCCTGATTAATATTAAAAGAATTCCTTATTCAAGTGACACACGAAATAGTATCACAGAAATACATGTCTTTAAATAAATGCATAATTTTAGTATAACAAAATATGTATATTTTTTGTTTCTTCAGGAAACAAAAGCCAACACTTTGAAATTTGGTTGCGCAAAATATTATTTTTTTCTGAACTTTAGTTTAGGAGCTATACTTAATTAAAGTTAAAAAAATGTGATTCCTTATTCAAGTGGCAGACAGTGTACTTTGCATTTATTATATTGATTGATGACACATAAAAACGGACAGAAAATATCCATTTTCCTATGTGAAATCTCCGATTTCAAAGAAATCGAAATAACTTTAGACTTAGCGGCCTTTCTCATTTATGTTTTGAAAAACACTTTCAATGTCTGTAGTGAATTTCATTGAAATCGGAGATTTCAAATATGCTTTGTTATGAAATCATCCAATTACCCAATTCACAAAGTTGTTATCGGAGCTATATTATGCATATGTGCTAATATTTATAAATCTAAAAGGGAATTATCCAACGCCTATCTCAAAGTATACAAGTACCAAATGACTCAGAATAACTTTCTTAGCCATTCTAGTTATGTCCGTCCGTTAGTTTAGCAGATATGCAGGCTGACTGCTCATGTAAAACTTTTACGAAAAGTATTTTAATGAAATTAAAAAGCGTGATTTTTTTACCTAGTTCTCACACATATGTTCTGCTCATAAATGCATTAATTAAATTTCCATTTTAATTAAATTCATCATAAATAAGTAGAACAAATTTTAAGTATATCAGTTCATAGCTACACATAGAAAGCAGATTCGTTGTGGCAACCGAATTTTTTACCAATCGAATTCTGTATGTTTCACGTACTATTTAAGAAATTTGATTGCATGTACCGAATTTTTCGGTACATGCAACTGGTTTTATATAAAAATAATTCGTTTAATAAAACAGAAATTGTCGATAGAAGAATAGAACCAATTAAAAAGTCACGTGATTTTTATTTATTTTTTTTTTCTTTTTAATTTTTTTTTGTGTTGTAGCTCCATATTTCTAATACAAACTATGATATTAATTTAAATATTTTCTTAAAAATAACGTGTACATAACTCTGAAAGCAATTTCATCTATCTCTCGATATGTTCCTTCTATAAATGTTAGTATTTGCTTGCATCCATAATAAACAGATCTAAATTTGAAATGTCACAATGAAACTAAATATTTATGCATTACCATACCCTTTGATTTTTTTACATATTATGCACACATAAATTCCACATATTTCTTTGTTATTGATTACATGCTAAATTTTGAGGCATAGCCGTCAATTTAATCTTTGTTTTTTTTGAAGGGGGGGGGGGGGGGGGGGGTTAGGATCTATGTATGTATCGATATTAGTCTGCGTAGGTATCCGTATAGCACCACCTTAAAAAATGCTTACTATTATTATCTTCCTCTTGAACATATCACTATATCATGCTTAAACTTACCGTTCATAAATTTGCTCGTTGCATTATCAAATTTTAAGAATATTACTTTATTTTATAAATTTTCATTAATTATTCAAAAAGAAAGGAAAACCTTTCTTATGTTCAAATTTGGCAAATACTTGATCAAAATTGCGTTGTTTTATCTTGTAAATGTTTTGTATGAGATAAATTCTCAGCTATAATTAATGGTAAGTAAAAAATTCGTTTCCCATTAACAAAGAAAAGCTAGGAAATATTTTATATAGCAGTTACGTTATTTTGGTCAAATATTTGACTAGTCTGAACATAACTTTATCTATAAATAAAAATGTAATTTTAAAAATGTCAGAGAAAATTAAAATTATATTAATAATTACCAGCACTGATACTGTTATACATATTATTGGTTATAAAAAAGGAAATTTATTTCACTTTTAAAATATGTTAATACAACAATTTTTTATGATTGTTATCACCAACATTCGATTTTGGAAATAATTGTATTCCATTAAATATAGTTGCCTAAAATGAATTGGAAAATTATTGTGAATAAAGACATTAATTGGCTAGTAAACTAATTTTTTTATTGTGAAAACCTTAAATCCGTTAAGTTTTCACTTTCAAATATAAATAATGCCTGTTGGGTATGAATATTATGTCATTATAATAAAAATTTGTTTCATTGTAATAAATTTTAATAATTTTCCAACTAAACTTTTTTCTATCTGTATAAATATTGGAAATCATAAATGTTAATATCGAGCTGAAATTTGTTAAATAACTATTGTATAGCTATAAGTCAGACTACTAAATTTCATCAACAATCAGTTCATAACTGACCAAAACTCCTATATAATGTGCTACTAGCAATAAAAGGTGTATAAATCCCATATCAAAAAGCGGCATTAACCTGATTTAGGAACACTTTATATTTATTTGTAAATTGTACAACTAAATTTACACGTTTTTATTTATAAAACTAAAAATTAGCAATTCCTTTATTTGAATTTAATTTCATTTCTTGTCATTCTTATAGTCATAATTGTATTTTTATTCATAAATTGGGAGCACTTTTATCGACGTTAACTCCTAACGTATATAAGTTTAAATTTTGTATGAAATTGCCAATAAAACACAGCTAATATTTTCTTTATTTCTATGCAAGTAGCTTGAATATATTAGGTTTATTTCGGGAGTTATACGGCATTTCTTAACTTCAATTGACATCGCTGTTAAATTTAAATCACTTCATGAGACTTTGAACATTAGTCCATTAGTCATCAATAAAGCTATCGTCTTCGTATTGAACTGATTAGTGTGATCTGATTTTATAACTTTAGTTGACTATATATTCCGTCATTGCATTTGAAATATTGCTTTTTTATATCGTATAATAATCGTCGGCACTTAAATTATGATTTAATCCTAATGTCTAGTTGTCGAGGAGTGAATGGTGGCAAAATTTTCGCATAAATAAAATTTTTTTCAATTAGAAAATTTGCTTAATAACTGAGTTATGCTCGTCTGCCTAAAATATTCGGACTCTTAAGAATTACCGAATTTTATGATTTAAAAATATTATTGTTAGATTCAATCATAACTTATTTTATATGTAACACTTTCTTTATATGACGAAAATACCACGTTCTTTCCATTGCCATAAACTTATGGCCTGCTTTAGTACGACAAGCTAATTATTTGAAAATAAAATTTCTATGAAAATCACTCAAAAATATATTTCAAAAAATGAGTAACTTTCATACAAATTTTATTTTCAAGCAATTTTGTTTTTGTATTGAATCAGGGCCTTAATTTTTAACCAATTTAGTTTTCTTCAACAGAGTGTTGTGCTGGAATGTCGCGAAATACTTGGTACTTGGATCAAAGGTTACGAAAATAAGGTTAAAAGTAAAAAAAAATATACATGGAGCTTTGAAAAGTTACGAAAAAATAACAAATATAAAACTAAACGGCAACACTGGTTATGGTGCCATATGATCAGGCAAGTTCGACTATAATATTCTTACTTATTTTAAAGGTATCTAAATGAAATTTTAACAAGTTTTTTACTATTTCCTAAGGAGAAATCCTATTGCAAATATTAGGAATTCATTGATGAGCTCTGGTAGTATAATTAAATTATTATAATATGTACGAATTAGCTTTCTGAGGATCAGTCCCTAATATTTATATTTAAAGTTTGAAATAAATTTATTATGATAATAAAAAAAAATTGTGATAACATAAACTTTTCTATTCTGGGTTTCATATAAATGCTCTTTTGGTATAAGTTCTCGGTGATAAGTAGTTGTCACATCCGCAAAAGCACATAACGAGAACTAATGACTGACAATTCTCATGAATTCGAAAATAACACTCTGAAGCTAGTTCTCATATAATCTAAGCTTGCTTTAATTATTTTCATTTCTTCATTTTCGCAAATTGATAAATATTTAGTTTACATTTATTAAAATTTCTGAAATAAAAGTTTTGGTTTCAAAAAATTAAAAATAAATGAAAATAAAAGATTAAATTCGTAAAACTTTTAAAATACATAAATAAATACTATTAAAATCTTTAAAGTACTTACAAAAGCAAGATTCTAAATAAAATGAAACATAAATAATACAGCAGCTGCATAGAAAAAAATATGATCTATTAAACGATTTATGATAGATAAAAACTTTTCCAATTACTTTCTTAATTGTATCAATTATTGAAGTGATCAAAATTCAAACTTTCTAATATTTTTTACTAAAAATAAAACCATTTATCGGCTTTCAATTATTTTTCTTATTGTATCAATTAATTAATCAATCAAATATTTATAAATATAAATAAAAATAAGTGATAATTTGAAGAATTGAATGTATAATTTTTTTAATAGGTTGCATTTCAATTAATAAAATAACTGAATAGTCATATTCATATATTAATAATTGAGATTGGATTTTAGATTTTTCTATCTAAAATTTTAATTTAATTTGGTAAAATACTTTAATTTTGAGTAATATATTTGATTACAAAAATATCTGAAATTATTTCAAAATTCTGATTAATAATTTAATTCACATTTTTTCGAAAATATTTTTTTCTCTGTATGGCTGTAATACAAATGAAATGTTTTGTATTAATTGTTTTTCGGCTTTATTTTTCTGTTTTCGTTAAAAACACTCAAAACAAATAATTGGCGAATATTAAATACTTTTATAAACAATTCCACAAAATTTATTCAACATTAAAAAAATAAACAACTAAAAAAAATTTGTTGTTTATTTATACGCAAATGAAAGAATATTTCTTGTTAGTTTTCAACACCATGTCTGATATTTTACTGGACCCCTCCTACCCGCTTTGCGTATGTCCGTCTCTAAGTCCAACCGAGCCGTTAGTCAACCAACCATCCAAATATACAAAAGAAAACAAAATATTAAGAGAATATGTACAAAAAAAGAAGAAAGACCTAAAAAAGCAGCAGAAAGTCGTCTGTCTATGAAGTGAACATACAATATAATCAGCATATTTATTTTATTTTTTTGTTGTTATTTTGCTGCTGCCTTTGTTGTTGTTGCTGCTGTTGTCGAAAGTTGACTGTTGTATTTAGTAAGTATTTGTGTGTTAATATTGTTGTTGATTTTCTTTGTTTTCTTATTTCTTTTTTAAAAAGAAATATACGCACACATTCTGCCAAACTTAAGCATATAAAAAACACAAATACTTTCTCAAACAAACACAGATACTCACTGACGCTCTGGGTATACAATAAACAAATAAAATAAGGTCAATGAACCTAGCCCAATGTAATTTCGGTTATCGTAGGTTAAGAAAAAAATAATAATAAAAAATTAATAAATAAAGGGAATATATTTGTGGTAGTGTATGTGTGGTTTGTGTTAGTGAGTAAGTGAATGGACGAAACACATGAAAAATGTACAGTAAACGATAAAAAAGCTCACATTAACAGACACATTCCCTTTTGCAAATAAATGAAACGCATACTTCCAAATGTATTGTTCCCTGCTTATTTTGAATAAAATGAAAATATTACTGATATTTGTAATCGTAGAAAAAGCACAGTGGGACAAAATGGAGGATATGACGATTTTGCTATTTTATAAAAAAAAAAAAACCTTACTTTCGACACTCATCCTATGTTTTGCCATAACTTTAAAACGAATAGACATAATTTCATAATTCAACATTTCACTAAAAGTGAGACCTATACGATTACGTATGTCCATCTTTCCACATACCTCAATATATGAAGTTTTTCTATTGAAGACCTCCTAATCGATACATAATTTTTGAGAAATAATTTGATCATTGTCCTCTCGTATATTTATTCGATATTCGCAATTGTTTCATATCGAAACATGCATATGAGGGGAAACACAAAGGAAACCTTTTCGTTATAATACACGATGGATAGTGGCTGTTCCAACAAGCTCAGCTATGTGTTTTTTTTTTATCAAGTTTTCAGAGACAAAAACCCGTTTTATTTATTTATTTATTTATTTTAATTACACATTTCATAGAAACAATTATAAAAATTGCTACAAATAACTGTAAAAAAATCCCGATACGATTGGGCATTTGGCAGCTATAATTGAAGTTTGTAAAAAACTCCACACACATAACTAGTTTTGTCGGAGTATTTATAATAAAATCAAATTTTATTTACACAGAAAAAAGTCACCAATTACCAAAATAATTCATTAAATTAAAAATTATTTAAATTTGCACCTCATACAATTACTAATAACTGAAAAAAAATTAAAAACATAAAAAATTTATTAAACCAATCAAGTAGTTAATTGAATGAATAAAAAAAAAAAATCTTACTCTTTTATTTTACTTTTGCTTGTATTTATTAATTAAATTTTGATGTAAAATAAAACAACTGTATTAATTGGAAAATATAACGTAATATTTTTTTCTGTGTAGGAATATATTTTAAAGATAACTGTTTTGGTTTATACAAATTAACTTTTCAATCTTAGTAAAATTAAATGAAATTTTCCATAAAATAATTCAAATGGATACAAAATAATGTAAAGCTATAAAAACTACCCCTTAAACTTATGATATAGTTGTTGCTATATCCTCCAAATCTCGATTAAATGCCTTCAGATAGAATTTTATATAATTTCATTTCCCATTGTTAATCATGATTAAAAAAAAAATCCTCGAATATAGTAAATTTTTGAACCTCACTAATATCGTGCTGATTGATATATAAATAACAGTTTAAAGCTATCTGAAATTTGAATAAATTTTTGTATGTTTCGCTGAAAGCTACTCCTATATATGAAACAATTTTCACTCATCCATCCTGAAGTCAACCAAATTTCGGAAATATCTTAAGGAATCTTAGAAGAACATATGTTAAAAAAAAGTAGAGTTGGTTTGAGGCCTTTAACTTCAATAAAAATCTATTAATTTTCGAATGGATTTTCCACTAAGTAAGGAAAGTGTTTGATATTTTGAACAAAATATTGGTATTTATGGATTGAAAACTAGCCTACATTTAATTTTGAAACTAAACTATTATATGGATTTTTATACATAACTCTTTTCGATGAAACATTTCATACATGGTTTACTCATAACTGCTTTTGATAACTTCTAAACCAATGAAACTATGCTAAAACGGTTTTAAGAGTAGCTTTATCATTAATAAAGGTTTGAAATGATCACTTTAGAGCAGCAATGATATTTTCTTTATCATTTTTTATTTCTAGCAGAGCTTGCAAAGGTATACGCCTGATTTTTGAGCCATTAAAAGGCAAATTTACAAGTTAATTATAAATTGTACAAATAAGTACTAACTTACGAATTAAATAATTTATTAATCTAAAAAATAAAACTACTAAAAGAATAAGATTTACCAGTATAGAACAAAAAAAATATAAATAGGATTTTCAAGAAAAGTAACAATAATAAAAAATTTGTTAAATAATATATCGAAAAAAAAATTAGTAAAAGCTAAATGCGAACTTCAAATATTCGATCGAGACCGCTGAATTTAATATAAACAAATTAATTTAACTAACTTATTTTCTCTCTCTTCTTACGCTCTACTAATTTTTAAGAAAAACAAATGTTTTAATAAAGTACTAAATTTTTAAACTAAGGCACCACTTTTCCAAACATTTTTAAGTAGTACCTACCTATATCTATTTACGAAGAAAAAGCAGAAAATATTTAAGAAAACTCCAAGTAAAAAAAGGAAAGTTAACGAAAAAATTCTCCAAAGATACCGAATTTCGGAAAAAGTTGTTATTTATTTCAAAAGTATTAAATGCCAATTAACTGCAATTTCTTAAAAAAAATAAATAAATATATAAATTTAAAAGCTAAAATCAACATGAAAGGATGTTGTATTCGGCTTGGCTGAATCTGTTATACCCACCATCTGCAAATCTTTCACTTTATATGGGAGGTGGGCGGTATAGTTTACATCGACCCAAGAAATATTTGTACAGAATCTTGTTGTTGTACATGCTATTGTTTGAGAGATATTTGCAGAAAAGTATGAGCTAGAGTTACGGCGGACACTCCGTTTTTTTAGTATTTGACCAATAACTTTTATGTTTATGGAGCAATTTTACCCATTTTCAATACCAAATAAACCTTTTATAAGACAAATATTAGAGCCAAAATTCGATTCGATTTTGGTCCGCCCCGTAGCATATACTGCTTTCAACAGACAGATAGACGGACTTAGCTCAATTGACTCAGAATCATACCAGGACACAGAAGTATACATATTCTGCGTCCTGGTGAGATTCTGAGTTAATCCAGCTATGTCCGTCTGTTTTATATATATATATATATATATATATATATATATATGGAAATTAAATTTTTTAAAAAATTGAAATTTTTCATTAAAAAAAATGTAGCCGTTGTAAAAGGTGAGGCTAAGAATATTTATATATTTCTTCCTTCTTCATCTCTGCTTCGACCTTGAGCGAGAATTTTCCAAAAAAAAAAGAAATTAAAAAACTTTTCCACAATTGATTAAATGTGGATAGAGTTTAGGCGAAAACCATTGCCCAAAACGCCACCGATTTTGTTGTACATGCATTTACATTAAAATTTCTTTTGAAAACATAAAAAATGTATATAGTCCGAAATAAAAAAAAAAATAAAAAATATTTTAGAAGTAAAAGAATATTACACCTTTTTGTAAAATAACCTCAATAATATGAAATTTTTTAAAGTTTGAACCTAATATAATTTTTATTATGTAGATATATTTATATGGTTCTTGTGGCAATATTATTTAGAATTTTATAGGAAATCCGGTGGATGTTTTGAAAAAAATTGTAGTACACAAATTAAGTATCGAAAAAAAAATCAAATTTTTGGTGAAATTTCGATTCTTTGGTGAAATTTCGGAACTTTCGTGAAATTTTCATAATTTTGGTGGAACATCAATTTTAAAGCACTAAATATTAAACATAAATTCTTCTCGCAAAAAAAAGATTAAGTTTGCTGGTAATAAAGTGCAGCATATTCACCCACTATTTACTTTAAGGGTAAGTTTAAGGGCAAAACTTTTAGAAAAGAACATCTGAACCATCTTTATTCTATTTTTTTACGAATAGAACACAGATGAGGGTAAAGGAGCACACTACATGCAATATTTTAGTAAAAAAAAACGATATTAAACTAAAATTACTATATATATGTAAATTTTTTTGCATTAAAATCATAAATTAATTTTTGGCGAATTAAAAAAAAATACGAATCAGAGGTGACTAGCTTTGAAGGTGTACCCTCTACCCCCCCTGACCCGCTAGGGATCTGTGTTCCTCCAAATCAACTCGAAAGCACCTCAGCTCTGACCATTTCAAATTTTTGTTAGATGTCTTCAAAATTACAGAATTATTTATTATTTGGTGCCACTGTATGTTAATATTAAAAAATAAATACAAAAATACATAAAACACATAATAAGTACAGAATAAAAGACCACTAAAACTCACAATCGACAATAAAATTGAATTCAAAAATGAGTAAAATAATATCAAAATAAAATACAAAACAAGAACTTTTATGAATGTAATATTCATGCACGCCAAAATGTCATGGACATGAACAGGAACTCAAAACAAACAAAAATTATATTAAAAAAATCAAAAATTACTCTATCAGAAAATAAAAATAAAATAATATAGATAAAACTAAAAACAAAACAAACTACTACTTAACTTGACATTTATGGTCAGAGGCATAATTTTAGCAGAATTGATTTACCCATTTGTTCTAGCTGCATTCTTTAACATACATATGAGAACGTACATAGATTATTGAAGATTTGAAGCCGTTCAAAAAATATATCATCATCTGCAAAAAATAAAATTCTATAATAGCTGTCAACTTTAGAGCAATAAGTAGAGTTTCATATTACATTGTTGTACATCAAAAGGTTTGTAACCAAACTGCCATGCAACGTTACAACAAACCAACAACCATCTTTCCAACCAATCAACCGATACAACCAACATTCACATATAACAAACAAATAATATTTACACAAAAACAAAATCACACACAAAAATTACGTTTCTTTGAAATAACTTAAACTTGAGTAACTTAGAGGGAACAGAGGAGACAGACCTTTTGTAGCTAAAATTTTTAGACTTCTAAAGTATTCTGGCTACAGTTCGGTACTTCGGATATGAAAAACAGCTCTTTCATTAAAATATTAACACAGTTTTTAGATTTTAAACCCTATTATACTACAAGCAGGGAAAAAATATGGTTACAGGAACCATAATCGAAGAGCAACATATTATGATTGGACTATATGGTCATAAATAATAATAATAATAATAATAATAATAATAAATACGAACAGTATAATCATAAATCTAAATGTTCACATTATGAACCGAGTTTTTGCATTTTGTTTTTAAATATTTTATAATGTTATGATCTAGTTTTATAAAATTATGATCTGATTTTCTCATATTATGATTCAGCTTCATCACATTATTTAGTATATAATATGTTCACAATTACTCATAACATGTTTCATATTAATCTTAATATGGTTAGTCATTATTTTTTCACTAATTAATTTTACTTATTTTTTTTTTTTTTTTTATTTACACATGTTGTGCAAGATCATACAAGATAGTCTTAATTAACTAATAGTACTTAATCAATATCTTATACTGCTTGAATCACACCAAATACAACAAAACCTTGTCTAATTATATTTACTCATTTATAAACTAAATGAGAATTATAATGAAGTTGGAAAACAAACATTAAAAACAAAACATATTCAAAAACAAACAAGTTATGTGTTTTTCAACCATATTTGTAAAAAAGAATATGTATTATAATATTGTAATAATTATGATATACTTTCATATAAATAAAAATTTATTTTTGGTAAAAATATTCAAAAACATAAGATTTTTGTAGGCAACTATATTAAAATTTTTATTGAATATGAACATTGAATGATAAAACTGAAACAAAAATATTCTTATCATGAAATTAATGAAAATTAACATTGAGAACATAATGTTGCTATAGTGACAATGCCGTAACCATGTTTTTTTCTCTGCATGTGCTTATATAAGAACCATTTAAAATCAAATTTTTATCCTCAATATTATTTTAAATTGTGCAAAAAGTTTTCATGTTCTATATTCATTTTGAAAAAATTTATAATCAACTTACTCCCTACTCATTTGGCACGCCATATTAAATGTTGCATTTAAAATTATCTTTAAACATGTGTTAAAGTTACCACATGTTTGAAAGAATTATTAAAAAACCACAAAATGCATCTGATTTTTTTAGAAGCAAAAAAAAAAAAAATAAAAAAAAGTACACACACAGAAACTGAAAACAAAAAATAAAAATTTATAAAATAGTTTATATATATATATAAAAAAAACATCAACTAGTTTTATATAAAATTGTGGTTGTTTTCAATATGATTTTTTTATGTTAATGTCCTTTGACTACAATAAACATTAAACTTCTTCAATAAAATACTTTTGATTCCTCTACTACGTATATAGCAAAGAAACCATTATAGTGTTAACACGTCATACATACAGACTAACAAACAAACATGTCTACTAAACAAATCCATTTGAACACTAAAGCTGTCAAATATCAATTGTAATTTCATATGGAAATCTAAAGAAGACCGACCAATTGTCAATGGCATTTGATATTGGTAAAGTATTAAAAAAAAGGCGGTAATATAAGTAAATCCTGAAACTTCTGAGTTATTGTCATTATTAATCTTAACAAAACATTTTGAAATCCTTTGGTTGTAAAGCGACAAGGGTTTGGCTATTTTGTATCTAACTCTATTACACGATTTATTAGAGGAATATGTAAGTACATATTTTTAAATTAACTTTTAATTTGTTTTGAAAATAAATTTAGAATCGTCTGAGTGTGATCAGAATTTTCTTAACTATAAGTATATGTTATTACGAAAATTAGTTTTATAAGTTTAAAAAAATAATTTATTAGAAGTTACTTTGAAATTTATTAGAAGTTTACAGTTTGTAATGTCTGCCTATTTAATTTTAAATGAAATCTTTAAATTGTGATTTATCTTAATTATATAAGAGAGATCTACACACTATGATATAGAAAGCTTCTTGTTAACTTATTTATGGGTTAGTGAGAAACTTAATTAGCATGTATAGTTGTAGTGTTGCCAAAACTTTAATAGTATGTCCTACCAGATTTTGCTTGAAAAACCGCTAGAAACCGCCCACACTTTAAATAAAATCGCTGATATTTACCGCTGAAATATTTTTTATAGAAGAATCCATTAAATCGTTAGTTTTTAAGTTGCAACCGTTTTAAAGATATCCATTATTTTAAATTTTCATTTTGAAAACTTGAATGCATTTCAGAGGTTACAATAAAATTGAAAAACTTTCTTGCTATATAGATGTATCCAATAACTCAAATTGTAATCTATTTTTACAATACACTACCATATTTGGTTGGGGTATTATGCGTTTGTACTGATGTTTGTAACGCACAGAAAAAAATCGTTCAACATTAAAATATACCAATCGACTCAGAATCACTTCCTCAGTCGTTCTAACGATGTCCGTCCGTCTGGCTAGCTGGCTGGCTGCCCATGTAAACCTTGTGCACAAAGTACAGGTATTTTAAAGATAATTCAATGAAATTTGACCTTTACGATACAAGGACGAAATTGGTTATGATCGGTCCATTATTTCACCTAGCCCCCATACAAATGTCCTCCAGTAATAGGGGTTTAACGATCATAAATGCCTTATTTTAATAAAATTCGGTATTAGAAAGTTTGCTATAAGTATCAGTCTTTGTGGCAAATTTCAAGATCGGTCCATAATTGACCATAGCTCCTATATAAAACCCTCTTCCGAAAATCACTTTAACGTGCATAAATCACATACACATGTTAGTATCAAGTTTATATTCGACAAAAATAAGTTTTATATAAGCAGAAATCACAGTGACAAATTTTACGAGGATCGCTCCATAATTTAAATATATTGATTTTAAATATATTGATTTTCAAAAATGCCTTGAAATTTTTCAATCGAATTACGGAATAATCCTCCATATAATGTTGAAGCGATTTAAATACATATATATATTTATTCTTTCATGGCAAAACTCCTAAACCGATTTACATTAAATTTTGTGAAAAAATATTTCGTTCTCCAGAAGGAACGTTAGGTTATACCAGGTCATGATCGGACGCCACGCTCACTTTAATGAAAAATATATTTTACTTGATTTTAAAAAAATTTGGCATGCATACAGCTCAGAAATAACATAGACTAATATGACCTATTTTTGATGCCACGCTCCTTTTGACGTCAACTTTTTTTTTTTTGACTCAACCACGCTTCACATGAAATTTAGCATACATACAGTACTCAATAAACTACAGCTTACACAATTTATTTATTGGATACCACGCCACCTTTTACGCCTACTTTTTCTAACAAATTATTTGAGTTAATTTTTCTCATTTCTTCACCCATCCCCTGAATGGATTCACATTAAATTTCACACATATATAGTGCAGATGGAACTAAAGCCTATAAGCCCTATTTAATGAATGCCACGCCCCGTTTCTACGCCCACTTTTTGTAAAAAATTATTTAACATAATTTTACATACTTTTTGTCTTAACCACCAATGAACCGGTGAATTGAAATATATAATGTTTTATTAAGGTAACTTAAAAGGAGGCAACAACAAATTAGTTTTATTTTTCACAAGTAAAAATTCATAAGCAAAATTTATTCCACATCAAACTAAGTAAACCGGCCAGAATTCTGAATTTCAAATGTGTTTTTTGTGTTGATTTGAAACAAAAAAATTTATTATGTTGAAAACTAACTTAAGTGTTTTATCTCTCCTCTAAATTTTTAGAAATGTTGATTGGCCCTTTTGCATTTTATTTATTAGAAGTAAATCTGTAAATCTTATTAATATAAAAATTCTCACAAAAGTATCCTACAGTAAGTAATATATGGCTTCTCACATTTGATATGAATGTTAGCTAATTTTCTGTGTATCATCCGATTTTACTATTTTTATTAAAAAAACTTAATAGCTCAATCATTCTCTAAATAAAAACCTTTTTAAGGAAATATAAATAGTATGTCTAAACACTTTTGATTTGTCAAAATTTTGAGGTTATCACATATGTTCTAAAATTTCAAAGCTAGAATTAACAGAAACGGTAATGAATTTAAAATCGTTTGTATGCGTCTTTTATCTGACGAACTATAATTGTGAGCAAAATAAAAAAAATCCAATTTGGAATTGAATTCCAAATAGTAAATAATAATAATAATCATAATAATAAGATAACTGAACTAACAAAGAATATATAACAGATACAAAATATAGTTTCTTTTTAAAAGTAATTTTTATCAAAATTTGCAAATTTGCAACATTTAACTTTTTTATGAAATAAAGTTCAAAATTGCATTACAGTGAAGAAAGACATATTTTCAGTAATAGATAGCTTTTTGAATGGAACAGTAGTCAGCTAACATTTTGAGATGAAACTTTCCTTAATACCGTTTTCCTGTATAAGTATTGACGCTTAAAATATTCATTGGTAAAGACCTCAAAATTTTTAGGAAAAATCCATTTGTGAATTGGAATCACTACATTTGAAGAAACATGTTTTAATCACGTTATCCATTTATATCTAAGGTGATGTCAATCTTTCCAGTCTTTACAGATTAAAACCTACAATATTTAATCAATCAATATAAGTATTTATACTCTACAGCACTATTGATAATTTGGATATGCACTTTAGAGAAATATAAAAATTTTTGAAATAGGACTTGCTTTGTATAAGTTATAATTTTTTTAATATTTTACATACTCGAAGTGGTCGACTTTTATACCCTGTAGCTTATCTCATATTATTGACTACAAGATAATTTTTCTGAAAACTTAGCTCCTCCTCTATAACTCTTTCATCAATTCGATTCGGCCAGTAGTTTAGGAGATACAGGTTTATTAATAAAAATTTTGAGATTGGCTCCACTGTGTTGCCGGAAACTCGAAAGAAACTAAATAGAGAAGGCTTTTTCAGGCGACATTGCTACAATATTAGTTTGAACGCTCAAGGTATGTGAAAGGTAAATTTATCAATCATTCAGAAAATTTTTTAATTTTATAATCATATTAAATAAGGAGTGATGAAAATCGGTAGACTTCTAACATCAATTACTCTACAATAATTTTGGTACTAGAGAAGTATTCGAGCTTAAAATTACTATCGTGACTAAGTTGTATTAATCAACATGTTATAGCGGACCAAAGACATAGTGCTTATTATAATTGCATATAATTGCATTTTAATTCATAACACCCAAATACTACCAAATGTTCAATGTTTCATTTCATGAAGTATTTACATATAACAGAGAACAGCTTTTCTTCAAAAAGGCTAAATAAAAACTCCATATGCGCAGTTGAAAACAAATACTTATGTAATATAGTGTAGAATAAGACTTAAAAATTAAAGCCACATTTAGCCTGGCTGACAATGTCACAAGCATAAAGTTAAAAGTAATTTGAGAACATTAAAAATACAAAAAGTTTTAAGGGAAAATAATAAAAAATCCTTTTCAAAGACCTAAACCGACGAGCCGACTTTTGGGGGCTTCTTCTGTACATATTTAAGGTTGATGCAAAGTAGGATAAAATGCAGACAAAAATTAAAAAAAAACAAGTTACTTAAGTGGCTTAAAAAATACATAATTATGATGACAACGATGATGATGATGATGAGGAGGAACGAATAATAGTATTGTAGCAAATACAAAAGCTGGTAGGTGTAGGTTTTTTATTATTTATTTTTTGAATTTATTTTAAGCCATTTTCAGTTTTTTTATATATTTTAGCATTTTTTTTTTTATTATAGTCTTTCAAGTTTTTAAATTTTTTCCCTCTTTCTGTTTTGCTCATGCCATAGACAACAGGCCAAACTTGATGAATTGGGAATTAATTCCTTTGACATCGTTTTCATGCTAAAATAAACACATGTTGTTTTTGTTTATGCCTACAATTTTTACATGTATGGAACGAGAAAAGCAAAAAAGGCAAAATCAAAATATTTTAATAATAGTTAAATAAGAGGAGTTAATATATGCGAGGATAGTTTGAAAAGTACAGATTTGAAAAGGATTTAAGAAAAACAATAACAAACGCATTTATGTAAAATTATGTTACATAAAATTTGCTACTATTTAATTTAAAACAATATTATTTTCAAACTATCCACGAAAAAGTCCCTGCAAGTATTCTTCATAAATGTTCATTTATTGCGGGGACCGCTATCTATCTGTCTTTGAGTCTGTGAATAATTTTTGAAACTAGCTAATATCTTCTTGAATAAATAATTACTTTATTTTCTCCTAGTAATCTAAAGAGTAATCTATGAGAGATCAATTGATTTCTTGTCTGGTAGTTGAATTCTCAAATCGTTCATAAATTCTACAGTTGGAAGACCTTCATTAGAACTGCATGGTTTAAGAAAAAAATGCACTAAAAAATCATGTATATTTATTGTGCATAATTATAGGCATACATTCCTGCTTTTCTCTATCACAAATTTTAAACATCAACAAGAGAGACCCATTAGCAAAAAAGAAAAAAAAAACAAAAACACAGACTTTTTTTTGCATACATGGTCATGAAAAAGAGGCATACAACAACTTCATCCCCTGGGTACAAATTACATGTTGTATCTATTTGTTTTTGTGTATAAAAGTATTTTATATTTGATCTTCTGGAATTTTGTTCTATACAAGTTTGTTTTTTTTTTTTAATTTTGGCATTTGATATCTTTGTTAAAATACTGATGTGTTTAAAGTTGTTTTTTTTTCTCTCTGGCGACTATGAGTATTTAGTTTTAAGCTTTGTTGTAAATTCTGGTCATTGCACCAACTTCAATGCCAGTCATTGTCATCGGTTGTGGTGGTTTTGGTGATAGTAGTAGTGGTAACTCCTCCAGTCTTAACGATTTCAAATTTGTTTTTAAAATATGCATTTGTCTTTTTTGTTTTCATTTTGCCAACTCAACAGTTTTTTTTTTTTTTTTAAGCAGGTGTTTGACTTTTTAATTAACAACAATATTTGGCCATATAGAATTTGATATGTGGTTAAAATTGGTTGGTTTTTGGGATGTTAGTGTGGTAGGTTAGTTATTAAGGTGACCACATTGTAAATTAATTTTTAACTGGAATTCGAAACATTAAATTGTTTTAAATTTTAAATTCTAATCACTTGCATCACGTCACAGTTCCATGAGATAACGACTTTGTGCTGATGTTTTTATAGTTATAGTTTTTTTCTAATATTTTGTTTTCAAACCATATTAATAATATTATTCCAATAACAATAAAATGTTACCAATAAATATGCTTTTTACAAATATGGTTGGAGACTTCATAACTTGTTTATTTTTGAATATAGTTTGTTTTTAATGTTTATTTTCCACCATAATTATAATTCTCATTTAGTTAATAGGTAAGTAGATACGGTTTTGTTATATTTAGTGGGATTCAAGCATTATAAAATATTGGTTAACTACTATTAAAGGGTTTAGTTAATAAAAATATCTTGTGTCTTGTCCAATATATGATGCTACAAATAAATAAAATTAATTAACGAACAAATAATATGTAATTAATTTTTTTATGTTTAATAAATACATTTATTATTTTGAAACAAATGTAATGGAATAATTTTTTTTAATATATTATGATGAAATAATAAAATCATAAAATGTAATCATAATGTCACAAGATGATAAAATGATAATATAATATGATAAAATGGAATCACAATATAATAAGATGAGATAATAACATGATAATATGTGATAATAATATGATAAAATTGAATACTATTATGGTAGAATGGGATAATAATATGATAAGATGGAATAATATAATAAAATAAAATCATAATCTGATAAAACAGGATAATAATGTAGTAAGATGGTATAATATATAAAACTCGAATCATAAAATGAAAAAACATATCATAAAGTCGGACAAAATATGATAAAATGGAATCAAAACAATTAATATTTATTATCATATCTATTTTTAGCTGTGTGTATCAATCATAATATGTTGATCTAGATTATAATCACTACAACTATATTTTTTCTCTCTGTGTAGTTTTCATTTTCTTAGCCAAAATACCTGAATTTAACTTCTCTGAATAACAGCTATTTATTCGCTCTCCATCGGGAATGGTCATTGGCGACATATTTTTAAAGAAAAAGTTTTAGTGCAAGTCCAAAAAAATTAATATAAGACTTGGGTTTATTATAGAAAACCTGTGTGAATTACATAGTGGAGATTTCTAGTTTCCTTAAAGGTTTTTTATATCTACAACATAATTATCCAGGCTTTTTTATCTACATCATCACGGCGCTACAGTAAAAAAAACCACTTGGAGCGAAACATAATGTAGTTTGTAGATGTGGATTAAATATGAGTTATTATATCAGTTTTGGAATTTTCTATATACCCCAAAATCCTGATTTTTTGAACCTCGAGGCTTTACAAGGATTTGTCTTGAAAAGCTGTTAACTAATTATATTTTTTTAATTTGATATCTCCGATTTCAATGAAATTCACTACAGACTAGAGTATTCAATCGAATAATGTTTGTTCGGTTAATTCAAATAATTGTTTGATTAAATTAGAATCAAGAATTTCGAATCAAAATTTATTCGAGTAAATTATTCCGATCAATGGAATAATTCGAGTAAAAAATACTTTTAAAGACGACTTTTCTTAACTAGGTTTAAAGACGTTATAATTTTAGTTTTTTTTTAATTTTATAAAATGGTTAAGATGGAAAAGTGACACCACAATTTAAAATTATATTGAAACATTTTAATTTGATAAAAGAACCGAACATATGCCTAAATTTCAACGGGTATTTAAAGGCCGTTTTTCAATCTCAAAAATCACACGAATATATAAACGTCACTTAAAAAAAATGCAAAATTTAAATAAATTATTAATAATTTAGATTTGGAGGTGATAAAGAAAGAAGATTTACCTATTTATATTAAATTTTTCATAAGGAACAAATTGGAGGATTTTTAACTGGATTTGGAAAAATATGTTTTTGGTTCTACGATGTGTGTATATATGGAGTTGATATACCAATCAGCCTGGCGTAGAGGGATTTGGATTTCAAATTGAGTTAAGAAAGTAAACTTATATTTTAAATTAAGAATCGCGGAACTTCTTTATTTAAAATAATTTTATCAGATTTTTTTTTCATCCAAGTTTAGATGATACGCTTGGTTCAAATAAAACGAATAATTCGAAAAAGACATTTTAGTTTATTCGAATTATTCCATCACCTATTCAAAATTATTCGAATTATTGGAATATTAAAAAAAAATATAATACTAAAGTAAAATATGTAAGTTTCTTTAAAAATTTCATTAAAAAAATTAACAGTAACGTACAAAAAGTCAGCAATTCATTAGAAATATCTTTTACAAAACATTCTCAATATAAATGTAAATATATCGTTCATTCTAGAAAAGATTAAAAAAATTCTATTTTTTGACAGGAACCTCTTACCAATTTTGTTCTTTTGTTGTTATAGAATTTTATTTAAAAAAAAAAAAAAAAAAAAAACTTTCGTTGCCGAAATTGCCAAAAATTAATTTATTTAAATTTACCACTAGGAAAAATTTTTATATATTTTTTTTCTAAATAATCAAATAAAATCACTTCAATTGCAAAAAAAATTATTATTCGTTTCATTCGAATATTCGATATAAAAATAATCTAATTACTCGTTATTCGAAAAAGACCATTTTTAAATGCTTCGAATAATTATTCGTAATAATTGTTCGAATAATTCCCGAGTAAATATAGAAGTATAACCAAACGAGGAGGAAAAAATTTTAATCATATGTTTTCCCAATTCACAATCTCTGTTGTATAGTTATATTAGTGCACATACGTGTATATCCTCGTAACAATTGTTAAATTAATTTGTTTTTGCTTTCAAAAATTTCGTTTCGATGCAACGATACGACATAGGGAGGTTCAGAATTGAGCAATTATATTGAAAAGACTACTTCAGAAAGTTTATTTAAGTCTTTCACGTAAATTTAGTGATCTCAATTAATGTAGATATATTTTTAGTGTTTTAAATTATTTTTGTATTTTATTAAGATTAATTGCTAATATTGTTCTTGTTTTCTTTTTTAATAAAACAATGCTTCATTTATTTTTTATTAAGCATTGAAAAAACGAGTAAAATTTTAAGGTATAATTTACCCGAATAATTCGAGTAACTTAAAAAATATACTCGATTATTCGAGTAATTAAAAATTGATTTTTTCGAGTTATTTGATTAATTATATAATGAAAACATTGAGTAAAATTAATACCCTACTATATATTTTATACTCATGGCCCCATCCGGTCCAAAAATATGTCGTTTTGAAAAGCGAAAAAAACTAAAGATCCAAAACGGTGCACTTGTTTCACTGCTAATAACTTATACATTAAACATCCCAAATCTCTAGTTTTAGTCTTACATTAAAGACAAATAAAGCTTATTATAAAGCTTATTTATACACGCAGAAAAAAAAATATAGTTGTAGTGACCATAATCTAAACAAAACACATTATAATTGGAACTTATGAGCACAGCGAAAAATAGAAATGATTATAAGTAATAATTATTATGATTCCATTTTATCATATTGTGATTTTAGTTTAACATATAATTAAACAATCTTACTATATCATTATTCCATTCTATCAGATTATGATTTGATGTTATTATATTATTATTCTATCTTAGTATAATTCTATACCACATTGTCATATTATTATTCTATTTTATCATATTATTATCCCATATTATCGTATAGTAATCCAATCTTTTCATATTATTATTTCATTTTATCATATTATTATTATTCCATCTTTTCATATACTAAAATAAAACGTATTAATAAAAAATTATTTTTATAAATTTTTTATTGAAAATAATAGAGAAAAAATATTTACTTATTATTTGTTCATTAATTTTATTCATTTGTAACACCATGTGTGTTTCAAATGCAAGATATGTTTTTTTTTATAACTAAACCCTTTAATGATAGATAATAAATAACTTATATTGCTTGAAGTATAACCAAACGATGCCTATTTATATTTATTCATATATAAACTAAATGAGAATTATAATGAACAAACAAACATTAAAAAGAAAATAAATTTAAAAACAAACAAATGTTGAATTTTTTCACAAAATTTGTAAAAAGTATAAGTATTACATTTATTTGAAACATTTTATTGTCATGGGAATAACAATATTAATATGTTTTAAAAACAGAAAAACAACGAAAAATACTGCAAATATTTAATGGTTGTAGAAGTAATGATATTTTTTTATATTAATAAAATTTTGTTTCTGGCAAAGATATTTAAAAATATATAATTTTTGCAGTCAACCATATTAAAATTTTTATTGAGTGTAAACATTATATAATAAAATTTAAACAAAAACATTGTTATTATGAACACAGAATTATTAAAATTCAAGAAAATTAAAATGAGAACATAATATTGTTATAGCGATATAATAGAATTATCGCTGTTTTTTCTCTGCGTGTATAAAGCTTATATATATCAAAAGTTCAAAGGTCAAAGTTGGATATATAAAAATCAAACCATTATATCTCAAAAAAATGGTATTTTTAGAATTTTTTAAAAAATATATAATGTTGACATAACTCTGCCTTTTCGTGTAAAATTTCAAGCTGAACACTCATTTAGTTTAGAAGCAAAATATGATAAAAAGCAAATCATTTGTATGTAAAATTTAAAATACTTGCAAAAATTATTTTCAAGGTATGTTTGTTTTATGAGCTCACATTCAAAACAAATGAAATTTTATATACATAATTTGACTTTAGACTTAACATTACTTTTAAATTAAAGGAGTGTACAAGATAAAACTTTGCACGAGTATGGAGAAAAGTTATATCAACATTGTATAATTTTTTAAGAATTTTAAAATTATTGTTTTAATGGTTAATTTGTATAAGTCCAATTTTTACCTTTGAACTTTCGAAATAAATTAACTTGTTTCATATCATTTTAGGCAATATCCTTATCTTTAAAATGATACTAATTTTTTTATTGTATATAGTTCAAAATTTAAATATAATCAATTTATATTTTGGTCCATAAATTCTAAAATAAATGAATGTGCAGCTTGAAATTTTGCTCGTCTAAGGAGGAAAATCATGACAATTTGATCTTTAAACTTTTAATGTAAATATATTCTATAAATATTGTTATAAATGCTATATCTTTGTCTTTAATGCGAAAATAAAGCTAGACATCTACCATGTATAGTTTAGAAGTTATTAGTTATTAAACAAGTACACCTTTGTGAAGTTTTTAGCTTTTTTCATTTTTCAAAACACCATATTTTTTGCCCCGAAAAGACCATGAATCTAACAGCTTACGATATAAGAAACACTTCTAATAGCCAATGTTTGTAGTAAATTTCATTGAAAAGGGAGATGTTAAATAGGTGTTTTCTGTCTGCTTTGTTATGAGATAACTCCTTATCCTTTTTAAAAAGGATAAGGATATTTATAGCAAAATTGTGTAAGATATTAAAAAAAAACAAATTCAATTTTTTATTTTTTATTCGTATATTTTGGAATTTTTGAACTGCACTTTATTAGAAAGTATATTTTTTCCAAATACCAGAGGTATTCATTTAAAGGCTTAAGTTTCTCTTTTGTGCAATTGCGAATATTTGCGCGACATGTTTCTCGAACCCCCTTTTCAAATGTTGTACAGTATTAAGGACAAGAAAATAAAAGATCATTGTAAATAATTAAAAATTTTATTGAAATCAAATACACATGCGAAAATTTTATTATAATTAACGTAGCTATGATTTTTTTAAATGCGGTTATTAATTATTTTTTTTTTTTCTAATATAAACAAAAGACTGCTGATTTATGTGCAAATGAATTTCTATAAAATTTTTGACAATTCATTTGCCATAACTTGCACATATTGTACAATTTGCGAAGATTTTGAGGAACTCTACTATATTTTATTAGGAATAAAATTAACTATAGTTTCATAAAATCAAATGAGAACTGTAAAAGATATGATTTTTTTTAAGTTGTAAAACTCAAGAAAAAATAATAGGATTTTTGAATGTATTTTGTTGTTGCCATTATTTATGATGCAAAATTTGGCATCAACAAAATATACGTAAAATAACAGATTTTTATGAGTTTAACAACAAAAATGGCTAAAAAATCCAAAACGAATAAAAAAAATGAATTTGTGTCCTTAAGATCTCAAAGTTTTGATATGAATAAAAATGTGTATAAACTTTTTTAAAAAGGTCAAGATCTTTTCTTTCTAATACACTTTAAAAACTTTCAATTAGTTAACAGGTATTCGAGTTAAAACAAAAATTAAAGTCGCGAAGTTCAAAAAAGCTTTTTTTTTTTGACATAACCCCCGATTTTTTGTTTCTAAAAATACATAATCTAATAATCTTCTCACCCATACCTACAAACTACACCAACGGTTTTCAAATGAGGGTTTCGCGACCAACAAGGGATCCGTAAAGGACATTCAAGGAGGGTCGCGAAGAGATCCTGAAAAATATTATTGAATACACAATTATTTAATGTAAATATTATTTATAATTTTAAGTAAAAATTCCATTGAAAGCATGAAACTATTTAAAGATGGAAAGACATCTTTGTACAAATTATAGACAAAAATGAAGATATACACATATATTTTTTTTTTTGTTTTCTTAAATGAGTTCTTTTAAGAATCAACTAGCACTAGCTGCAAGAAAAACCAGTGAAGAAATCCATGCTTTGCTTCAATTTAAAACATTATGCTTGATTAAGGCAACAATGATGAAATAATGAAAGTCATTCTGATCAGTGACACAATATAAAGAAAACCTTCCGATGTAACTGGGAAAACAATTAATCAAAAAGATAAACAGTTCATTTTAATTAATCGATTTTTTACATGAAACTCTACTTTTATTTTTTGTAAATTAATTATGCCAAGAACTTTTTTTATAAAGTCACTTCAATGCCCTTTCCGAATTTTAACCTTAGAATAACATCCTGTGGAATAAGATTGTTAAAATTTGCTGGAGTGGTGCGATCTCTCAGTGCTGAGTACTCAAAACTTTTATTTTGCAGAAAAGTTTGCTTAAACAAATTGATAAGTAATTTAAAGCAGGAAAAAATCCTTTCAATATGAACATCAAAAAAAGTTAAATGACACTAATGTCTTAAATTTAATTTTAGATCAAAAAATATAGCAAAGTTTATCCGCTTGTTACTTCCGAACAATTTTCGTCAACATACATTTTTTCTTTTTTTTTTTGTGAAACTATCTTTTTCGCTCCTTTGTCCATGGAAAGAAAGAATCGATCTTTTGTGGACTCGGTGAATGATATTAGATATGCATTATCCGAAAAAGTCTCTTAATTTTAAAGATCTCATGAAACAAAAATAATGTCGCAATTATTAACATTATTTTATCTTTACATAACATTTTATCAAATTTTTAAACTGGTCAAAGTTGCATTGGATCCTATACACGTAAAAGTAACCTACTAACCTAATCAAATTAGGTCTCTCTACGTTTTTACGTGACAGTGTTAACAACTTTTTATTTTAATAAACTAAATCAATATAAAAACTCGCTACAAAAGGAAATTAATTGAACAATTTTTTCAATTTTCTTCGCTAAAGAACTTCTTAAAATGTTTTGAAATAAACCGTAGAGTTAAAGCAATATATTCAGAATTAAAAATATTTGTTATAAACGATTAAATTAACATTCTTATAAAAACGCTTGATTTAATCTACCGTTTTTTAAGCTTCAAACTAGAAATATGTCTAATTGATATCACTGATGTTGATGTATACAAAACAACAACAAAGTACTTGCTATATTTGAGTTTTTTAAGTAACCGTCCACTTACGTTCCGCTTACTTTTACATTTTTACATTTACGTTTACGATGGAGTAACTTGGCCTTTAGTTATATCATATACAAATTCTGCCCTATACCTTTCTTTGTCCCTCATTTTCTCACGGTTTTTGAGGGAGAATTTTTAATCATTTCAACTTTAGAAACTCCTAGGGGGAAATGAAGAAAGTTAGAGACATACATTTTTCTATTACTATTTCTCTTCTGCAAAATGTAATTGACATACTTGTTTTAGATCTTGCCTAGAAAATTATATAACCTAAAAACTCTTTTAGGAAGGTATATGTTGCTTGGTTGGCAATGGGTTATATTTGGGACGTGATGAAAAAATTGAAAATCTTGTATTTAGGGAACCCACCTTTTCGAAATTAAAAAAAGGAGAAAAGAAGAACTCATTGTATATTTAAGAAAAACATGTATATGGTAGATAGATAAATTAAAATACCATCTTAAAAAAATCTGGAAGCTAAGTTCTTATATTAAGGAAACACAGAACAATTTTTTTTTTTTTTATTATGTTCAGATTTGCGACCTGAACTTCACGCAAAATGCTTTCAAGCTCAACTTCTAAATTTTTAAAAATAAAAAATATGTGTAAATACTTTCGAAATCAAAAATCAGCATAATCTCCTCTACACATTTTAGGCATTACAACAAAACAATTATATGAAAATACTTTACAACAATTAACAGTATTTGAATTCTTTTTAAAATTTTGAAAAAAAAAATTTGTATAACGTGTAAATAAATTTGATTATAAGTTTAATATAAACTTAAAAAAAACTATTTTTTTTGTCATGTTTTTCCAAATAAATAAATAAATAATTAATACATCATAGGTAAAATGTTCAATATTTTAACAAAAATATTGAAAACGATATTAAATTATTTGTAACTTCAATAGGGTGATCTAACATTGTAGGAGGAAGACATCTTGACCTAATTTGAAATTCCTATAATGTTTGCAACAGGATCCTAATAAAAACTTTGCTTTCCTGGTTAGCTAGCAGGTGTAATTGGAAAAATAGACTACTTATTTTTGCCTGAATAACTAGTTATTTTTGTTCGAGTTGTCTCCAAATTTATTTAGTTCATGTAATTATTTTTAGGCTCCAGGGGTAGTTAAAAATATAAATAAAACCTAAACAAAAATATAAAAAAACAAAAAATTTTGCCATCAGCGTGATTATAACTTGGACACATTCGTTTTTAATGACAGACGTCTTACTCAGTACACTATCTGGCACTTAATTTTCTAAGTGACAAAAACTTTTTAGTATAAAATATCTTTTTAGACATTTTGTTAAAAAAAAAACTAACAACATCAGAATAAGTTTGAGCCAACTGATCAACGTGTTTTCAATATTACTGTGCTATTATACCATTGAGTACTTATTTATACAGTGTAGAGCAGGCAAATAATACTGACGCCTCATTACCAAGAAACTACTTTGATAAGTAGTTGCCATTACCAAGAACCAAAAAACTTATTTTAACGCAACTTTTTGTCTGCAATATTAATGTATTTAAAACGATAGCTAAATATAAATAAGAGTTGTATTTCGTAAACTTTCGAAAAAAGTTTATGTGAAGCAAAACAATAATAAAATGTTATTTATTTTGTTTTTTCTTTTTTTTTTTTTTTTTCTTTTTCAACATAATTTTAAATATGTGTTTTTCTTATTAAAATGATATTTTTATCCCAACTGTTTTTTTAAAAATTACAAAAAATTTAAATTAAATTAATTTGGTGAAGAAAAAAAAAATAAAATTTGTTTTGCGATTATAATCAGTTGGATTTTTAACTTAATTTTCTTTAAAGAAAATTACTATAATATAAAAGTTTTTGTTAAAATTATTAATATTTTCTTCATTAATATGCTTTTAAAATTCCCGTAAATCACAAACAAAATTCCCGGGAAAGCGAGACATGAAAATATTACAAATTTCCCGTGAATCCCAAAATGCAGTTCCTAGATACTGCCATGCTTACAATACTGAACAATATCTTTTTAAAATCCCAAAAACTAAAAAAGTTATCGCGGACAATATTTGCGGGAGACAATTAATAATATCGATTAAAAAACTAAGTTATTTCTTAAGCTCTAATTTGAATACATATATATATTATTATTATTATTATTATTATTATTATTATTATTATTATTACTATTATTTGTAGTATAATAAATTTGGAGCTTTAAAAATAAGTCAGGTCTCAGTTCTTTATTTTGAAAGTAACTATCAGCATTTATGAAATGAAATACAATATATCATTCGACTATTTATATGCCACTATTATTATTATTATTATTATTATTATTATTTTCCATAATGCTTTAGCATTACTAAAATAAAAATTTTGCTATACTAGATTGATTAATTTTATTTTCCTCTAACTTCAGCAGTTATTAAAAGATTTTTAAAATATTAAGTACATATGAAAGCTAAAACTTCAAGCTTTTAAATATTGAAAATACTTTTTAAATACGTTTCAAGACAATATATTTGCTAAATAAGGACTTCTTTTGTTAAGTTTTATTGTGATGTTTTAACAAAATAATATGTCGATTCTATTACACTATTCCACCTACTCCATTTCCATTTATTATATGATTTCCTTAACAAATAAACATATTTTAATTAACTACTTTATTTAAAACTAAATTAAAAATTCTAGTTTTTATTTAGAATTTTTTTCTTTTCACAGATTTCCATGTAATCTAAATAATATTTTATGTCAACATTACAATTCCGTACAAACATTTAACAAAAACAATAAAAATAATTCATACAAAATAAAACAAGAGAATGAGCAAAATAAAAAAAAGTATGGTAATTAAAAATTCATAATTTTCCGTTAAAAATTCTATTAGACATTTTTGTTGCAACAGCAACAGCAACAACATCAGCAGCAACAAAATCCTAATGGCAACAAACAAATACAAAACCAAAGTCTAACAAATACATAAATTGTACTAATATCAACATTTATGTCATTGTATTCATAGATTTTTCTAATTAAAATATGATTTACAATTGGTTCATAGACATTCGGGGAATAATAAACAATTTCTGTTGTTTTCCATACTTTTTTGTAATTTTTAAAACTGGCGGGCTGAAATTTTTATTCTGTAAAAGTTTTATTTTGCAGCTTTTTGTTGCTATTTACCATAATAAGACAAAACAACAAAAACCATGCTAAAACTATAAAACGATGGCTGAGTTAAAAAAATATACTTAGAGAATTTTTGTTTAGTTTAAATGGAAAGAAATGATACCCTATATGACTCGTTATTGATGTCAAGAGGAGAACCGTGAACAGGAGTTTAAATTAAATTAATTAGATGGGCTGGAATTTTTGATTAAATTAATTTACATCTTCTAATTGCATTGAAATAAGGGAATAATGCAAAACAGATCAACAAAAAAAAAAAAAAAGACGAAATAATATGATCGAAAAATTAAAAAATTTAAACGATTTCAAAAGCTTATTATAAACTGTAGGGGATTCGAGAACCAACAACGAAAAAAATTTATATGACAAAATAAATGTGATTTAAAACTAAAACTGTTTATGAAACAGCAAAAGAGCATGTTTGTTGGCTATAATGATGAACTAATGTCATTTGTTTTTTTATTTCCTTTTAATTTTTTACAAAACTTTTTTCTTTATTTTTTTTTTTTTTCTTTTTTTTTTCAACAATTATCATAAATTTGTTGTGTAGTATTTAGAGGACTATTGTCAAATATGGCATATGTGCAAATGTTTAACAATATGCCTTAGTACTTAACAAAATAGACATGCAACATTTGCAACAAAGGGAAACTGGAAAAAATATAATTTTGTATGCAACAAAATGAAGGAATAAACTAATAACCAAACAAAAAATTTGCTAAAACAAATAAATTGCTAATCCATCATATGGCAAAAGAGGATTAATAAAGGCCTAAAAATATTTAAACAATAAAATAAGACAAACTAACAAAATGAAGCAAAATAAAAAATATTTACAATCAGGGACCGTAGCGATTATGAGCAATATAATAAAAATTAAAATTTTGATTGTTATTTTTCCATTTTTATATTTTGGTTAAAAAAATAACCACTATTTTAGATTTTTATTATTATTTTTTTTCAAATTATAATGATTATTGTTTGACTTTTACTTAATGATTATTTTTTATTTTTATTTTTCGATTATAAAACAACGGTTAATTTTTATTTCTTACAAATTATTTTGTTTTTATTTGCTCTAAAATAATCATAATTTTTAAGCAAAAGAAAAAATAAACGTTATTTTATAATCGAAAAATAAAAATCAAAAAATATCTGAAAAGGGGATTAAAAAAAAAATAAAAAAAAATAATAATATAATAATAATAATAATAATAATAATAACAATAACAATAATAAATGTGTTACACAACATGTTATTAAAGTACTTGGAATGTATGGATTTTTTTGGTCAAAAAAATTTTCATAATCATTATTTTCAGTCCCTGCTTAGAGTTTATGAAATACAGTAGAAATTGGCAGACAAAATTCTCCCTAAAGCGACTATTGTTTCCTATAAAACGATATTTTGGTGAGAAATATAAGTGATCTCAGATTTTACTTCTTTTTGCTCTAGTTTCCATAGATTTCTTATAAAATGAAACTTTAGGTTTTCATATAAAAATCAATATTTGGTGAGAAAAGAAATACATAATATAATTTTTTCTGCTTTAGCGTCTCCAGTTTCTTTATAAAATGACATTTTAGATTTTCACATAAAAAATCGTTTTTTGGTAAGAAATATAAGTGATTTTTAAAATGCTTATGATCTGCTTATTATTTATCCTAGCCAGTGTTGCCAATTTAGCACTTTCTGTGTAATTTTTATTTATTTGTAGTTTAGGACTATAAAAACATTACCAGTTTTTTTTTTAAATTAAAAATGCAACTAAAATTTGATGTTTTTAACGATGATAAGTAATGCAATCTTTAAAGATTGTGTTTAATAAAATAAACTTCGTAAAAACTAATACAATTACAAACAGTTAATCTATCAAATAAAATTTTTGCAATTAAGTAAACTATAATTATTTTTTTATGAGATATTTAATTTTTAAATATATTTTGCAATTTAGTTGCGAACGTAATTGAATTGATATCGTAAATTAAAGTAAAACAAAATTTTAATTAATTTCGTATCTTCTTGAAAATTCAAATATTTATACATAATTAAACAACTCATTACTTAATTTAAAACATCACACTATGATATTATGATCCGTTAACTTATCAAATTTTAACTCAAAGTTAAAGTCTTATTGATTAGTTTGTGTGAAAAGAATGTAATTTTATATATGCATATGTTTAACTCTTGTTTAAGATTTGATAAGTTAATAGCCCTATAATATTTTATTTTTTAGAATATTATTGGGAGTAGTTTGTACAGTTTTAAATCTTTTTTTTCTTTTTTTTTTTTCTTTTGATAAAAAAGTTTTTCTAGAATTTTATTTTTTGCTAAATATTTTTGTTTTTTTTTTTAGGTAAAAGTCTATTTATTAATTTATTAAGTTAAAATTATTTTTTAATATTATTTAAAAAATTCGAATTTTAATAAAAATTTAATTTGGTTCATTTAAAGAGAACATTTTCTAACATTTCCTAATTTTCCATTTCATAACTCTATAATCTGGACTAGATAATGAAAAGTCATTTCTTATTAAAATTTGAGTATAACTTGGAAAATACAATAACAAATGATATAATTATTATGTAAGAGTTCATTTCAGAAAATGAAGGAATAATTTTCAGTTAATGTTTTTTTCCAACAATTCTTCAGTAAAAAGAGTACAAACATATTTGTGTTTGTTTTTTTTTTTTTAGATCAAAAACTTAAAATATGAAAAGTTATTTTAAATAAAAGATATATTTTAATTGTTTTTTTTTTTAACAAAATTAGACCAGAAAAAAAGCCTCGATAATCCAGATTCCTGAGTTTAAATCGTATCTGGTTTTTAATAATAAATAAGATTTTCGGTAAAAGAAAGAAGATTTTAGTTTTTCAAGATGTTAACCTATATGGTATTTGGAATATGTATAACACTCTAATTCAGATAACACATATTTAAATAACTTATGATAAAATTAGAATTTTGAAGAATTCACTCATAAATTTAATTTCTAAAGAATCAATTTCAGAATGTGTTTTTACTATTTTCTTTAATGTTCTTTTTGCTTTAACCCTGAAAATAAATAATATATCTCTTTTTTTAGAAATACAAACGGTTTATGTTCTTAGCACTTTTTTCTAGCACCCATTTTATTTTTAGCTCTTTCTTACTTTTTACTTTGTAAATTATACCACTTTTTAGCACTTAGATTTTGGCAACACTGATCCTAGTACTTAAACAAATAACTCTCAGAATAAATATCTTAAATACCTCGATACTTTTATGAAGTTTTTCGTAAATATAGATATTAGGGCGGGTCAATTATTTTTCACAAAAATCGTATAGCAAAAACGTTATCAAAGAATTCCAAAAAAAAAAACAAACTTTTCCAAGAAACCATAAGTCTAAAATCAAATATTAGCTCCCGCTGAATGAAACAAAAATTCACAAAAATACACTAAATAGTCACCTGGAGGCCCAAAATCCCATGGTAGAAAAATTTTAAATATCTTCTTTTTCACAATAATCTCAAAATTGCTAATTTTTTGAGACCCATTTCAGAAAAAATTCTACAAATTTTCTTTGCCAAAACATGGTATTTATGAGTTTTCTGTCTCTAGTAGGGAAACGATTTTAATTTGGAGATAATATTATTTTATTTATCTTTTTTATTTTTCCGCATTCTGTTCATAAATGCACATCTTTCTGTATCAAAATCTCAAAAAATTGTTTTCTCGGGACACTTTACAATGCACATATATATATATTTTTTAATACCTCAAACTGAAATTTTTATATCATTCGCTGGGAGCTAGGTCTTAATTAGGGTTACTTTCTTAAAATTTTTCGTAGATTTCGTTTTTGCTATACGCTCCTTCGCATTTTTCTCACGCCAACAATTTCTTTTTTTTCATTTATTTCTATTTATTGAATTTTCACAAAATTAAGTGAACTAACAATAAGTGTTCAAATCTTAAATCTAAAACTTGATTGTTGTTAAGTCCAAGCACTATCCGACAAAAGACTATATTAATTCAAGGATTTTAGTTTCGGTGCAGGTCTGTTGTGTTCCTTTTTCTCAAATAGATTAGGGTATACTTCAAGCTTCCTTAAATACGATTCTGCTTATTTTTTTTATTTCATTTTTAGCAAGAGGAATATTAAGGTCCTTGTGAATGTTATCATTTTTTCACATACCAAGGTGCTGCGATTATCATTTGTAGTACTTTATTTTAGAGTTTTTGAATTTTTTCAACATTTCAAACTGAGGCCGTGCCGCATAGTTTGATACCATAGTAACATATTGATTCTATAATTCAAGACTTTATTCTGAGTTTCTACCAATTAGCTAGTAAATCTGAACTGAATTCAATCTCATTTGGGTTAATTTTTTATGTATACATATATGCAATTTCCACGTAAGACGTCCATTTGGATATATACCAAGGTATTTTACCTCCGTTTGTTGAAGTATAATCTGATTATTTATTTGGATTGGGGAGTACGAATCTCTCCGCAATGGGTAGGTAATATATAAACATTTTTGCTCATTTACTTTTATTTTCCATTGCTTTAACCAATTTTTAATTTTCTAGATAGAGCATCTTGATCTTGCAAGAGTTTAGATGCTTCCTGAGGAGTCTTCGTGAACGCCTTAAATAGCTGTGTCATCTGCTATTAATTGAGAAAGAGACTCAATATATGATCTAGGGGTACCCCTGCTTCAATAGACTGCGGTGAGCTTATAAAGTCTCCTTCTTTAAGAACAAATTTTCAATGAGTTAAATAGCTTTCTAGCAGCTTATGCGTATTTGTGGATAAATATTGTTTAATTTTAAATAATCATCCATCGTGCAATACTTTATTGAAGACTTGAGAAATATCGAGGAAGAGAGCAGAACAATATTTCCTTTCTTCAAACGTCTTAGATATAACAATTATAAGTCTGTTAGATTGTTTTCTGGTGCTATGTTTTTCTCTAAATCCAAATTGATATGTTGGACTACAATCGAAACGATTCACTATCGATTTCAACTTCTTCATTAATAGCATCTTAAACAGCTCTGACATATTTTAATTTATTGGCTAATTGGCTCATACGATTCTACTTTAGTGTAATATTTTCCGGGCTTAAGTGTGATTGTATCCAATGAAACCTTCCATTCTGGTGGATAGCATTCAAGGCGTAATACAGCATTAAAAATAAAAAGTATTATTCTTAATGCTATCCGGGGTAGCTCCGAAAGCATCTTGTCACTGACTTTGTTACTACCAGGTGCCTCTTAGGAGTTTAAATCAACTATAACCTTGTTGAATCTCAAAACAAAGGAGTTCAACTGATCTGAAATGCGATACAATTTGACCCATATATATAATATATATCTTTATGTCTCTCGACGGGGAGCTAGGTTTTAATATTAGACCATAGTTTCCTAGGAAAATTTGCTTACAATTTTGGTTAGGTTTCGTTTTTTCGTTAATAGATATATATTTCAAGGTAATTAATAATTTTATAAAATTAAAATCACAGTTCCAATTCCTAGAAAAGTCGGTATACAATATAAATCCTTAATATTAGAATTTTAAATTTACGTACACTTAAGAATAAAGTTTTATTCAGGGAATAATCTTTAGAACTGTTCTCTTAGCTTATAATAAGCTAAGAGCTTATTCAATAGCTTTTGTACAATCGACTCCACAGTGCTTAGCCTGCTACTTACACATTATATCTGCATTTAAAAGTGTGACCTCCAACTCTAGAACAATTTTTTCTTTTTTAGTTTTTGTTCGAATAAAATGTTTTTTTAATACATGGATTAATTATTAATGCAACGCTTCTATATTTCCATACATAACCTCCTCACACTCTCCAGTTTATTTGTAGAGAATAGATTAAGAGTAAAAAGTAAAATATGTCGTGGAACCAAAACATTCATTTACAAAAAATGTTATTTAGCTGAGGGTTTCGTTTTTTTCGTATTTGTATTTTATATTTTAATTTTCCTCTAAAATGACGAAAAAAAATATTGTACTAATATTCAAAATAACAACACAAAGCATGTCCTCTCTACAATAAACTAAAAAATAATTGGAAAAACTGCCAGGAAATCCACATACTTATATACATATGTGTACATAGATCTACAAGGATTTAGATATAACACACATACGTATGTATGTATATGTGGTGCCTTAATTGTTGTTGTTAACAACATGATTATTGTTGTTTTTTGTTTCTGTTTATAAAACCACTAACATTTCCACAAATTTGCACTTTTGGAATTTTTTGATGTTTAATATTTGGTAACCATGCAATATTTTTGTGGCCACAATGGATTTAAAACAATCCTAATACTCATTAGTTGGACATTTTAGAAACTTAACATTGTCGTTTTGGAGATATAAAATGATAAATGTTTTTTAAACATTTACAAAAATTTTTAGTTTTGCATGTTATAGAATTAACATGAATAAAAAAAGTATAATTTCAAAAGGTGGTTTAAGGGAGAATTATATAGAAGTAGTGATAACATTTTTCTATTATTTTAATTTCAAAATTTTATTTTAACAATATTACCCTACGAAAATCTCATTATCTCATTTCTTAATTATAATAAGCCGCTTTAAACAAAATACAAAAGAATATATTTCAAGTCACGTTGTCATCTCTACAAGAAGAAAATACGCATAAACAAAAAAAACCCTTTAGCCATTATCAGCAAATCTTTTATTCAACATAAATCGTTAATTGTTTTTCTTCTTCTTTCTACTCGTACTTCATGCCATTCAAAGCACTTTCTAGCATTCATAAATTTCTTCTACAACTTCTACTTAAATACTACTCTTTTAAACAATTTTAATTTTATATTTAATTTAAATTCAAATTCCAATTGACAATCAATAGTCAATGATAGCCTCCTGCTCCTGGTAAAAGTCTCTTTAAGTAAATTTGATAAATGCACCGCTGTGTCTGCTGGACAAAACAGTGAAGAAAACTCGAAAAAAAGCCAGAAACAAATGCAAAGAATATTTCTGCATTAATGTTCATTTTAATCACCTAAAATGCTCTTTGAATACTAAATAAACATAAACAATTTTTAAAGCATTAACTAAATGAAACGTTGGCTAACACAATTCGAAAAAGGATTCTTAAAAAAGAAACCGCCAATTTATGGGTGCTTAGAAACCTAAACGTGATTTAACAACTTTAATGCAAAGGCAGCAACAACAGCATTAACTTTGTATGAAGGCCTCAAACACCAACAGCTAAAACAACAATAACAAAACCAATAACAGTGACATTTCCTTTTGTCAGTGTCAAATGATGTCAAATTATGACTTTTTTAAGCAAATCCTATTCTGGTATTATGCAATTTTTGTTTTCCTTTAGCTTGATCATCCATCACAAGGTATGATGAAATAGGTAAAGGAAAAGTATGTTTGGTTAATCGTTGGATAAGGAATGTAGAGATGATTGATGATAAAAAAAATATATGAATATATAGTCAGAGTAAAGGACTAAATGATAGAATGAGTATAAGACGATGTTGTCTGATTATAACATTATGATCTGAGTATAAGGCAAAGGTATAAGTATAAGACTAAAGTCTGACCTTAAACAGAAACCGATATTCTGATCATATGATAAAAGTTTAAATAAAAGATTGACATATTATAAGACAAAATCCTAAGTATATGAATATAGTCTGAGTATAAAATATAAGTTTGCGTATAACACCAAAGTCCGAATATAAAATAAAAGACAAACTCTGAGTATAAGGCAAAAGTCAGAGTACAAGACAAAAGTCAGAGTCCAACACAAAAGGGTATATTTCTGAGTATAAGATAGCAGTGTGTGTATGTAAGGCAATAGTTTGGGAATAAGGCAGAAGTATGAGTATAACTCGTTTATACTCATATTCCCTCCCAATATTTTCTATCCAAATTTGCACTAAAGAGTAACCTCAAGTTGTTCTTAACAGTCGAATATGATATCATTTTCTTATCCAAGAAGAGTCACCATGCGGAAAAAAATGTGCAGCAGTTTTAATACTTCTTTTAATGACACTATTAAGTGCTTTTCTTATATGTCAAATTGGAGTCATTTTGAGGAACAGAAAAGTCACTATTTCTGTTGAAATTCTAACTTAATACTACCAACATTACTATCCAAACTTTGACTAAATTGTATCCATATTTATTTTAAAACAGTATTTTCCTATCGAAGAAGAGTTATTGTTCGGGCAAAACTGTATCGCAGTTTTGATACTTTTTAATGACACTATTAAGTGCTTTTTTGTGTGACGAATTAGAGTCATCTAAGGTTATTCAAAATCGGTTATAGTTGTGTTTAGGAAAATCGGGCTTTAAATATTCAATTTAAGAAAATAATTTTTAAATATAAAATTAAACCAAATTGCTAATAAAAAAAATAAATATTGAAATCAGGCGCGAATCCACGGAGGTAGGGGTGATATAGGAAATTTACTAAAACAAACTATGCCATAACAAACCTATACATAAAATTTTCATATTTAGGAAATAATACAACTCTGCTACAACGAAAAATCACTCGAAAAATGATTTAGCATATGTTATAGGCCTTCTTGCAACATAGGAGTCCATAATATGTTTTTAAGGATTTTGAATCATAATCTCCAGAAAAATTTGAATTTATAGTCCAAAATATGAAAAATCCAATTTTTGGGATTTTCAGTTTTTTTTTTTTTTTGGTTTGTGAAAAGTGGGATTCCTTCTACAAAAATCTTAAAGTTTTTTACAATTTCTCATTTTAACCAATCAACGAAAATTTCGTTAAGATATCCTAACTAACAAAGATTTTATTACAGATATAATATTTATAGTTTCTCCAAAAACCATGTTTTTTTTTCTCAAATAAATTACGTTACTTAGCTAACATAATTCTTTATTATTTAGATAAAAATTTAATTCAATATCTTTTACATAACAGAATTTAAAGTATAAAGTTTAATAAGATGTAAAATATTTGAAATCGGATAGGAAACAAAAAATTGGCAAGCGATTAAATAATTTCTATGTCAATTTTGAGTCCTATTTGTCCCATGTGCCCATATGGGGTGTATGGAGCCCCCATCCAAGTACCATCGCCTTCTTCATCGAAATTAATGTTATTTGTTTTTGTAAAATTTTTTACTATCAGGAAAATAATATCTTGAGAACACTAATGGGAGACAGTTTTTGGTAACTTTATATTTATCCAAAAACTAACTTTTAAGTGATTTTTCGACATTTTAGTTAGTAAGAAATGTAAAATAAGCAGATCAAAAATCTAAACTAATGTTATTTATTTTTTTAAAATTGTTTACTAACAGGAAAATAACATCACAGTGGATAAAACTATCACCTAATTGCTGGCAGGGTTATTATAAGCCATAAATATGAGTATAAGAAGATAGTCTGTTTAGACTGAGTGTATGGCAAATGTCTGACTATAAGACAAAGGTCTAAGTGTAAGATAATAGTCTGAGTGTAAGAAAAAAGTATGAGTATAAGACAAAAGTCACATAATAATACGAAAGTCTGAGAGTAAGACAAAAGCCAGTAAGTAAAAGTCTGATTAAAAACACTATTTTGAGTTTAAAAAATCGAAGTATAAGACAGAAGTGTAAGTATAATGTGGATATCTAAGTATAAAACTACATTTCTACGAACAAGACGGTATTCTGAATATAACACAGAGGTCTGAATATAAGACAAAATTCTGGGTATAAGACAAAAGTCAGAAACCTCATTTAATCAGTTGATTATATTTTTTAATACTTCCTTATAAGCACAATTTTTACTTATCCGCTCAAGTGTCAAATTCCATATATAAGAACAATTAATGAATTCGCTGCACTATTGTTTTTGTAGAACTGCTGCCACCTGTTTCATTTCATCATTGTTTGAGTGTTAGAAAAAGTATCAGTACAAGACAAAAGTATAAGACGAAAATTTTAGTATTAGACAAAAACCTGAGTGTAAGCAAAAGTCTCACTAAAGGTCGCTATTTTGACTTTAAGTCAAAAGTATAAGTATAATATGGAAATCTAAGTATAAAGCTACAAGTCTACGTACAAGACAGTATTCGGAGTATGAGATAAAAGTTTGAGTGCAAGCCAAAAGCCTGAGTGTAAAACAAAAGTCTGAGTATAAGATAAAAGATTGAGCGTAAGACAAAAGTCTGAGAATAAGGGGATATACTGAGTATAAGAATGCAATCAGAGTGCAAGACTAAAGTAGGAGAATAGGATGATAGTCTGAGTAGAAGGCAATAGTCTATAGAAAAGACGGTAATCCGATTATAAGACAAAATTCTAAGTATAAGAGAAAAGTGTTAATAAAACAGAAAAATCTGAACATAAGGAAAAATATGACTTTAAGACAAAGGTCTGTGTATAACACAAAATTTGAGTATTAGTCTAGGCATAAGACAAAAGTTTGAGTATTAAGCGGTATTCTAAGTATGAGACATCTAAAAAAGAGTATATGTATAGAGTCCGAGTATGAGATGGAAAGCTGTGTATAAACTGTAGTCTGACTATATGATGATAGCCTTAGTATAAGACAAAAGTCGGAGAATAAGAGGATAGTCTAATTATGGTAAGACAAGAGTCTGATTGCAACCCATATATATATATATATGGGTCTGAATAAGACGGTAATAATAATTAGATTGTGTATAAGGCGATAGTCTGAAAGCACACAATTCTAGTTATAAAGTCAATGGACGAATCATTTTGAAATTAAATTTTTATTAAAAGTTGTTTTATTCAAGTTTCAAATTAAAAAAAAAACTAATATTTTTTTATTAATTTTAATAAAACATGTTCTGGAATACTTTCCTTTTTTTTATCATTTATTATATTATCGAATAATTATTTCTTGAGTTAAACTACTTTCTTTTTTATTTTTTTAATAATTTGACTTTAAAATCAAATGAAGAACAATACCTTTCAACTAAATAGAGTTGTAGATTATTTGGAGAATCGGCCTTCTTGGGTACATACCATAAATTTTTATTTTTATTTTTTGCCGTTATGAGAAGAAGCGATATCAGGGCATCCCTGTACTAATAGAGCTTTTATCTAGGAATGAGGTGTTACTTTCTTCGCACGTACAAATGGTTTGTAGGAACAAAAATTTTTTTCCGATAGTTCTCTGTTCCATTTCCTATATTATCTGCAGAATAGAACTATTGACCAGAAGGTTGCGAAAATTCTGCAAATAATTACATTTTATCATCCTTTATAATTTTGAAGAAAAAAATCATATTAATAATCTTCGTCCTGTCTTTTGTCTCCATATTTTTCCTGACAAGTGTAAACAAGTTTATGGTATTTTTGTTTTCACATATGGTTAAATTTATTAGCTTTAAATAGTGCACAATTTTTTTCTTGTGCACTCCTTAGCATCCTTAGCTTTTTTCCTGGAATTAAAGTGTAAGAAAATTTCAATTCCAGTTATAAATTCAAATTTAAAGTGTGGAATGCACATATACTCCAGTGAAAAGGTAACTTAATTCAAGTCGAACATTACAATGTTAATACAGTTATTTTAAGGCATTGAATCACAGTGAAATTTAAGTCAAATACATAGTTGAATTCAAGCTTGAAAATACATTATAAATCAAGCCTTTGGTAACAGTGCAAATAAAGTAGACAACATAATAGAATTCAAGCTACATTTTGTTTATTATTGAATAAAATGCATTTCTTGAATGGATGTGATGTCTTCGATGGGTTTAAAAAGGAGTTGCTGTTTCGTCGTTGCACACAGTTTATTAAGAAATATTGAAAAATTTTTTTATTTTTTTTATTTATTTAAAACTAGCTGACCCGAGCCGCGTTGCTGGCCCTAAGCAAACATTAGTGTTGTATTACTGAATGATTTAAATTGATATTTTAACGAAATTTACGACCTTTAAATAAAAATCTAAGGAATACCTATTATAAAGTGTTTTTTACAGAAGAATTTAAATATGATGTAGATGTGGGCTCAATCAAAAAATATACGCATGTATTTAAGGCAAATTTGAATTTATATTTATTTATTACTTCATCTTAAGGTTAGCGGATAGACAATGTCTTTTTTTTGAACGGAATGATGAGAGCTGTAGTCGAAATTGCAGTTGTAATGGAACGCTGCTTGATTCAAATCAGAACTTGAAGCAATTCTTCTTATGCGTTGATTAAAAATTTTAAAGTTGTTGAATTGCTACATTTGCTCGACGATTTCTCATTGCTAACCGAGCCGTTTCATTTCTCGCCTGCCTTTCTTCCTGCGTTTGTGATGTACGAAGTCGGGCCAAACTAATACGGGGTTGTTCTCGTGCGATTTCTCGTTCATATATATTCAATTGATTGACGATATTACGATAAGTACTTGCATTACGTGTTCGACGCGAAATATTAGATCTCCGGGGTCGCGGCATTGTGAATAACACTTAATAACGAATGCCAAAAACACAACAAATGGTTTTAAATATCACAACCTCACTAAATGATGAGCTTTACTTGGAACTTACCGTTTGGAAATAGAATTCTACACCACCACCAGAAAACAAATTGCACAAAAAAGTAAGCGTTTCGATAGAAACAGAAACAGTAATTGTTATAATTTGTATTAAAAAAAATATTTTTAATGATTATAAGGCAAAGAAATTATGACAAAAAAGAGTTTTTTTTTTATCACGGATTTTTCGCGAATTTTTTTTCGTATTATCCTTTTCTGGCCGGTGACCGGTCCGAATTGGTGAGAATCATCAAAATCGGTCTAGTCTTTCTTGAGTTATAACAATAGTAACTAACATCACTTTCTTTTATGTATATAGATTTTTCTGACAACAGGCAAAAAGTTTGAAAAGAATTTAAAGCAAGTTCTAAAGTAAAAAAACACTTAAGCAATATGTTGAAATTATAATTGAATTCAAATAAACTTTGAAGTACTTCAATTTTAAATTTTTTGAGTGCTTATTGGGTAAGAACTTATTGCAAATATAGAACAGATAATTTTACTATGCAGAGTATTCCTTCAAGTCGACCTAATGCCACCATGCCGCCACATGTCTATTAATATAATACAAAATGTAAATGAAATCCTAAAATAAAATGCATACCCAACTTATGCAATAAAATTACAGGAATTAAAAAGTATTTTTAAAAATTTCCCAAGAAGATTTCCTTTTTAGATTTTATAAATATTAAATGATGAATAATGAGTTCAATGACATCATTCCTTTGGAAAAGTACTTGAAGGAATATCTGCGTGCTTTGTCTGCTATACATTCTAAAAATATTTAATATATAAAGGTTTGATTTTTGTCCAAGAATATCTAAACATATTTTGTAAAACATTTTCTAAATTATTCTTAGGAATTACAAAAAAAACTATGTTTTTTTTTAATTTGATCTAAAGTTCTTACGAATTTTAGCTTTTAATATTTTTTATTGATTACAAAAAATATTAAAACAGTAAAGAATTTTGTTGGAGTATAAGATTTCTTATAAAAATATTGTTAAAACTGAATTGTTATTGTAAGAAACTTAGTGTAAGTCCATAGGCTGAGTAAATTATAAATGTTTGCTTATTCTAGACTTCAGAAACAAATACACATCATGAAATCCATGAGACATTAGTTATGCAATTAACATAGGTTTTTCGATAACAACATATCTGTTTTATTTTTTTTAACGAAAAAAATGCGCGACTTTATTAACGATTCTAATTTTATACAAAATCAAAATATTTCACTAAGTTGTATTTTTAATTATCTATACCTTGAAGTCGAAGTCTGATTACATTAATTTTAATGGCATTAGAAAGGAAACGTAGTCCTCTTTAAATATCACAATAAAAGATAAACTATTTTTTCAGAAAAATGCATTTAGAATACAGATGTATTTTTTGCGATGTACTTTTGAAACACGATTTTAAAGAACGACCCAGCAATAACTTTGCTTTCCTGGTAAGCTAGCAGGTATAATTGGAAACAAAAATAAACTACTTATTTTTTCCCTGAATAACTAGTTATTTTTGTTCGAGTTGTCCACAAATTCATGTAGTTATTTTTTGACTCTAGGGGTACTCAAAAATATGTACCTAAACGAAAACAAAAATAAAAAGAAAACAAAAAAATTTTGCCGTCAGTGAGACTCGAACTTGGACACAAACTAACCATTCGTTTTAATGACTAACGTCTTACTCAGTACACCATCTCGCACATAGCATCCTAAGCGACAAAAACTTTTTTTAGTTTAAAATATCTTTTTAGACATTTTGTTATAAAAAACTAACAGCTTCAGAATGGGGTTGAACCAACAACCTTCTGGTTGTTAATCCGGCGCTCTAGCCAACTCATCCACGTGATTGCAGTATTGCTGTGGTATTATACTATTGAGTAATTATTAATATAATACAGAGTAGGCAAAAAATAATGACGCCTCATTACCTAGAAACTACTTTTATAAGTAGTTGTCATTACCGAAAACCAAAAAGTTTTTGCTGGGGACTTGCTTTCATTTTGTTTTTTTTAATTTAAAAATTGGTAAATTGACCGAAAAATTCAAGTATTCAGTTTTTATGTGACGGAAAGTTTTGGTATTTTTAATAATATTTTATAAAAAACCTCAAAAAAAAAAAATCATACAAAAACTTATTTATTTAAAAAAATAAAAAAAACATGTTTTTTTATGACTTAAAATATAAAATTTTGCTTAATTTCAAGAAAATCGGGAGACACAAAGACAAAAACCGACATTTCTGCATTAATTTCTGCTGGAATTCTGATAGAAAAAGCAGCTGTCGGTTTATAAGATTTACTAAAAATGCATGTATCATGTACGTTATATTTTAAAGATTTATTTTTTATTTATTTATTTTATAATTACAATACAATTACAAATTATATTCTAATTATAACCGAGCGGAGTAACGAAGACCATAGCTCGTTGTAGTGAAACAGACCAGAGTCTCTGGTGGGAATCGAACCCACAACCCTCAGACTGACAGACTAGCTCACTACCGACTAGGCCATCGTGGCATCCAGATTTTAAAGATTTACTTATTTGTATTCTATTAAGATTATGCCTTTACCGTGTCAATTTTCCGAGGCATATGTATTATTTACTTCAATTTATATTAAGTATACGTCCCACACTGCTTTGACCCATAGGCAAAATTAAAAATAAAAACACTTTTTAAATTAAGTTAAAATAAACATTTTTAGTTACGTAATAATCTATATTTAGTTACGTAATAATCTATATTGTGTATCGCTAGAGGGTGTAAAATAGGTCACAAGGGGTAAAAACACCCCATCCCTATATCTTAAATAATAAACCAATTTTCTTGAAATTTAACAGCCAAATAGTGTAACATCTGGAAGGAACTATAGCCTATAATTTTGATTATTTACGACGGGAAATAGGGCAAGAGGGGTAAAAGCTCCCTCTCCTTATATCTTCTTAACTAATCAACTGGTTTTCTTAAAATTGGACATGCAGACACTGTAACATGTGAAAGAAACTTAAAGATATACATTTTTTGGAGATTCCTATTTTATATTTAGGGCGTAAAATAGGCCAAAACGGGTAAAAGCTCCCCCTAACCAGGCCTTCTTAATTAATTATCCTATGATAGTTTCAAGTCTTGAAGGAACTAAATTCTATAAAATTTAACATTTAGCGCGTAATTTATTTAATTAGGTAATTTATTTTCTAATTAAGAACCAAAATATTCACTAGAATTAAGTTATATGGCAAAATAACGTTTGCTGGATTATCTAGTTTATCTCATATAATTTTAAAAGAATTATTTAGGAATATTTATTTTTTTGGCTACGAAAAAGCGCTAAAGTCAGAGAATTTAAAGCAAATATTAATGAACAAAAAAGGAGGTTTTTAAGTGTTTCAAGAAAAAATTGTAAAAAATTAATTTTTTAATAAAATACGTCGAAGTTTTTTTTTTATTAGATCTGCTCGTTTTAGGATTTTTATACCGAGAATACCCAGTAGGAATATCCCGAGAATTTTGCCAATTTTTTACTTCTCGATTCCTGGGATTTTTTGCCTGGAATACCGGAAATTGAAAACTACCACTAATTAGCATTTTTATCATTTTTAAAAATCCAAAATTCTATACAAAATTTTGATTGACCATGATCAAGCAATTGTATTGTTAGATGATTACATTGCTTTACATCCACTTTGACGTAATTAACTCGAAACAGTTTGTTAAAATACTAAAAAAAAAATTGTTTACAAACTAAGAAATACTGAAATGACAAAATTAAGGGTGTGCGTTCTATTGAAACATAACTTGTTTTTTTTTTTTTAATAAAAGATGAACGAAATAAGTTAGAATTAAAACTAAATCAACTATCTGTAACATTTCTTCTCAGATTTTTCTGATATATATTTTTAATTTTAATAATATGACTTCTGAAAAAAATTGTAAAGTACTTTTATAAAATTTTTCGTGGTATCAATCCATAAAAATTTAAAATAAATAATCATAATTAAGTACTAATGGATCTTTCTTAAATTTGCTTTTAACTTGGATCTTATTTCTTTACAAGTGTGAAAATTCTGGGTAATTTAAATAACTAATACTATGTGGGACTAAAGTAATATTACAAATTCTGGGTGCTTCTACTGTAACGATAAAATTCCAAATGTGAACAGAAAATGTTAAAAATACTTTTGTATGTCACGGGTGCCTTTGATGTCTTTTTATGATACTCTTTGTTATGATTACTCGAGTTTATTCAGAATAAATAAACAAAAAAATCACTTAACTTTTCACATTTTGAGTAAACTTGTCATACGATAAATTTTTTTTGTAAGTTTTTATCATTTTTAGTTCGATACTATTCAAGACCATTTTCTCGATTATTCGGTATACAAAACTTGTACCTTGAAATATACGAAAAAAGTGAGCAGTAAAGTATGTTTTCCAGGTTAATACAAAATATTGAAAATATTGAGGAACTTTGATCATTCTTTACCTCAGACTATTTCTCAGTTACGTCATTTAATTTTTTTTTTTGATTTGGTTCACTAAAGCTTAGACATAGCTTAACATGACTAATATTTGATTCTAAAGAAATGAACAAAACGTGCCATTACCCGGCCAAACATGTTTGGCATAGCTCCTAGAAACTTCTCTATATTTTAGGCTTGGAATTCATTCCTTTTTCTAAATCAAGTTAAAAAAAATTCATATTTTATGCTCTTAAATCAGACATGTCTCTAGAAGATATTGTAATCAAGAAAGATATTTAAAATTAACAGCAGTAAGAATTATTACAAAAATTTTCTGTTAGGTTTTATTCCAAAATTCGTTTTACCACGTTTACACCAAAATAAAAATAATTGGTTTTTGTGAAAACTAAATTTCAAAAACCTAAACGAATTGCTTTTTGAAATTTAGTTTTCACATACCTGTTTTCATCTCTACGTAGTTTTTGTTGACGTAAAGAATTTTTGATTTATTTATTTTATTCTTATATTCGACTTTATCTTATTTTTTTAACCATTTTCAGCAATATTCTAATTTGATTTAAATTTCATTAAAAAATAATAGAATATAAATTTTTCTGTCCTATATGAAAGCTTCATATTGTAAAATTTGATGAACAGGTTGTTTCATAAATAGATATTTTAGCAGTTTCTATATAGATTTTCAAAAAAACTATTTGAAAATGATTTTTGATTTGTATGGAAAAACTGGAAATTGGATTAAATTTTTTTAATCAAAAGCCGCATGAAGCCAAAACCGACTGCATATTATTCTTTATTTGAAAATTCTTTATGTTTAAAACCAATGCTAAACAAGTTTGCAATCGTAAACTGCCTTGTTGTCCTTGTTTGGCACTACCAAAGCGGAGTTTGTGAACTATAATTAGACACCAGCAGAATGTAATACATATTTCCTGTTCCGCTCCTCCTATCGGACGTGGCGGATAGGGGGGACTGGTTATAAGGCACATGACCTGCACATACTGGTATAGGGTGCTTAAAGGCCCCTAACTTGAGTGTTCAGATCATGTGTATTATCTCTGGTTGTAGAGTTCCTTAGAGTCTCTCGCGAACCAAATAAATTCAGTGAATTTTAAGGTCAAGGTGGTTGGCAGCAGTGCCGCGGACCTGAATGGTTAGTTAGTGCTTAAATAAACTAACGGCTAACAGCTCCTCTCCAACGCCTGTGGCACAATTCAAATTTAATTCGGACAGATGACGAACGGTCACAGACACGGACAACGATTTTGTCTTAATGGGGCTCCAAAGAGACATTCTAGAACAGGAAAGATTTTCAGGGATGCTAGGCCTGGCCATGATCAGCAATCAACAAGCAAGAAGGCAGTAGGTCAAAGATCGACCAGCTCAACCAGTGGAAGCCATAAGGACACCACTGGTGAGGTGGCTAAGATCTCTGACAAGCGATCTTCTTCTGCGAGCGCTACTGGTCAAATTCAACACGGCTCTTCTAAGGGTCCTTAAAAGGGGATCACTAAACGGGCCAGATCTGGGGATGATCAGCAAACCTCAATGGCTAAGAAGACTGCTCGCATACCTTCCAGCTCTGCTAATGGCCCTCACAAGGAGGTTACTAAAAGAGCTAGGTCAGGAAGCGAACAGCCCTCAACATCGAAAAGGGGTATGTTAGTATTTGAATTTATAACTAGTTTTAATATTTATATCTGTAATAGGGGTAATGATCCCACATTCAGAACGAAAGATAGGGAAATGGTTATATATGCGACATTAGCGAACCAAGGAGGTGAATTTGTCAAGGACTGGAGGGTAGTAATGGATTATTCCTTTTCGGATCATAGCATGATATCCTTCAGTCTTGACTTTGTGAAACCGAGGGGAAGGCCTTATAGGAACTCCAGAAGGACAAATTAGGAGTCCTTCGGTGAGTTAGTTGATAGGGATTTAAGGGATACTGAGGGCTGAAGAAATTCAGTTGAGGGTATCGAGGGAGTCGTGAATAATTTCACGGATGTACTTAGGAATACCTTTGAGCTCAGCTGCCTGGTGATATATCCTTGCAAAAGATAATAAAAAAATTAAATTTTATTTATTTATTGTTGTTTATTGCTTAATTTTTTAAATTTAAAAACTTTACTCAATTAATCGATTAATTTAAAACAATATTTTCGAGTTATTTGATTATAGAATAATGAAAAAGTCGACTAAAATTAATACCCTACTAATTTTACAAGTATTTAATATTTCAGTATAATAGGTAAATTAACACTATTACTTATAAAATATAATATTTTGAATAAAATTACATAATTTTTTTTCTCAAATTTACGCATATTTTTTTATTTAAAACTAAAAATTATTTAAATTGATGAAGGATGTAAAAAATTATAACAAAATAAGTAATTGTTATACCTTACACCACCATAGCTGATTGCGGTGTTATGCGTTTGTGCTGATGATTGTAACGCATAGAAAAAGTTATCCAACATCCACCTCAAAGTATACCAATCGACTCAGAATCACTTTTTAAATCGATCTAACGATGTGCGTCCGTCCGTCTGGTTGTCCATGCGCACAAAGTACAGGTCACAATTTTGAAGATAATTCAGTGAAATTTGGCACGTAGGATTTTCATGACACAAGGACGAAGCCTTTTTAATTGGTTATGATCGGTCCATTATTTCATATTATTATTAAAAAATATATATATTGTTATAAAAACCAAGTAAGAAAGATATTGGCAGTCAAGTCTGAACATAAAATACCCCACAACATTGTGCACGTCCATAAAAATTCATGAAAGGGTCTTATATTAGATATGTTGACAATTGTGAACCGATACTTTTACTAGGTGTGAAATAAAATACACGACTACGGAATATTACGTAATTACTAATATTTATATGAATTTATGCCCTTTAGGGTGATTTCCGAAAGTGGGCTTATATGGGAGTTATGGTAAATTATATATTTATATATATATATATATATATATATATATATATATATATATTTGAGGTTTAAGGTTGAATACTTAAGGATAAAAGTAGGTGCGTCCTTGGACCAATTTATATATATATTCGATTACTTAAGGGTAAAAGTAGGCGCGTCCTTTCACCAATTTTAAAAACATTGTTTTAATTAATTTTAAGTCTAATATAATATGCCTACCAAATTTTATTTTTTTTTAATTTTTCCCATCGTTATACAACAACAAAGCACTGTGTGCATAAAACAAAAGATTTAAGACACAAGCTTTTTTTTCTACACTCAGAGTGGGAGACACCGAGCTTTGTTGTTGTATATATATATATATATATATATATATATATATATATATATATATATATATTAACGGTCCAGAGATTCGTAATAACTTAAACATTTGTTAATGGATTTGCTCTTCTTATATCTCGTTTGATAAATAATTATGTGTAAATTACGATTTTTTAACATCTTGTTACAAAGCAAAAGCACGGGTTAGCGATACCCTATATATATATATATATATATATATATGTATATAATTATCTATCAAACGAGATACAAGAAGAGCAAATACATTAACAAATGTTTAAGTTATTACGAATCTCTGGACCGTTAATATGCTTTACACCACTTATGTAGGGAGTGTACAAATAAATTTTAAATTTTTTGAAAAATGGTTAAAGAAAATACTACTTTTAATTAAATTTGATCTAGAATTATTGAAAAATAAGTCTTTGTTTTCGCGAGATTAGAAAATGTTGAAATTTTTTAAGACTGTTTCAAAACGACAATTTGACAATTTTAAAAATTTTGTTAAACAAATTTCAAAACAGTTACGAGTAAAATCATAACACTACACAGAAAAAATTAAATTTCGTATTCTATTATTATTTATAAAACCAATTACATTTTTTACTGAAATCGGACCTATAACTCAATTAGTGAAATCAAATATTCAATTTCGTAAATACTTTAATGGAAAAATTTTAATTTTTTTTTCTTATTAAAGTATTTTTACTATTTATAAATTTGAATATTTGAAAATTCATAAGAAATTTGATAATATGGTTTATTAAAATCAATAAAAATAATGTTAAATTTTTTGCAGGTTTTCAAACAATTTTTATTCAATAATTCGTATTGAATGTTACAATAATTCGGATTGAATGTTAGTATTATATTTTATCATGTAAATGCATGTATGAAAATTTGGTGTAGAGAAGCGAAACTTTTAAATAATACTAAATAATTAATGAAGACTTTTTAGATAAAATATAACTATATTTAAAGGTAATACACAGTGTATAGTATGTAGATAATGTGTAATTATGCTGGTGAAAAATAATGATGCCATAACTAATAGCTTAAGTATTCATATTCAGTAGTATATAAAATATACATATATGAATAAAAAGATATATATATGAAATAAAAGAAGACACGACACTATTTCCAAATTTCATTAGTGGTCAAAAATATATAAAATATAAACGCAATAGTTATCAATTGAAGCATTTTCTAAATGACTTCAACTTACATACCTTTTAACGGAGTGAAATATCTAAGTTTCAGTGAAACCAAAATAAACATCTTGTTACAAAGCAAAGTATTTAATAGCAAAATTTTTTAAAACTCTGTAAAAAGCCATATTTTCTACATATAAACGCGCCATACAAACTTCAGGCCCGATGCGGCACGGGTTAGCGATATCCTATATATATAACAAATGCGCAAACAAACTCTGCAATTTACGTTTGTAAACATGTATCATTTTGTTAAGGACCACTTCCGCTTTTAAATGATTTGAAATACAAAAATTAAAATACATTAAATTATCTTCAAGAAGCCCAGTTATACTTTCGCATAATTATGTCACAAGAGAGAGCTACATGTTCAGGCACACAATTGAAAGGACATAGTTTAATCGACTTGGAAATTATATAGCAATATACAATAGACCCCATCATTTATGCGATGTATTGCTACATACATGCATACTCCATATGCTTTTGATTGATATAGAAGATACACAAAAATAAATCATTATACATAAACATATACGAAAATTAAGGTAACTTACCTCTGGAATGCTGCAAATGATGGATTTTATATTTTTTTGTGTCAACATTTTTATAATTTTATATATTTTTATATTTTTAATTGTCAAAAAAAAAAACAAGAAATTGTTATTGTTTTTCTTATTAGTTTAGAATAAATTTACAAGCAATAAAATAATATATTAAAAGCAAACAAATTTTTTTATAAAATTTTATTTAAAATTAAATAATGATTTATTTAAAAAAATTCTAGTCATAATTTTTTCTGTGCAATAAAATAAAATATTAAAACTAAATATTATTTTTTATTAAATTTAATTTAAATCCAAATAATGATTTATTTAGAAAAATTTTAGCCATAATTTTTTCTGCGTACAGGAAATTGAAATGAAATAGAGTTAGATCAATATTTTGTAAGACTAAACCTGCGATTTGAATTTTACGGATTTCGGCAATTTTTTTTTTCGGCGATTTTTTTAGTTATAAAGTACATTTTTCAGTACTGGTACTCAAATTAAACAGAATTATTACAGAGTAAGATAACACGTATGTCAAGAAAAATATACTGAAGCTTTTAGGAAAATTGTACAAGAATAGCTCTTTAACTAAGGTCAAATGTCAAAATTTTGTAAATTTTGAAAGTTTTAAGGAAAACATGGCGAAAATTTATTTATTTTTATCTGTATTTCGATAAAATTTTATAAAAATATGTTGAACTCATCAGTGAAAAGCAAATTTAATCTACAACAGAGCTTGAGGTCAGCATTTTTTTAAAAATACCTTTTTGCAGAAATTCGCAAAATTCAAATCGCAGGTATGGCTTAGTCATGAAAGGTATTGACATAGTACTTTTTTAGTTTTATCTGCTGTACTTTTATATATAAATCTGCATAGTTTTGTTCGAACTTTTTTCAAATTTATTTAACAAAATTTTTAAATTTTAAATTGGTGTTTTGAAACAGTCTTAAAAGTATTTTAAAACTTTTTAACCGAGCATGAAAAGGGGTTGTTTGGATTATCTTGCGGAAACAAAAACGTATTCTTCAGTAATTGTAGTTCAAATTAAATTAAAAATAATGTATTATTTAATCATTTGTCAAAAAATGTAAAATTTGTTTGTACGCTCCTTAGACAAGTGCTCTAAAAAACATTAACGGTCTGGGGAATTCGTAATAACTTTAACATTTTTTAACCGATTTTTTCTCTTTATATAAAATGTTGGTGTAGTATATATGTACATATATATATATATATATATATATATAGTATGATTTTCAACTTGTTGTTCTTTATTGCTTTTTTTTTTTTGCTGCATTGTTGTATCACTTTTATTGTTAAAGTTCTGTTGTATTTGCTTCTGCAGATGTTGTTGTTTATAATGTTGCAATATAAGTCACAATAATTAACAGTTACATTGTTGCATTAATGGTCATATTTATTGTCGCCATCAAAATAATTTTGAAAGATATTTCTCTTTTCTCTTTCAGCAAACCATATTTATAAAGAAACAAAAAAGAAATATAAAAAAACAATACAGGTGGTATAATTCAAAAGTACATAAAATTAAATCTAAAACAAAAAACTTTTATTTAGTTTTGATTTGGAACCACTCCTAATCAAATATTTATTTTTGTATTTATGTATTTGCCTCACATTCCCAGTCATTCATAATTAAAACATCACTATGAGGTAAATACATCATCACTCAACAGCCATTTTCAACAAAGTTGAACAAACAGTAGCAGCTGTATTAATGATGCATTAGTGACCATTCACAACAATATTTAAATTGTTCATTTTTTAAAGAGGGGATATCTTTATTTTAACAATAGTTTGTGAAAATTTTTGTTGAATAAAAATAGTCAGTTTACTTATATGTATATACTCGTATGAGAGGTGTTGTAAAGTATTTAAGCTGAATTACACTTCATTTCATTTCAAGGAAATGCAGGTTGTTGATGATGGATTATGTAATACAGAAAAATATGTATGTATATTAAAATAATGAAAATATTAACAACATTCCTTAAACGAAAAGAAGAATAAATTGTATTATAAATTTAAATAAATAAAAACTATAAAATATATATGGGAATTCTCTTTTTAAGTTTACCTTTATGAAACCGACGTTATACCTCATTTCTATCTTTTTTTTTTTTTTTAATTCTGATTCTTTAAAATAACTTCTAGTGCAATTATGTTAAGGACATTTGGTGGGGTAAAGCAACAAAAATGTATGAACTGAAATGGTTTCAGATGGTACCGGCAAGCACTCAGACTTAAAAAATCCAAAAAAAAGTGTGAAAATAACAAGCATTTTCTTCATTTTACTGTTGCAATCGCGGATTTTCGCATATGTGTCCAATTTCTCTAATGTAAACTACAAACATTTGTAGATATAGGCCAATATATAAGCAATTAGTCTGTCGTTGACCAGTGTTCAATTATATTGTGAACAAATGGTGAAACCAAAATTTTGAAAATTTTGTTTTAGTTTTTCGATTAGAAAATTTGCGCCATTTCGATTATTGCAAAATAAGGAATAGGTCTTGTAATTATGAATCGTTCGATATATATCTCTTTAGTATGATCGCAATAGCAGCGCTATAGGTGATGGCCAAATTTGGAGAGAAAAAGAGTTATTGGCTCTAAGAGGTGGCATATTCACAGCATAATTTCAACGTGGCTAAAGTATCGCGTGATCAAAAATGATTTCCATATTACATTTTTAAATCGTTTTGGCGTAATAAAATATTAACTTACAAGATGTTAAAACTTTTTAAAATCGATCTAAAATTTTTTGTGAGATTATATTTATAGTAAGTACGTCTATACTGTTTCAGTTAAGTGAAAAATGTAGATGTTATAATAGATTATATCGGAATCAATTGGCACTAAAAAATAATTACGCTTTTCAATTTAATGCAACTTTTAACATTTTTGGGTGTGTATTTTGTCATTGAAAAATTTATTTTATAGTTATATAATTAACGTTTGCATTTTTTTATTTATTAACATCATTTAAAGATTTTTTTGTGGTTAAATGTGAAAAATACATGAGTGAAAAAAATATAAAAAATCTATATACATTTTGTTTTTTTACTCGATATTCTAAAGGTAGAATAAATCATAATTATGGTCCCTATTTTGTAATTGAATTTTTAAATTAAATAAAAAAAAACGATTTGGTTGTCAGACATTAAAAATTTATCAAAAAATGTTATAGAATTAAAAATAAAAGAAATCTGTTCGTATTTTGTTAATTAAAATTTTTTAATGAAATGTTAAAAAATCACTATGATCGTTATTATCTTAGGTGACATCAGCCATATCGTATCACTTTTAATTTAGATATTAGATGTAATACGGCGGATCAATAAGTCCGCCGTCCCACGTTTCTCCAGTTTTTGTATCCCTTCCAAAAAATAAGATTTTTCGAGATCCTTAAAATAAGCATTTGTTTGGTCAATAACTTCATCGTTGGAGCTGAATCTCTTTCCACCGAGCCATTTCTTTAGATTTGGAAATAGGAAGTAGTCACTAGGGGCTAAATCCGGAGAATATAGTGGATGACGTACCAATTCGTAGCCCAATTCGGTCGGCCAACACCATATCGTGGATACAATTAGTATAGGATCATGGAAAAACATAAAAAATATGGACAAAAATATATAACCCAGATATGTAAGCGTAGTAGAGATTTACAAGAATTGAAGGTTTAGAAAATCTTATTGTTTTTAATTAAGCTATTTATGATTGATCTTCATACGTAAGCTATTTTTAAAATGTAATATAGAGCATGTATAAATATATGATAATTTTGGCAATTTCTGAACTAATAATAATGTCTAGAATTCGATGGGTAAGCAAATGGATGATCAATAATGTGTTTAATGTTTAGGCACAGCTGATAAATTTCTTATTTTATTATTTTGTAACATTAAAATATTAATAAAACATTTTATTTTAATGAAACACACTTTTTTGTTTTTTAAGTGCATATTTTTTCGTTTTTAGATCATATTTTTCGTTTTTTACTGCATATTTAATACCCATAAAACCCTTTTTTTAGAGCATATTTGTGGTTTCCCTGGCTGTTACTTAAAAAAATCCTCCTTCGATCTCCCATATTTCATAAACCATAATTTCTTGCTTAAATTTTCACCACCTTTTTTCCATTATATTCCACATATGTTAAACAACAAAATTAAGTATTGTCAAAGAAATGCATTTCCTTCCATTATTTAAAACAAATTGAGGCAATTACAACAAAACTGCAATGAAAACGAAATGAAAACATTTTGAATGAAATTACATTAAAATTCTCACACGCATACACAAACAACATTAAAAAAACTAGCAATTTGGCTCGCTAGCTTACATGCAGTTCAATGAACGTTTGGCCTTGAGAAACAAAAATTCAATATCAACCAAAATAAGAAGAAATAAAAGTAAAAAGCCACCAAAAAAAGAAAAAAAATATAGCCGAATCACTAACACAAAAACTCATTAATCCAAAAAAAATATACACTTGAAAACACACACAGGGCAAAAATAAGACGGACACGTACGAAAAAAAAAAATACCAAAACATAAACAAACCAGCCAAACAAGACAAACGGATAGACAGACATACAGGCCTACACACTATTCTTAAAAAAAAAATGAAAAAAAAGATTCTTTTAACGAAACTGCATAAGTATTGGTATAATGAAAATCACACAAAATTATGGCAGTGGAGTAAATTTATGGCCTTTTAACCAAAAACCGAAAGAAGAAAGAAACAAAAAAAAAATATATCAACATTCATACTCACAATTGGCTCTGAAACGAACTGCATTTAATGTCTGCTGCAAAAGAAAATAAAAGCAAAAAGTCAGCCAACGAATAAATATAAAGAGACTCAACCGAAAATAACTGAAACTGATCGAAACTGAAAATACACTTTTTTTGTAGGGGGGCCTAAAAATAAACAACGCATACTAAAACCAAAAAAAAAAGAAATAAAAATCAACAAAAAATAAATTTTAAAGAAAAAAACACGTAAATGACAGACAATCCAAAATAAATACGAGGGATGATCAAGAATTGATTAAAACAGTATTACAACTTTAAAATGCGAAATTAAAAAATTGTATTCCAACACTTTTTCTTTTATAAAAAGTAATATTAACCAGCATTTAAAATATAATATTCATATCACAAATTTAAAAAAAAAATAATTTCGAAATTTTAAAGTAGTGACAAAAAAATTAAAATATACACTTCTTATATGACAGTTTGTTAAATGTAAATTAAATGTAATTTAAAACTTCTCCCATTACTGCCTTTTAAACCCATGAAAACTTTTCTCTCCACCCTCGTTTATAAAACTACAGCCGAAACTACTTTCAACATCAATAAAATATTGTTGCAAACGAAAACGAGTATATGCAAGAGACATCAATAAATTCACTTTAAACAAGTTTTTTGTTCTTAATTTTAATTTTATTTATTTTTTTTTTTTTTTTTTTTTTGTAGCCAAAAATTGCACGCACACACAGAAACATTTAATACTCGTAATGTATACATAATATTCCCAAAAACAGAGCAGACTACAGAACAACAGAAAACAGACATATAACCAACCTACCACAAGTCGAAAAAACTTGAGATAAAAATTGAACAAAAAGAAAAAGAACTGCAACATATACATAGATGCAATTACGTACACATTAATGATTAATGGGTGTGTATGAGTGTTAGTGTGTACTTGAACCTGGCCTAAAAGTGCAATATCCATAAAATTTTTACAATTATCAAATTTACCACCAGCAATGTGGTCAAAACATTGTCACGAGTCTGAAAATAAGATAAAATTCATATGGGTATAAGAGAATATATAGAGTATTATGAAATGTAGAGTATAACACGGTAAACTGAGTATAAGACTGTACTGAGGCCACGGTCTGCGTCGTTAAAGGGGGACCGTAGAATTGCAGCGCAAACTGAGACGAATCAGTATTTTCTATGTATTTACACTGTTTTCTTAATTATTATTTCTAGAATAAAAATATTTGAACAGAAAAGAAGTTAATAGTTAATAAAAGATAAGTATTATTTGTAAAAAGAGATGAAATTAAAATACTTATATAACTTACATTTTGATCTTCTTAGTTACCATAGAGAATTTAATCCATCTTTTTCCATTACATTTTTCTTCAGTACCTTTGCACCTGTTATTAGCAATTATGAAACTTCTTATATAGCGAAATAAATCGTAATCATAGCGACAAAAATCGAAATATTGAAATTTCAAACATCGATGCAAAGCGAAGCGACGCAAATCGAAATGACACAAATCGAGACCTGAGAGTATAGTCTGTGTATTATAAGACGCCAATAAGAGTATAAGATAGAAGTCTAAATGTGTGTTCCAGTCGAGATACTGGTCTAGAAAGATGATCCTGGATGTTAGTTTAACCGTAAATGCTCCAACGGATCAGGCTTTCTCACAGAAAGTAAGCTATCACTAACTCATGCTTTCCTAAAGAAAATGTTCCCTCCTTACCTCAAACTTTCTTACTGTGAATCCTCCAAAAGAGAAATTTTATCACTAGATCAAGCTTTCCCGAAGGAAATTCTTTATCAATAGTTCAAGCATTCCTAAAGGAAATGATCTGTCGCTAGCTCAAGCTTTCCTATATGAAATGCTCGCTCAAGCTTTCCTATAGGAAATGCTCGCTCAAGCTTTCCTATGGGAAATGATCTACTGCTCGCTCAAGCTTTCCTATAAGAAATGCTCTACCGCTCGCTTAAGTATACCTTTCCTACAGGAAATGTTCTGTCGCTAGCTCGAACTTTCCTATGGGAAATGCTCTATCGTTAGCTCAAGCTTCCTTGTAAGTAATGCTCTTTCGCTAGAACGAAAATGCTCTATCGATGGCTCAAGATTTTCTATAGGAAATTCTCTATCACTAGCTCAAGCTTTCCTTAAGGAAATGCTCTTTCGTTAGCTTTATCGCTAGCTTCAAGCTTTCTTATAGGCAATGTTCCATCAAGCTTTCCTAATGGCAATTATCCCTCGCTAGCTCAAGCTTTCATAAAGGAAATGTGCTTTTCTTAGGTCAAGATTTAGGAAAAAGGAAATTATCTATCGCTAACTAATTTGCTTTAATAAATCAAATGCCTATAGAAAATTTATGCTTTCCCATTAGAAAATGTTTCATTGCCAACTTATGCTTTATTGCTTTATATTATATTGGACCATATGTTAGCTTAAGCTATAACGGAATTTTTCTATCGCCAATTCGAGTTTTCATAAAGCAAATGCTCTATACCTATTTCATGTTTTCCTAAAGGAAATTCTCTATGGCCAGCTCGAGCTTTCCTAAAGGAAATTCCATATAGCTAGCCTAAGCCTTCATAAGAAAATATTTAAATGCTGGCTCAATTTATATCTCTAGCTCAAGCTTTCTTAAGGAAAATTTTCTATCGCTTGTTCAAGCTTTCCAATAATAAATACTACATCCCTAGCTCAAGCCTTCCTACAGGAAATTCTTTATCGCTATCTCAAGCATTCCTTTACCTCAACTTTCTTGAAAGAACTATAGTTTTTTTATGGGAAGTGTTTTATCGCTAGCTCATATTTTCCAAGTTTTCTTCCTTAAGTTGGCACGTTCTCTTAAATAATATATGCCACTTTAAATTTGCCACACATACCAAAAAAAAAAAAAAAGATTCGATCCAATTTTTGTTTATATACTAAAGTGAGATATAAATGATTAAAAATAAAAAAATGACAACAAAAAAAGAGATTCACTATAAGACTGCTGCTAATAGAGATGATTTCACAAAGGATATGGTAATTTCCAAAAAAACTCACACACATGAAAGAAAATCGAAAGAAAAAAAAAACACAATAAACAAAACTTGATTTCACACACAACCAAAAATTACAAAAAACAGGAAAACAAAAACCAAACAAACTGACTGCCTGCTATTTTATTCTATTTTATTTTGTGTATATATTTGTTTTTTCTTGGTCACTGACCGTCCTCAAGGTTTTCTGTAATTTCGTATAAGTTTTGAATATTTTCAAAAGTTAATAATCGGTACAGACGGACGTTCAGACGGGTTAGTAAGAGAAGAAACAGGCACTTATGAAATTTTTTGTTATCTTCTTTTATAGGCTGTATATGCACAAATTACAACAAACACGAACATCCTCAAAAAAATTGAGGAAAAAAAATACCACCACTTCAAGTGATGATCAACAGCAAACAAAAAACCATATGATAATAATGATGATCTTTACAAATGAATATAAAGGCAAATTAGTTTGTTTGTCTTTCTTGTTCTCCTTTTATTTTTTGGATTAAAAAAAGTCTACAAAATTTTACAACTGATGAATACTCTCTCTAGATAAAAAGCAGAAGAATTCATAATTTTATATAAAATTTCATTTATTTTAAATATGAGCTCAGAAAAAAAAAACATAATTTGAAATTAATTTTTGTACATATTTTTTATTTTACATACAAAAAAAAATTGCTTTTTATCTTATTTAGCTTCGTAACGTTTAAACTAAATAAGTGTCCACCTTGAAATTTTGCACGTGTACGAAAAGGAGTTATGTCAACGTTATATATATATTTTTTTTTAGAATTTTTATAATACCGATTTTTAAAATATAATGTTTTGATTTTTATATGCTCAAATTTAACCATTGAACTTTTGATATAAACCTTATACATATCGGTACAAAGATTATATTTCTGTATCTATGAAAAGTTAAACCAGTACACCTATGTAAAGTTTTTAGCTTTTTTTCGTTTTTTCATAACGTCATATTTTTGAACCAGAAAATGACATGAGTCTAAACGTAGAAGTGAAATCCGATTGCTAACCGTTTTGAGATGAAATCACCATATTGTCTAATTTTTACCAACTATTTTATATTTTACACCGTTAATTGTCGATTAACAAAACGGGGCTTTCTGAATATTTTATAACACACAAATATAATATATATATCAAGTTATAAAGGGATATCTACCATAACTTTGAGAACAATGATTATTATTAATAAATCGTAGAAGATCGGATTGCAAAATATTTAAAAATAAGTGAAAGAAACAATTTTTATGCTGACCTGAACAATTGGGATTTTCCAGATAGCCCTTTTTGAAAATTAGCCCTCGATATACTAGATGATCTAAGAAAATTAATGATTTTCATAAAATTTTTATACTTTTAACTATAGTTATTATCACTGATTTAAGCTGTTGCTAGCTAAACCTTTCCTATAGAAAATGCTCTATCCCTACTTCAAGTTTTTCTAAAGAAAATATTATTTTGCTAGCTCAAGCTTTCCTATAGAAAGTGTTCTGTCACTAGCTCAAGGTTTACTTAAGGAAATGCTCATTCGTTTGCTCAAGCATTCCTATAAATAATGCTATATCAAGGTTTCCCATAGAAAACTTCCTTATGCTCTATCATGTAGACATCTAATATTCGCAATAAATCTTTCTAATATTGAATGAATTCTTGATAGCAAAGTCAGTTTTTCGACAATCAAACTTCTCTTCTCTTCAATGATCTTCTATAATTTGTGGCCAACATTGCTTCACCATTGAGGACTTTTTTTCTTTTAAAAACATTTCGCAAAACAATTGAAATTATGAAAAATTATATAAAAAGTAAAAATCCAACAAAAATGAAATGAATGTCAGCAATAAAATGACCACATTCACATCAAATGCAACATGATCTTTCCTAGAAGCAAATATTTTTTTTTTCTCCAACAGCTTGCCTACAATATATACAAAGAAAGTCAACAACATCTACAAAAAAAAAACAACATACGTACATATGTATTGGAGGGCATTTACGAAAAAACTGTTCACAAAAAAAAACTTAAATTAATGCAAACCAAAAGAGAAAAACAAAACTGAAAATAAATTTGAAAATATAAATAAATACAAGTCAACATGCAACATACAAATAAAACAGTGTATAAATGTTGTTGCTGTTGATGATGTTGCTACTACTATTTTTGATGATATGTGTATATAGTAGAAGATGAGGAGTAGAATGATGCATTGCAATTATGCTGTCGAAAAAAAAAAAAATTAAAAACTTAAACGACGCCACCATGTTCAAAATGAAGTTTGGCTGCTGATATTTGCTCTATTGTCGTTGTAGTTGTTATTTCAATGCAGCTGCAATTTGTGCATTAAATTCAAAGCTTCGGCCTGACTGCAGCTTGAAGTTATACAAAAAAAAAACTTAAAAAAGAAATGAAAAGACAGACGGCGAACCTACGACTAGATGCCTAAACAAATGGAAGGAAGGACAGACAACAGTGTGAACAGATGAGCGGACGTAAGAAGAGAACGAACTTATTGAACGTTCAGTGACCTCCATGTACTTGTGCAGTACATCTATGCAATCAGGCATCATCTTCATCAACAATAACCAACAATAACATCATCATACGTGTAAGTATCCCTTCAAAACGACAAAGTTTTGTTGTTTTTATTTTTTTGTAAAATTATTTTTGTTTAAATTTTTATTATTTCTATAAGTACAGAAATATACACAAACTCACACGTTCATACATACATGCAACACATTCATTTATTTTTTGTTGTACTTACCCCAAAACTAACGATAGCAAAAAACAAATTTGCACCAACATGTGAAAAAATTATAAGAAAAGAAAACAAGAACAAAAAAACAAAAACATCCATCCGTCCATCCATCCATCCCGTAAACTGCAGCTACTGACTGCTGCTGTTCGTTTGATTATTTGCTGCTTACAATGCATCATCATCGTCAACATTGAACTCAATACAAAATGTGTTGTTGTTGTTTTCGAAGACGTAGAATAAAGAAAGAAAAGTATACTTTAGTATTAAATGCCAGCCAGTAGATGGATAAAATCCATTGAAAAATGCGTTGCGGAGAGTGGCGCATGCGAATCAAATGCAATTGTTGACGCTGCAATAGTGTTGCCCATTGTTGCAGCTGCTGTCTTCGTTTTTTTGCTTTTGTGTTTTAGTTTTATCCATCCAACACATATTGCATTTTAGTTTTTTTTCTTAGTTATGTATGGAAGTGTTCTATTTTTTGAAGGTCTGTTGCGAATCTATTTCGAGGCACATAGTAAATATTTTGTAATAAAAGATATTGTATCTGAAAATTAAAGAAAATTAAATGTTTAAAATAAAGCCTTCCTGTAGGAAAGCTATAGAAATGCTGGAGCTAGCGATAGAACATTTTCTATAGAAATGCTGGAGCTAGAGATAAAGCATTTACTAAAAGAAAACTTGAGAGAATATTTTGAATATTTCCAACTGGGTAATTTTACATACGGCAGCAATATTACTTTTCGTTTTTTTCCTTCCAATTCCCTTTTATACATTTACGCAAATGCAGAAAAGTTTCTGATCTAAGATGAATTGTTTTTCTACAAAAAATAGCACAACAGCAACAAAATAAAACACAAAATCTTAACTCAGCTGATGGGCAGCAGATCAAATCATATGAGCAAAAAGAGACAAGAAGAAACGAAATAACAGCCTTAGTAAAAGTATCAGAAGCCGTATAACAACTAAAATTATTGAAATTCACAAGAAAAAAAATGGTCCAAAATAATAACGATGGATAAAAGAGGCTGCAACTCTTGTTGCTTTTCTAACTATTGGTATTACATTTTAGCTGATGATGTTTTTATGTTAAGATAAATTTAATAGAAAAAACTACAAGTATCCACAGACACATATAAACGCTTTTTCCTATACGAGTTCACATGTGTATTGAACACTGAAACAAAATCGCTATATCAGCTTGATATATCTTGGGAACCTCCTTTTGTATATGACTATTTTTTTGAGCGATATATAAGCTATTAGCTTAAAGTAAGAACAAATAAACTGTAATGAAGTTTGACTCATTAAAATTTTGTTCAGTGTATAAAAAGTTTTTTTTAAGTTTCTCATCAAAACATCAAAACATAGATTAGACTCTTTCAGTAAATGAGCAACAACAAGTGAATAAAAAGTGAAAGATAATAAAACTAGTAGCAACATCATTTGCTACCTATTTTTGGCCATCAGCATCATGCTCTTCTCAGGCATACATACAGTCTAACAAAAAATAACATTGTATAAGACCATAATTGCATATGGTAGAATCTTTGGGGCATAACACAAAAAATATATTTTACATGTATTTGTAATGCAGCATTTTATTCATATTCTTTATAAAATATTTTGACTCAGAACATTTCTTTAGGAAAGCTTGACTTAAGCAAGCGATAGAGCATTTTCAATAGAAAATCTTGAGCTAGCGATAGAGCATTTTCAATAGAAAATCTTGAGCTAGCGATAGAGCATTTTCAATAGAAAATCTTGAGCTAGCGATAGAGCATTTTCAATAGAAAATCTTGAGCTAGCGATAGAGCATTTTCAATAGAAAATCTTGAGCTAGCGATAGAGCATTTTCAATAGAAAATCTTGAGCTAGCGTTAGAGCATTTTCAATAGAAAATCTTGAGCTAGCGTTAGAGCATTTTCAATAGAAAATCTTGAGCTAGCGATAGAGCATTTTCAATAGAAAATCTTGAGCTAGCGATAGAGCATTTTCAATAGAAAATCTTGAGCTAGCGATAGAGCATTTTCAATAGAAAATCTTGAGCTAGCGATAGAGCATTTTCAATAGAAAATCTTGAGCTAGCGATAGAGCATTTTCAATAGAAAATCTTGAGCTAGCGATAGAGCATTTTCAATAGAAAATCTTGAGCTAGCGATAGAGCATTTTCAATAGAAAATCTTGAGCTAGCGATAGAGCATTTTCAATAGAAAATCTTGAGCTAGCGATAGAGCATTTTCAATAGAAAATCTTGAGCTAGCGATAGAGCATTTTCAATAGAAAATCTTGAGCTAGCGATAGAGCATTTTCAATAGAAAATCTTGAGCTAGCGATAGAGCATTTTCAATAGAAAATCTTGAGCTAGCGATAGAGCATTTTCAATAGAAAATCTTGAGCTAGCGATAGAGCATTTTCAATAGAAAATCTTGAGCTAGCGATAGAGCATTTTCAATAGAAAATCTTGAGCTAGCGATAGAGCATTTTCAATAGAAAATCTTGAGCTAGCGATAGAGCATTTTCAATAGAAAATCTTGAGCTAGCGATAGAGCATTTTCAATAGAAAATCTTGAGCTAGCGATAGAGCATTTTCAATAGAAAATCTTGAGCTAGCGATAGAGCATTTTCAATAGAAAATCTTGAGCTAGCGATAGAGCATTTTCAATAGAAAATCTTGAGCTAGCGATAGAGCATTTTCAATAGAAAATCTTGAGCTAGCGATAGAGCATTTTCAATAGAAAATCTTGAGCTAGCGATAGAGCATTTTCAATAGAAAATCTTGAGCTAGCGATAGAGCATTTTCAATAGAAAATCTTGAGCTAGCGATAGAGCATTTTCAATAGAAAATCTTGAGCTAGCGATAGAGCATTTTCAATAGAAAATCTTGAGCTAGCGATAGAGCATTTTCAATAGAAAATCTTGAGCTAGCGATAGAGCATTTTCAATAGAAAATCTTGAGCTAGCGATAGAGCATTTTCAATGGAAAATCTTGAGCTAGCGATAGAGCATTTTCAATAGAAAATCTTGAGCTAGCGATAGAGCATTTTCAATAGAAAATCTTGAGCTAGCGATAGAGCATTTTCAATAGAAAATCTTGAGCTAGCGATAGAGCATTTTCAATAGAAAATCTTGAGCTAGCGATAGAGCATTTTCAATAGAAAATCTTGAGCTAGCGATAGAGCATTTTCAATAGAAAATCTTGAGCTAGCGATAGAGCATTTTCAATAGAAAATCTTGAGCTAGCGATAGAGCATTTTCAATAGAAAATCTTGAGCTAGCGATAGAGCATTTTCAATAGAAAATCTTGAGCTAGCGATAGAGCATTTTCAATAGAAAATCTTGAGCTAGCGATAGAGCATTTTCAATAGAAAATCTTGAGCTAGCGATAGAGCATTTTCAATAGAAAATCTTGAGCTAGCGATAGAGCATTTTCAATAGAAAATCTTGAGCTAGCGATAGAGCATTTTCAATAGAAAATCTTGAGCTAGCGATAGAGCATTTTCAATAGAAAATCTTGAGCTAGCGATAGAGCATTTTCAATAGAAAATCTTGAGCTAGCGATAGAGCATTTTCAATAGAAAATCTTGAGCTAGCGATAGAGCATTTTCAATAGAAAATCTTGAGCTAGCGATAGAGCATTTTCAATAGAAAATCTTGAGCTAGCGATAGAGCATTTTCAATAGAAAATCTTGAGCTAGCGATAGAGCATTTTCAATAGAAAATCTTGAGCTAGCGATAGAGCATTTTCAATAGAAAATCTTGAGCTAGCGATAGAGCATTTTCAATAGAAAATCTTGAGCTAGCGATAGAGCATTTTCAATAGAAAATCTTGAGCTAGCGATAGAGCATTTTCAATAGAAAATCTTGAGCTAGCGATAGAGCATTTTCAATAGAAAATCTTGAGCTAGCGATAGAGCATTTTCAATAGAAAATCTTGAGCTAGCGATAGAGCATTTTCAATAGAAAATCTTGAGCTAGCGATAGAGCATTTTCAATAGAAAATCTTGAGCTAGCGATAGAGCATTTTCAATAGAATATCTTGAGCTAGCGATAGAGCATTTTCAATGGAAAATTTTAAGCTAGCGATTAGAGCATTTGAGCTACCGATATACTATTTTCTATAGAAAATCTTTAGAGAATTTTCTTTAGAAATCCTTAAGCTAATGATAGGGAATTTTCTTGAGGAAAGCTCGAGAAAATATTCTATTGCATATTTTCTTTAAAAAAACTTGACCTAGCAATAGTGTATTTCCTTTAGGGCTACTAGAGATAGTAATAGAAAATTTTCATAAGGAGAGCTTTGGCTCTCATTTGCTAGCAAATATTTTGGCTTAGTGATACAACATTTCCTTTTTTGTTAGAAGTCTTGGGCTTGAAAATATCAAAACTTTATATTTTCAGTTTATCTGTCTTTCTTATTGCTACGAATATTATTGAATAAAATTTAAAAAATATCGTGTTTTCTTACAATGATCTTAAAAGAATTATTTTCCAGAACATCCCATAATAAATTATGTTAAAATTCAAACAATATGAACAGCAACAAATAGCTTACAAATTCCGGAAACTTGTTTCAATATTTCAGCGCAAAAAGCCATCAAGATGTTAAGTAAGATTTTCCTAAAAACAAAATATCTTCATGATAAAGAATAAATTTCATGCATTTGGTTGATTATAATTTTACATAATTAATAAGCTATTGCTATACGAGTACACATGCAATATGCAAAAACACATACAGTCAACAACAGAAATCAGATGTTTAAAATGTAGGGTAAGCCAAGAGAAATATATAGATGTAGAATAAATCAAATTGCATGTTAACTTTTTATACCTCAATATAAAATAGTTCCCGCTATAAAATTTTGCATTTCTTAAGTTACAAACAAATAAGTTAAGTAGAATAAACTATTTTAGTTCACATCTCATTTATTAACATCAAAATTTAAAAAAATAATCTTTCTAATGCCATATTTTATGATAGGTTTACCTTCCCAGTCGTGTATATATTTAGAAGGAGAACACTTATTATTTAAAATTCAAAACACGCATGCGTTCATAGACAAACAGTTTTTTTCTTTTTTTTTTTTTTTTTTGTAGTTTAACATTTAGTTTCTGGAAATTTTGTAACTAAATGTTAAGCCAAAATTCTCATAAAATTTGGTATTTTATAATGTAAGTTCAACAGAAAGATATGTAAATAGTTGTAATAAGAGACAAACACGAAATGTGTCGGAGAAACTCCAAAGGAACATTTTCATAATGAAACTGAATTCGTTAAGAATACGACAAATGCTGAAAATTTGAATTCTTATTCCTTATTTTCTTATATGTATAAATTAGACTGCATCAAAATTTACCGATTTCTGAATTTTGACCGTAACTTCTACTAGAACATTGGGTTGAAGAAATATATTGTGTGATTGTGTGAAATATTAATGAAATTGGATATGGCTAATCCGTGTCGCATCGGACCTGAAGTTTGTATTGTATGTGCGTTTATATGGGGAAAATATGTTTTTTTAACTATCAAGTACTTTATTTTGTAACAAAATGTTAAACAATCCATAAACTCATATAATTATCTATCAAACAAGATATAAAAAGAAAAAATCGGTTGAAAAATGTTTAAGTTATTACGAATTCTCCAGATCATTAATGTGATAGACCACCTGTGTAAGGAGTGTACAAACAAATTTTTAATTTTTTGAGAAATGTTTAAATAAAATGATATTTCTAATTAAATTTGAACCATAATAACTGAAAAATATGGTTTTGTTTCTCCAGGATAATTGAAACCCCTTTCAAAACAAAAATTTCAAACTTTTAAAAATTTCGTTACACAAATTTCAAAAAAGTTTAGACAACACTACAGAAAATAAAACTGAAAAAGAATTAGGTCAATACCTTGTATGATTAAGACTTACCTGCGATTTGATTTTTGCGGATTTTGGCAAAAAGGCGTTTTTTTAGGTTTAAAGTCAATTTTTTTAAAACTGATATTTAGGCCAAATAGAATTATTAAGGAATAAGATTAAACATATATGAAAAAATACATTCTAACATAATGAAAACTTATTGCTTTTTATCTCTGTTTCGATAAAATTTTATGGAAATATAACTGAATGACCTTCGATGATGTAAGCAGTAAAAAGGCAAATTTAACCCTCAACTGATTTCAAAGTCAGAAGTTTTTGAACGCACCTTTTCTTAAATATTTGCAAAGTAAATTTTATTAATTAATATGATGAACATTTGGATGATTACCTTATTCCGACAAGTAAAGTCATTTTAAACCATTAAAATTCCTCACACAAATTATTGCATCGAAATCTATATAAAAAAAATAATTTTTCGTGATGTTTTCCTTAAAAGTTTTAAATATTTAAATTTTAACTTTGACCTTCTAATTTTAACTGTAATCTATTCCAATTTTCTTAAAAATTTAAATTTTACCTTATCATGTAATAACTCTGTTAAATCCAAATACCACTTCAAAAAAAACTGCAAAAAAAATTCCTTTTTGCAGAAATCTACAAAATTCAAATCGTAAGTACGGCTTATTCGTATAAATTATTAACCTAATTCTTTTTTAATTTTATTTTCTATAGTGTTGTCTACAAATCTATGTAATTTTGTTTGAACTTTTTCGAAATATGTGTAAAAAAATTTTTAAAAGTTTGAAATTGTTGTTTTGAAACAGTCTTAAAAAAATCAAAATTTTTTAAATAAGTATAAAAAAGGAGTTTGAATTATCCTGGAGAAACAAAAACATATTCTTCAATTATTATAGTTAAAAATTTATTTAAAAATATCATTTTATTTAAACACTTCTCAAAGAAATGAAGTCTTGTTTGTATTGGTAAAAACTTAAACATTTTTAACCGATTTGTTTTTTTTTTATATCTTAACATTTTATTACAAAGCAAAGCATTTAAATGCAAAAGTGTAAAACAGTCATATCTTCTCAAATAATGGGTGATCCAGTTGGAGGTTTCCTACTTTTTTAAAGAAAAAAAAAAATACGGAAAATTCAAATTTAATGGGGAATGTTTATTATCATTTTAAAGAACATTCTTTGGCATTTATTTTTTGAACATTATGTCTATCAAATATTGGCCGTTGCTACGCCGCAGATGGTCGCACCGGCTTCATTTTTAAAGAAATATGGACCGATGATTCCACCGGCCCACAAACCACACCAAACCGTTTTTTTTTTCTGGATGAAGTGGCAGGTCTTAAATCTCTTCAGGTTGCTCTTCGTCTCAAATGTGGCAATTTTGTTTGTTTACATACCCATTGAGCCAGAAATGGGCCTCATCGCTGAACAAAATTTGCCTCGAAAACGTCGGATCTTCTTGGAACTTTTCAAGAGCCTATAGAGCGAAGCGATGTCGCTTGAGAAGGTCGAGTGGCTTCAGTTGTTGCACAAGCTGTACTTTGTACGATTTAAGTTTAAGATCTCGACGTAAAATGCGCCAAGTCGTTCCATACGTCAGTCCGAGTTGCTGCGAACGGCGCCGAATCGACTCTCCACGGTCTTCGTGTACACTCTCAGCTACGGCCGCTATATTTTCTTCACAGCGTGCTAGAAGTGGTCTATTCGATCGAATATTATCCAACAATGAATGAATTTTCGTAATAAAGTTTAACGCTTTATATATATATATATATATATATATATATATATATAAAAGTAATATCATAAAAACTGACACAATTTAAACAATTCAAATTTTTATTAACACATGCTTTAAAACTACTCAGCTCTCATACAATATACATTCTTGTAAATATCATTTCATTGCACTTGTAAGTATATAAATAAATACATAACATAACTATAACGCTATAAGCATAATTGACATAAAAGTCAATATCATTACTTATTTATGTATGTTGCACTCTTTAAGAAAAACATGCAGCACGAGACAATCATCACATACGGCAAAAACACTCGTGTACAACAACAACAACTACATATGGACAATTGGTTAAATTAACATCTTAAACATGATGTTTTCATGTTATACGGTGCATCAAATGGCATTTGCAAACTGTCCGCCTTCTGCAAATAGTGCCACTCCTCGCTACATTGTTTTTCCTTTATTTTCCATTTCTTTCCATATGCGCTAAACAATGCCAACGGTGTTTGTATACTCGTATTTATATTTTATGTTATAAATGCATATATGAATAAGCAACATCAGCATGTGCCTTATAGTAGGATATATGAATGTATTTGTATGATTCGTCTATTTGTACGAGCTTGAATTAGATGCTGATAATGAAGATAATGTCGATGATGACGATGACGACAATGATGTGGCACAAACATAGTATACAAATGTTTAAGTTTATTATCGCACACTGAGTAAGTGAGTGTCTGGTTGACTAACTGGCAACAAGTGCAGAATTTAACAATACTACAAATATCGGTACAGATATTTCTCTACATACATACTTGCTCTCAGATATATGTATGTAGCTACCAGTGTCATGATGCCTGGTAAAACATAGGTTTGTTAAAAAGGGGTTTCATTTATTTTCAGGAAAATAGAAATAGGTAGATCGTTCGGTCATTTCGTTTAGTACATTTGGAGCTAGCAATAGAGAGTTTTCTTTAAGAAATCTGGAGCTAACGATAGAGCATTAACTTTATAAAACCTGTAGCTATCGACAGTAGATTTCCTTTAGGGAAGCTGGAGCTGGCGATAGAGCATTTCCGGAAAGGAAGCTTGAGCTAACGATAGAGAATTTTCTTTAGGAAAGCCGGAACTAGCGTTAGGGCAATTCCTTTTGAGAAAACTGGAGATAGCGATAGAGTATTTCCTTTAACAATTCTGGAGCTAAATGCTAGCGATAGAAAATTTCCTATCATAGAGCTTGAGCTACCGATAGAGTATTTCCTTTAGGAAAGTTGAAGCTATCGATGCAACATTTCGTTTTAGAAATCTTGAGCTACCGATAGAGTATTTCCTTTAGGAATGTTGAAGCTAGCGGTATATTAATTCCTAAAAGAAAACTTGAACTAACTATAGAGCATTTCCTATAAGAAAGCTTGAGATAGCGTTAGAGCTTTTCGTATAGGAAAGCTTAAGCCAACCTCAACTCTATAACGAAAAGACTAGCTTGGACAACTATCAAACAAAAATCGTACTTCAAAGGAACGAATTGAAAAGCAGAAATGGTGCAAGACAATAAATTCCTCGACGTGGGTAAGAATGTTGCATTGTGGTATATTGCACGATATTGCTGAAGAGATTTTGGGTAAGAAAGATTGATATAGCACTAAAGCATTTCATTTAAGAAAGCTTAAATTGAGCTTACGTTGAAGAATTTCCTTTAGGAAATATTTTTAGCTAGCGTCAAAGAATTCCCTTTATGAGAGCTTGTAGTGTCTGTGTGAGAAATTTATAGGAAATCAGTATCATCCATAATTTTTTTCATTCCACTCCTCGGAGATGAGTTAGGCTGGTAACGTGTCATCTGCGAATATTTGGAATTTTGATTGTGTGGATTCTCAATGTCCTCTCTACGTGCCCAATATTCGTTGCTGTATGCCACACCTATGTGGTTTAAATCCACCCGTAAGTTTGAGTGTCCCTATCATCTTTCTTAGATCTGCTTTATTTAGTCTTAACAGACTTATAGTTTTATTCTCATCTGGATAAATCCACAGTATCTTAAATTGAACAGTGCGCGTTCTCTATTACTGTAGGCATAACAAAATCCTATTACACTAATCAAAAGCAACAATTGTTACTTCTGAGAAACAAAAAGAAATAAATCCCATTCATTTCATTTTCCAACTACAGCTCTGACTTCTTGTAAGGTTATTGTTAATCCAAATACAAAAAAAGTTATTGTGCGGATAAGCCAAACTAACCAGGCAATCATCCCAGTGCTTGCCTGTTTGCCTTCTTAAACTGATCATCTTTGCTTAAACTGTTCCAACAAATTCGAAAAGAATTCGTGTTTTATAAAACTGCTGCCGCTGAAAGGCTTTAATACCGGCTTCCGTTAAACAAAACTAAACTTTTATGTAGAAATTGTGTGCAGAATAATAGTAAATAGCAAACGTATAACATGTGGCATGATGTTTAATAGTGTATGGTGTGGTTGGGGGTATTATATAATCCAGCAAATTTAAAATGTGATGGTCTCATGTGCATGGGTGCTTTAAAGATGATAACGATGCTGGTAACAACAATGATGAGGATGATGATGATGATGATGATGTTCTTAAGCTTAGGTTTATACTAGACATTTGGCACAAGTACTGTAACAATTGTGTCGAGGTTTTGCACTTGCGCTTTATAGAGGTTTTGCACTTGCGCTTTATAGACAGAGAATACGTAAAAGCAGAAAGAAAGATGGACAGACATACAGACAGATGGAGGGATAGCTTTTGTTGGTAACTTCTGATAATCATTGAGACAAAAAGCATAAAGAGGCGCTTGAATCCAACTTAGATTCATTCAGTTTTATATACATATGTATATACGAAAGGATGTGTATATGGAATAATTTGCTACATGTTGTAAATAAGTAGTCGTAAAATTGTACCAGCTACTTGATGCTACTGTTTTAATAATGTTTACATGCATACGTTCATATCTCAATCAATGTTAGCCGGCCGAATGGCTGTTAAAGTACCAATATTGCTACTACTGCTGCATCTTTATCTTTATACTCTTCATGTTGTTGTTGGTATCCTTTAGATATCACCTCACCTTCACGACCTTGCTTTCTTTGGCAATCGGCCATCGAATGAGCTGAGTGTGGCATAGTGTGGCATGGAGTGTTGTAAGTAGTGGATTTTGTGGTGCAATTGTTTAAAGCTTATTTTAGCCCCGTTTAGTTGGTGGCTAGTTGTTTTTGTTATGTATTGGGGTTTTAGTACTTGTTAATATATATGTATAAAATCTCTCCGTCTATCTGTCCGTCCGTCCGTCAGTCGGTCATTTCATCTTTGTCTGCACAAATGTTTATTGTTTGTATGATTCACTTAAAGTGTCTGTTAGTTGTATACTTTTACTTTAACTGTTTGTCTGTAGCAGTATATACAACACAATTACTGCTGCCTTTATGTCTACTGTGGTGTATACATATATTCTTTTGTGGCTCGTGCCTCAAACAGCGTTTGTTATTTTACAATTTGTTAACAATGGCAATAAATCCATTTGTAGTTAGTGTAATTTACCATATTCCATGAAGAGTTATTATTTGTTTTTTTTTTTTCTTTTTAAACAATACAATTGACCACAAAAAGTAAAAACGGCTATATTTTTCATTCATTTTTCGTGTTATAAAAGAAATTATATACGAAATTTTGCAAATATGGAAATTGCTATTCAATTTAGAATTTTTTAAGTCTTATTTGGTTAACAAGTATACTAAAGCATATATGGAGTTAATATTAGCAAGAAATTACAATATTTGATTGTCTGAACATAAAATGAACAAGATTATTACAAAGTTTGAATTTCAAGGTAAATGAATGTCTAAGTTCACACACAGCAATTTTTATTTCCCAAATTTTTCTATTTTTTCTTTTAAACTTGCATTTATGTTCACATACAAAAATTTACTTTAGCAATTTGTTTTTATTTTGAAGTACGAAAATGAATTTCGGAGTATAGGCAAGTTTTTATACTTTCATATTTCCTCTTGCACGCTCTCAATTGAAATTAGAATTTTAGCACGAAAAATTGCCTTGTGTAAACTCAGACAATAATAAAATTTTAGAAAATCATAAAGTTGTCTCGGAAGTTTTGCTGCTTCTTTATAGTGCAAAATCAGGATATGGAACTAAATGAGACATATCTACCTACTCTGGCTGACAAAAAATGGTAGACATTCATAGGAGGGATGCATTTGAATTAAAGTTTAGAAGATCGACTAACAGGCTTTTTAGAGTAAACATTTTTGTTTCTCCCATTTAGACATTTTCTTAAAAGCCTATAAGAAACAAACTTATGTCATTTATCTCTAATAGTTAGCAAAAATTTTAATTTCCTAGTTATTTTCAAACTTTTGATCTTATTTCTCCCAAAATAATTTACCAAAATTTTAGAAAACTTTTTTAAAATATTTCTGTTAAGATACGTTCAAACAAGTCAAATATTTGACCAAAATGACGTAACCACTATATCTAATATTTCCTAATTTCTCTTTTTTGAAGGGAAACGATATTTTACTTATTTTACTTATCATCATAGCTGACATTTTATCGATTTTTTTTTATACCCCACACCACCATAAGTGGATGGGATATTATGCGTTTGCGCCGATGTTTATAACCCACAGGAAAAATCATCCAACACCCACCTTATAGTATACCAATCGACTCAGAATAACTTCGGTCCATTATTTCACCTAGCCCCCATAGAAATGGCCTCCCGGAATAGGTCTTTAATGATCATTTGTTGTAAAGAATTCTTTGTATAAATATCAATCTTTGTGCCAAATTTCATGAAGATCGGTCCATAATTTAAAGTGTATAAATCACATACACATGTTAGTATCAGTAGAAATCACAGTGACAAATTTTATGAGGGTCGCTCAATAATTTACCATAGCTCCCATATAAGCCCACTTTCGGAAATTACACCCTAAAGTGTATAAATTCATATAAATGTCCACGAATTTCAATGGACATACACAATGGTGTGGGGTATCATATAGCGAGCTTGCCGACTATATCTTTCTTACTTGTTTTTTTTTTTTTTCTCTTTTTTTTTGACGCTGTTTTCTCTTACAAAACATTTACAAGATCAAACAACTGCAAAACAATGTTTTTATAAAACTAGTGGTCATGCAATTTTGATCAAATATTTACCAAGTGTGAATATGACTTTAGTTTAAAACCACATTTAAAATCATACAAATTAATAACAAAAAATTCTCCGAGTATTTGGATTTCTAATCGGTCTTGTGTATTTGACATTGTTTTGCTTACGAATTAGTTTAATGGAATGGAATTTACAAAAACTTTTAAAATTTTTTAAGTTTCTATTTTAATTTACATGTTAATGTATAAAATTATAATTGCTGTATTTTGTTAGGAAAATATAAAATAAAAATTTTATCCGAAAGTGAAGTAATGATGACATGTTTTTCAGTACCAGTGTTGAAAGCGTCATACAAAAAAAAAGGCTAAATTGGTTGTTCTAGTCTAGGCTTTTTTGGAGATGGGAAAAAGCTAATATTATTTTTAATTTAAAAGCTTATTTTTTCACCATATCACCCATCAAATTGCCATACAAATTTGAATCGTATTTCATGTAATGTTAGGAATGATTTTTGAAATGATTTTTTCTTAATTTTTCGGTACGAACTCTTTTTTGATTTCCAAGTTTTTCGGGGATTTTTTTTTTAATTATAATCATAATTAGTTTCCACGGTTAGTGAATTATATTAAAAAGAAATGCTTAAATGAATGATTCTGTAAAAATAGCAGCAAATAAAAAACTATTTTCTTCATTGTTGAAATAATAAAATTTCATATTTTTTAAGGCAATTTTAAAAATCAGAGAAGGCTCAAAAAGACTTTTTTTATATAAGTATTTTGAAGTTTTAAAATTTTCACCTAACATATACCGATCCATTGCTTGGATAAGAGATGTTGTTTCAAAAGAAAATGCGTCAGAATGAAAAATCTCCCAACCAAGTTCAGAGTTCAACTTATTTAATATTCATTTCCACAAACCCGTTATAGGTATTACTTGTGAATAAAATTAATAAATATTTTTAATTCTTTTCCATTTTTTTCTAACCTATAATATTTGTTAAACAATTTATTAATTTTTAAACAAAAACAATGATTTGGTACAAATAGTAAATAAAAAAAGAAAATATTTTAATTAATCAAAAGTAAAACATATATTTTTTACTAAAATATAACCAAAATTTTTTATATTTCTTCACATGTTTTCTTTTTTAATACAAAGAAGTTTAACAAGTTCTTGGGATTTTTACTTCAAAACAATATATTGAAATAGAAAATAACTTCATATAACTTCAAATAACTATTTTGATATTTTTATTCAAAAAAGGAATCAAAGAAATAATATTACTTATTCAACCAGAATAGGTTTGAATAAAAAGTCATATAATTTTTTAATTATTTAAGTTAAAAAGAAAAACATAGCAATTGTTTCAGAAGTTTTTTTCAGTAAATAATGTTCCTTGCGGTTACTCTGACTGTTTAAACAAATCTATACGGGAGAATCTAATAACTAGAGCCGTGTAAATAACGCGACCGCAATAAATAATTGTGGTATTAAAAAGAATACTACTTTCTTTTTTTTTTCTTTCCAAAAAAATTTAAAATTATGCAAACAAATTTATGTTGAATAAAAATATTCAAAATTTTCTATGAATAAAAAAAATAAATATTTAAAATCAGATTTTATTTCATTTTTAAAATAGAAAATAAAATAAAGAATAATTGTATTCAAATTAAAGAAATAAAATTTATTTTCAAATTAGTTGAAGACTTTCGAATTTGATTTATATTTTATATAAGTATATTCCAATACTTCTGTTGAAATATTTTCTAAACTGACTTGTTAACAGATGGAATAATATTTAAATAATGTTATTCCAAATAAATTTCAAGTAATTGAAAATTGTATTGTAAAGAGTACAAAATTATTTGAAACTATTCTAATTCTAAAAATATGAATTAAATAAAAAATAATTATGTTTAACAAATATTTTGAATTAAGATATTTACAAAGAACATCTATGAAATCTATAATAAAACTAAAGTATCTAAAATTTTAAAAATAAAGTAGATTTAAAATTTCATATGAAACAACTTGCAAATAAGTACGTTAAACCATATATACAAAATACATAGATATCTGAGAGAAAAAGAACTTAACTCATTCAACACTAACGTTCTAGTTGTATTATATGCGTTAAACTCTTGCAAGTACCATATTTAGAGTAACGTCAATGTTTCATTGATATAAGATGCTAACAGAAAAATGCTTGCTATAGAATTTTAAAAGTACGACAATATTAAATTTCCCATTTTCTCGAGAAATTTGAAAAAAAATCTCGGGAATTCCCGGATCCCAAATCCAACTCACGACAGCCATTTTATAAAAGAAGCTGAATGTGCATACTTTGTCGCAAACAAAGTTTACAGATTTGTGTATCATTTTAAGGTGGTCACACCCTGTATAAACTAAGGTATTTTTCGAAGTTATTATGACTACTAACCACAGGTCAACAACTGAGATTAACGCTGATATAATGCCGGCAATAGAGAATAACCGTTTTGTTTATTCTTATTATTATTATTATTATTATTATTATTATTACTATTATCTTAAATCTTAAATTGTAATAAATCTTATAAGATGTCATTATTTTCAGAGTAAACATGTCCTTTTTATTTAAGAAATGCCAACTTTCTTAGCACAGTTTTAATAAAAATATTTTTTTTTAATGTAAAATAACCATTAAAACAAAATAATTTCACAAAAAAGCATTGTTTTCAATGTAATTTCCAAAATACACACACGCACACACAAACAAATTTTCGTATATGTGTATTTTTTGACAGTTCATCTTATAAGATAGTTGTGTAGAGAAATCTCATCCCAACAGTCTCATAACACTTCCTATAATACTATAATCTGAGAGAAAAATCTTACATATTCTGTTACGTGTAAATAGGCTGTAAAATATTGATTTTGTGCTGCTTATTTAGCACTCGTAATTACTTCCAAATATACACATAATCATCACTTGAAAGTAGAAAAATCATAATTTATCTGTAAAAATCATAAACTTTTTTATTTTATTTAAATTTTAACTCATTTATCTAGTTAGTGATTCTGATAAGGTCTAACACATGATTAAATACTCACTACTAAAAAAAACAACTAAACATTGCGTGTTAAATGTTGCATGTGAAGAATTAATATGTACAACGATTCTAAAGAAAACATATTCTAATTAAAATATATAAATCAAACGAGATCGAAAATTTTTTTATGGATTCAAATCACACTCCTTTTACAGCAGAAGCCATTTTTGCACTCAAACATAATTACAGTTTTCCAAGAGTTCAAAGGATATAAGAATGTTTTAAGTTAACTTTGGCCAAAAAAATTTTAAACAAAATTAAGAAACAATATGCTCTTCACACGTGAATATTGGATAAAAATTCCCAAAGTTCTAAACCAGGGTTCTCACAAGCATCAGCCGAACGACCACCTTGAGTCATTACAGCTCGAGAACGACCCACCATAACTTTTGTGTAATAATTAAATACCAAGTGTGTAATAATTAAATACAAAAGTTTTAAATATATATGATTTTTAATTTTAAGTTTGAAATCTAACTAATTGAGGCTCATTTGAAAAAAAAGCATTAACTAAATGAGAATTCCTTATTTTAATGTCAATTTAAATATCAAATTATTCTAAAATCTAAGAATAAATGCACTCATTTTTATGCAAAGCAAAATGTTTGAAAAATGGAGTTTTCTCATTTGGATATAATTTTTTTTTTCAAATCATTATTAAACCTAAAAATAAATTAATTTTAATAAAAAAATATAAATTAATTTTAAACCTAAGTACATTTTCGAAAATATGAAACGTTAAACTTATTGATGACATATAAAAAATATTAATTATATAAGTTTTTAATAACATCATTCGTAAAAAAATATAAACTTAAATCTAATTAATATAAGCTCTGTTCCAGTATTAGTTATATATACATTTTATTATCAGAAAGTATGAAAATGGTTTGAAATAATTTTGATAATAAATACATTCCTTAATTTATAAATAAAATTGTTTTTTTGTTTACGTTATTTTTATTTATTTTCAGTGCTCTGACATTCCTGAAGAAGTTAAATTTTATATCATCCTGAATTTGAGATTAAGGTTTCGTATTAAAAAACATAAAATATAAAAATTTTAATTAAACTACTGTCGGTCTGGCTGTCTTGTTTTCTAAGAATAGAACCAAGATCTATTCTTTTAAAGGTAACTATCAAAATCGAAACATTTTCACCAAAGAGTGAAGATTGATTCATAATTTATTTAATATCCCAAACCGATAGAGTTACAATTTTAAATACTTTCGACCGCTATATTAATTTTAAAACTTTTTATGAAAACATAACAAGAAGTGAGTTTGTATTATTGACCTTTAAATAAAAAAATGCTTTAAATTTTGTATTTAAGTAAATGTTCTTCACGACTTTTAAAAGGGTTTAAAGAGACCCCAATCATAAAAAATTAATCTCTGACATTAAACTTTTAATTCAAAAAAGAAAAAGTACTAAAAATCTTCAAATTATTTTTATTAATTTTGTTTAAAATTTAGTTACAAATCTTTACTAGACTTTAAAACACTTTGTTTCAGTGAGTGAAATAAAAATCATATTTTATACGAAAAAATTCTCAAATCATATTTTCTTTAAAAAATCATCAAAAATATGATAAAATCCTCATTCTGGCAAAGCTATATACACACAATCAAGTTTACTTACAGGGTATGGCCGCTTTAAAATGGCACACAAATCGATACACTTGATTTGCGACAAAGTGTGCACATTCTACTTCTACTATAAAATATTTGTGTAAAGTATCTACTTATGATTTTATGCACAGAAATTTAAAAAAAAAATTAAAATTTTTTGTGAATTCCATTTAATATTTTTCTATACATGTAAACTAATTCATAAGCAACATAAACTAAAATACTCTAGATCGATTACAAATCAGAGTACTCGGAGAATTTTTTGTAGGGAATATCAAAAGTTTTCAAGCCAAAATACTATCCAGCTCCAAAAATAGACCATTTTTATGCTGAAAAGTAATGAATTTAATTCTCTTATGAAGAAAATATTTTATAAAATAATTTTACACTTATCTGAAGGGAAATATTACAATTGATGATTTTAAATTAGAAACATACACAGACGAAAAGTCCTATATTCTTTTAAACAACTTGTCAAATTACATGTTGATCCTTTTGATAACTTCCGAAAAAATTAATATATTTTAAAATAGATTAACACTGAAAAGGGATGATCAATAAAGCTCTCTGAGGGTGCAATAAAATTTCCGAAAATGACAATTGCGACTGTTCGTCAACGTATCAATAAAATTAAAATTAAATCCTAAAACATTGATTTTTTAAAGTACTAAGAAGTTTTTTGCTAAATGTAGAACAAATTTGGAAAAATTAAATTCTTGTTTCGCTCTTTTAAGTTTTGAAATTCTAAATACTTAACCGTTAAATTTCTTGTTCAATTAAAATTTTATTAAGATGCCTAAGCTAAACGAACCAACAACCAAATTCTGAAGAAGATAAGGAGAATCCCCAGCAAATCTGAATATACAAATACTTCCTCCAAAAGAGAATATAGAACAAGAAAACTTCAAGGCTACTCCGAATCGCACCGAAAATTCAACGAAATCCCTTATTTTGGATGCCGCCAACTTTAAACCATTTCCATGTGCGGCCAACCCGGAGCTAATTGTGTGGAAAGGAATTTCAAAGAAACTTCGCATTCCAAAATTACTCCCTTCCCCGCCACAATTGAACAGTGTTATATTATTGTTAGATTTTATTGTTGCTGGAGCATAATGTTATGTTTGCATATAGCAATATAATATTGTCAAGTAAATAAACATAAATATTTTCAATATGTTCGTGGCGTAATCGGAATATAGTTACATAACAATAATATAAAGCAACCACATTATTGTTGTGTACAAAATTTTTTCATTTATTAACCATAATATGTTTGAGGCGCCATAAAAATATAGTTGTGCTGCAACCATATTGTTGCTATGCTTAAAACAATCTATCGTTATTCTTTCTAAAAAATCACTTCATTTTCCCCTAGTATTTTGTTATACTTTGGTGGCTCTTTTTTTTGGGACAAACTTAGATTTACATTGAGCGGATTGAATGGCATTTTTGGCTGCACGTTTTCGTTACTTGTTTTGCTTGATATCTTGTTAGCACTAAGCACGACGAACCTCGCGTTTCGAGTTACGCTTAGCCATATTATCGGCCAAAAACGCATCAACAATGGTACGTTGGAACTTTTGTGTTCTGCGGGTACGCTTTTTGGTATACTTATGGTGCTTACAAGACGGTCTAGGTAACTTTACGGGAATTTTGTTTCATCAAGTATTTCTTGTCCAAGAAAGTCTTGCCATCAACTTGCCATGATCGGGGTAAATTTTGTATTCACTGAATAAACAGAAACCAAATTTATCTTGCGTTGTTGTCACGCAAGAATTAAGTTAATATATTATACAAGTTACTAAAGTATTTTAATAATAACACTAAATGACAGTTTCTATTCCTTTTTTATCAAAAGCTTTTTTTTCATGAACGTTATTATTTATTTGCAACTTAATTTTTGCATTCCCTCAAGTGACTGACTCCATGCATTGATCGCAATAAACTGATGTAAAAACAACTTCATATTAAAATATTAAAAATGTTTATGGTTGTCGAAAAAACTGGAAATAAAATTATTAAATTATAATAGCAAGCATAGTAATATTTCTATGCAATGAAAATTACACCTAGGATTTCAATAACAATAATATGTTCCTTAACCAAAAATATTGCTATACATATTGCACTAGCAATGTTATTATTAAACTAATAACAAAAATATTATTGCAGTTATCAAATTTTTTTTCAAATAAAGTTTATTCAAAAATAAAAATATTTATCATTGCAGGGAAAAGATTGTTGTTGTGGCAACCATGTTGTGAACATGACTTTTCTCTGCGTGCGTTTTAGAAAGACAAAAAACCGACTTCTCAAGACATGCAGAGCGATGCTACCATTTGATCAAAATGACGAGGATGAATTTTTGGACTATGATCAAGATTACGTCGACGTCATAATCTATTCTAAACAAAAAATCATCTGTTCTTCAAATAATTGGATGTGATCTTTTACTAATATTAGAGACTTGGATCCAAGATTTCGTGCCAAGGTTTTTTTGTAAATATGACACACATTCAAACTCCGAGTTTGCAGGTTAATTTTTTATTCTGCTGGACGATGTAAATGATGAGGACGATCTTACGCACTCTGGTCAAAAATAACACTGGTCGATAAAAAAAAATCCTTTCTTAAAGAAGAACAGTTGTACTACTCGTATATGGATTTTGATGTGCTGATGTGCTAAACAGCTACATTATAAATTTTGATTCTAAATTAGAAAACACACATTAATTTATTCTATTCTTTTAAACAGCTTTTCAGGAAATCGAAAAAACAATTCACTTTTTATTAAAATCCATACAAAATTACAAAAGGGATTAGATAACTTCCTAACAAACGATCTGAATCTGCTTTCAATATTTTTCCATCAGGTCTGGATATTTTGGTGGGTGTGTGTAATTTTTCTCTCACAATAAGACCATTACACGAGTATGATACACTAAAAGATGCGGACAAAAATGTTCGCAATATTTTCAGTTATTTAGAAAATAGTATCCAAAATTTTATTTATTTTCTTTTAAAATTGAAGATTTTTCCTTAATAGTTCTTTTGAAAAGTGAAAGCGGCAAAAATGAAAAAAATAAATCATGTATCATCAAAATTGGTGCACAAATCTTGATTTTATTCACTGTTAAGTGAAAATACCCAAGCGTAACTACAATTAAGTGGAGATACACTGGTGAGTAAAAAACTATTTTTTTCATTAAACAAAAAGAGGTGGACTAGATGAAATTTGACGTGCTAAATTTGAATCTGCTTTCAGATTTTTTCCATCAAATCTTGATTTGTTATGGGATTGTATAATATTTCCCCCTTAATAAGGCGATTACATATGTATATTTTACTATAACTCGAGAACAGGTTGTCCGATTTAGACAATTGATGTATACGAAAATTATCTTCAAATTATCTTAACATTATTTTTTTATATGATCAATATTTTCGGAGTTAATGACCAAAATTCTTACAATTTTTCTTGAAAACTTCACATGTTTACGCCACTAATTACCGAATAATTACGAAAATATTGAGCGGATAAAAAAAATAATGTTTAGACGACTTGAAGATAATTTTAATTGGCATTCACTGGAGTTTTTTTTTTTTTGTCTAAACTGGGCAAACCGTTCTCGAGTTATACAAGTGTGACTGCATAAAAATATGGTCATATTAGTCATGGACATAAGAAAATTAATACATGAGAGGAAACAAAAATTAAAGCAGATTTCTATTTAGCACGTCAAATTACATCTAATCCACCTATTTGTGTTTAAACAAGAAAAAAAAATTTTGCACACCAGTGTGTCTTCACTTACTGTAGGTAAACATAGATGCTTTCACTCAATTGTGAGTAAAGTCAAGATTTGTGGATTAATTTTAATAATATATGGCTTATTTTATATTTTTGCCGGTTTCATTTCTTAACAGAAATTTTCAGAAAAAAAGTTCTTTAATTTTGCATGAAAAATTGTTTTTTTTCGACACGAACTTCTTAATAATTCTGAAACTGTTGAGCAGATAAAAAAAAATAATATTAAGGTGAATTAAAGATAATTTTTGTTTGTTTATTTGTTTTGGTGTTTCAGTTGTCTAAACTGGACAATCCATTCTCGAGTTATGTTAAAACATACTCGTGTATTCGACTTACTAAGAGAGAGATATTAGACATGCCCATAAAAAGAACGACCTGATGAAAAAAAAGCTGAAAGCAGATTCGTGTGTAGTAGGTCGAATTCCATCTAGAGAAAACAAAAGTGATCTGCTTTTTTAAATGTAGAAAGACAGGATGATCTTGTAATATACCAAGAGCGCTGGATCGAAAGTAAATGAATTTACTGCTGTCAAGGTTTATAAAAGTTTGCTCAAGTAATAAACAGATATTTTTTGTTTTTAGTGATGAACACATAATTTCAGCGGCCTGGGAGATCTATATGGAAGAAATAAGTATTACCAATCTCCAGCTATATGGGACTCATAATTGGAGCTGAAGACAACAGCAGTTATGTCGTCTCGAGAAGCCAAAATTTTTCTTAAATATTCTAAAAAATAGTCAACACTTGTATAAAGAATTCATTAATTGAAAATTAGCATCTCAATATAAAAAAAATTAAAATTATCAATCCCTAGCATCCAAGCATTTGTGTAGTAATTTAGCAAAAGTAATTCCTTACCTATACCAGGACATGAAAAACTTAAAGATTAAATAAATGGAATACACATACCGTAAAATTTAACCTCAATAATAATTCAAAGCAAAATATCTACCTTGTAAAAAATGTATTCAGCCTGTAATAATACTAGATGCTACCTTGAATATGTAAAAGTTTCAAAAAATCATAACTTCTATAAGTCAAGTCCGATTTCAAAGATTTTTATATGTTTAAAGTCAGCACTCTGAAATTGGTATGAAAAATGGCTATTTTTTACAAAAATACAGTACAATTTTTTCACTTTTTCCTCAAAGTTTTGTTAAAAAATTATTTATTTATTTCAAAAAACAATGGGTAATAAAGAAATTATAAATTGATTTAGTTTTGCACCCTACATCCAGCTTTGTTCGAAATTAGTGAATCTTATAAAATATATATATATATATATATATATATATAGAATGAAGTTAATATATTATACAAATTACTAATATATATATATATATATATATATATATATATATATGTATATATAGTATATATATAATATATATATATATATATATATATATATATATATATATATATATATATATATTAGTAATTTGTATAATATATTAACTTCATTCTTGTGTGACAAGAAGAGATGAAATTTGGTTTCTGTTTATTCAGTGAATACAAAATTTACCCCGACTATGGCAAGTTGATGGCAAGACTTTCTTGGTCAAGAAATACTTGAAAATTCCCGTAAGTTACCTAAGCCGTCTTGTACTGTCGTAAGCCACCAAAGTATAACAAAAGACTAGTTCCCGGTGGGAAAATGAAGTGATTTTTAAAAAGAATAACGATAGATTGTTTTAAGCATAGCAACAATATGGTTGCAGTACAACTATATTCTTATGGCGCCCCAACCATATTATTGGTAATAAATGAAAAAATTTTGTACACAACAATAATGTGGTTGCGTCATATTATTGTTATGTAACTATATTCCGATTACGCCACGAAAATATTGAAACTATTTATGTTTATTTACTTGACAATATTATATTGCTACATGCAAACATAACATTATGCTCCAGCAACAATAAAATTTAACAATAATATGACACTGTTCAATTGTGGCGGGGGAGGGAGTAATTTTGGAATGCGAAGTTTCTATGAAATTCATATCCTCACAAGTGGATCCGGGTTGGCCGCACCTGGAAATGGTTTAAAGTTGGCGGCATCCAAAATAAGGGATTTCGTTGAATTTTTGTTGCGATTCGGAGTATCCTTGAAGTTTTCTTGTTCTATATTCTCTTTTGGAGGAAGTATTTGTATATACAGATTTGCTGGGGATTCTCCTTATCTTCTTCAGAATTTGGTTGTTGGTTCGTTTAGCTTAGGCATCTTAATAAAATTTTAATTGAACAAGAAATTTAACGGTTAAGTATTTAGAATTTCAAAACTTAAAAGAGCGAAACAAGAATTTAATTTTTCCAAATTTGTTCTACATTTAGCAAAAAACTTCTTAGTACTTTAAAAAATCACTGTTTTAGGATTTAATTATAATTTTATTGGTACGTTGACGAACAGTCGCAGTTTTCATTTTCAGAAATTTTATTGCACCCTCAGAGAGCTTTATTGATCATCCATTTTCAGTATAATTTTAAAATATATAAATTTGTTCGGAAGATATCAAAAGGATCAACATGTAATTTGAAAAGTTATTTAAAAGAATATAGGACATTTCGTCTGTATATGTTTCTAATTTAAAATCATCATTTGTAATATTTCCCTTCAGAAATAATAAAGAAATTATAAGTTGATCCAGATTTGTTCGAAAATAGTGAATTTTATAAAAAATTTCATATTTTTCGATTAATAAAAAAAATTTCACTAGAGTTTTTTTAATTTATGGACGTTGTTTCATTGATAAATATATTTAGATCAATTTGGCATTAAACTGATTCTCGCCCCACAAAAAAATAATGCAGGAGTGCAGTTTTTATAAGAAATAAGCTTTTCAAAAGACTTTTTTTAATTGTACAAAAGAGCAAATTAAAATTATACTATTATTTTTTATGCATTGTATAAAATAAATATCAGTCTTTTATTTCTCCAAATATCATTCATATAGCTTCAACAATAAATTTTCGGTTATTTTTCCAAAATAAATAAAATTTGATATTTTTTTGTCAGTAAGCATGGTTTTTCTTTATCTCGATAAGCTCTTTACAGAAATATAAAAATCTTCGAAATCAGAATTGATTTGTAGAAGCGATTTTTTGAATCTTTTGAATCGAGTATGTAACTCGACTTTGACACCCTGTAGCTTATTTTGTATTACTACAGGATGACTACAAGATATTTTTTCTGAAAGCCTTTTAGCGTAAACATATAAATTCATAATTGTTCGCTTTTTTAACATTGATGAAAAGAGCGCTTTTATGTCAATAACATATTGCTTCCAATATTCATACCTTTCATAACACAAAGTGGAAGTGCTATTTTAATTTTTTACCTTACAAACTTGCTTCGTCCGAAGCTCCACTTTTTACGGGGTAACGAATGACGTTATATGAATTTTTTTTTTTATATATTTTTAACTCAGAACCATAAATATTATATTATACACACATTTAAATTACTTTGACAATTAACACTTTATCTTAAGTTTAGTTCAAATGAGTACTTTCCACTTCTTTATTCAACCAATTTAATATCATTTTCTTCAAAATAGTATTAAAACAATCGCTTAAATATAGATAAAAAAAATTACTTAAACATCACTAAAGATCAACTTTCTTAATAAAATTTATCTAAATAACATATTTTATCCCCATAAGATTCAAATGACGTTTACATTTCAAAATCAAAATGAAATTATTCTTTATTCTATTCAATTAATTCTAGAATAGTTAACTACTTATCTTTAAAACACTAAAACAATAACACTCACCATTCATATACTCAGTATCAATTTCTATGAAGGAGCCATCTTTTCAGATTCCAGAATACATCTGCCCATCAACAGCACATCTGAGCTCTCTGAAGAACACCTTATTGATATTCAATAAAAATAGTTTGTTGATTTTATGTTTACGAGAATAGTTAAGCGCTTGTTGTATCTTAACTAACCAACTTTTTATTTTTTTTTTGTTTTTCTTTTTGTAAATGTATACACACACATTTAACATGGATTAATTGTAAGTAAAAACATTTAACGAGCATGTTAAAACATACATATTCATGTTTTAATACCAAATAATTGGCAAAAATTATCGAACAAATACATTTAATTGTTGCATAAAAGGAAGTTTTTGTTGCACCATGTATACCATCATGCAGCAAATACCAGACACACATTTATTATTTTAGTTGAAATAAACACACAATTACATATGTTTTTTAAAATATTTATATAGACAACAAATAAAAGAATCATCCAAAACGAAGATAGCAAAACTAACATCTAGCTAAACGGTAAGTGAACAATTGATCGTAAAATGTTGTGAAAAGTTCATTAAGGTCGAATTTTCGGATCAGTACGAAATTACAAATAAATTATATGAACAGGTAAATGCAACATAAAATATTTTTTGTGAAATATTCTAAAGAAAATTAAAAGAATTTTTTGAAGAAAATTTATCTTATTTTCTCACTATAAGAAATATTCTACAGAAGTTTTTTTTATTAGGAGAAAATTCCTTTAGTTAATTTATTTATTATTATTTTTTATTATTACTTTTATATTATTTATTTTCTTTAGAGAATTTTTCTTTTATTAAGAAGAGACATATTTTATTAAGAGAAAATAATAAAATAAAAATTTTCTTTATTGAGAAAATTTCTAAGATTTTCTCTTGAAGAAAATTTGAAATTTTCTATAGAAAATTATTTTTTTTTTTATAACCAGAATATTTTCGAGGTTATTTATATTTGTTAATAGAAATTTTCTTTAGAAAATTTTTCTTACTAAAAGAAATTTTATTAAGAAAATTTTTCTCTTATTCAGAGCAATTTGCTAAGGAAAATTTGTCTTTTGCTTAGAGACATTTTTTTAAAGAAAATTTTTCTTTTATTAAAAGAAAATTTTCATAAGAAAATATTTAGAGAAAATTTTGATAAAGAAATATCCAGACAAAATTTTAATAAAATATTTTTCTTATATTATAAGGTTTTGTTTATAAAATTTATCTTTTGTTAAAAGAAATTTTCTTTAGAAAATTTGTCTTTTGTTAATAGAAATTTTCTTCAGAAAATGATTAAATTATTATTAAATACTCAATAGAAAATGTTCTCTTTTATTGAGAGAAAAGTTTCGATAGAAATTTTCCCTTTCAATAAGAGAAAATTTTCAATAAAAAATGGAAAAAGTAGCGCTTTTAACATATTTAGTTAATTTACCAAGAAAGAAACATTTTTCAAATGTGAATTTTCTTCAATTGAACTTAATTTTTGTGGGGTTTTTGTTACGGACGAATCAGATTTGAGTTACCTTTTTTATGATTTAGAAACTTTATCTAGACCAAATATTTTCTCTACACAGAAAGAAAAACAGCGTTCTAAAATCTAGTTTATTTTTCTTATTTTTTCCGTTTCACTAAGAGAAAATTTTCAATAGAAAATTTCTCTTTTATTAAGAGAAAAGTTTCGATAGAAAATTTCTCTTTTATTAAGAGAAAAGTTTCGATAGAAAATTTCTCTTTTATTAAGAGAAAAGTTTCGATAGAAAATTTCTCTTTTATTAAGCAAAAATTTTTGAAGAAAATCTTTCTTTTTTTTAGAGAAAACTCTATTGAAAATTTTAAATTTATTAAGAGAAAATTTTCTATAAAAAATTGTCTTATACTAAGAGAAAATTTTTCTTTTGTTGAGAGAAAATTTTTGAAGAAAATTTTTCTTTTGTTAAAATAAAATTTCTTTAGCAAAATTTGTTCTTTATTAGGAGAATATATTCTATATTTAATATGTTTTAAATTAAAAAAAATTTGTCTTTTATTAAGACAAAATTCTATAAAGAAAATTCTGTTTTATTAAGACAAGATTTTTAATAGAAAATTTGCCTTTTGTATACCCAAAATTTTCTATAGTAAATTTGTCTGTTTTAAGACAAAATTTTCCACAGAGTAAGAGTAGTAAAAAAAATTTGTGTTAGATTACAAGAAATTTTCTTTTTTAAGACAAATTTTCTTTAGAAGAATCGTTTTTAAAACACTTTCTTATATTCTTTATAAAATTTGTTTTTAGTTAAAAGAAAATTTTATTTAGAAATTCGACTTTTGTTAAGAAAATATTTCTTTAATTAAGAGACAATTTCTTTCAAAAATTTGTCTTTTAATAAGGAAATTTTCTCTAGAAATTTTTTCTTTTATTAGGAGAATTTCTTTTATTAAGAGCAAATTTGTCTTTTATTAAAAGAAATTTTTTTTAAGAAAACAAAGTCTTTAGCAAATTTTGATTTGTTAAGAGAAATTTGCTTTAGAAAATTTTTTTTATTAAGAGAAAATTTCTTAAAGAAATTTACTTTGGAAAACTTTTCTTATTAAGAAAATTATCTTATAGAAAATTTCTGTTTTCTTAAGGAAAATAGTTTTTTTTAACTGTAGAAAATTTCTTTTAGAAAATTTGTCTTATTAAGAAAACTTCTATAGAGTTTTTGACCTTTATTAAGGAAAATTCTCTTCTATCGACAGAAATTTTTAACAAAAAATTTGCTTTAAATTACAAGAAATTCTATGTAGAAGATTAGTCTAAGTCTAAAAAAATGTTTCTATAGAAATATTACCTCACACTACTGGACAGTTTCTGCAGAAAATTTGTGTATATTTTTTCTAGAAAATTTTTCTTTTAATGAAAAAAAAAAATTTCTATAGAAAAGAGAAATCTTATAGAAACAATTTCTGTGGGGTTGAGAGGAATTTTCTACAGAAGATTTGTTTCGGATTAAGAGAATTTTTCTAAAGAAATATTTTCTTAGTTCATGTTTACACTATTACCAACTTTAGATGTTAGTGCAACCTAAAATACACTTGTTGCTTACACTTAATAAAATATATCTCTTATTCAAGCCCAAACATTCATGCATTCGCCAGAAACATTCAGTCATACATACGGACATAACTTAAGTTAGAATTTCTTGAGAACTCCTAATTATAAATACATTGAACAAGTTGTTAAACTTGAGAATAATTATGAATGTAGTAAGAAGTTTAAATGTACTCTTGTATATTTGTGCGCTTCTTTTTTTTTTTTGTGTTTAAGCCATAACAAGCCACAATTTAACAATTTCTACTTGGTTGTCTTCTTCAACAAGCCAAACGAAACATTTTGTTAAGCCAACAAAAAATAACGCAAAAAAACAACAATATCAGCAGCATTATTTGCAACGAAAGTCGCACATTTAAGACTCATTAATGTGGCGACATTAGTAAAATAGGAAAAATTACGAATAGTGTTTTTTTTTTTTTTCTACTATTTCTCTTTTTGTTCATATTTTTTGTGCGTTCGGTTGACGATTTGCAGACAAATAGTTGTCTTTTAAACACAAAAAATATATATTAAAACTACAACTACCTTAATGCAACACTTTTTTGCCTCAAAAAAAAAAAAAAAAGTAGAAGCAGTTACGAACTTTAGATCAACACTAAGATGATCTGGTAGTGAGCATAATGTTTGGTAAAACTGCCAATAAAAGAAAGGAAGGAAAAATTTAATAGAAGACATGACAAAAATACAATAAATGGAAAAAGTAGCGTTTTTAACATATTTAGTTAATTTACCAAGAAAGAAACATTTTTCAAATGTGAATTTTTTTCACTTGAACTTGATTTTTGTAGGGTTTTTGTTGCGTACTAACCAGAATTGTATTACCTTTTTTATAATTTAGAAACTTTATGTTGACCAAATATCTTCTCTACACAGAAAGAAAAATTGTATTCTAAAATCAAGAGTCGTACTTATAGATTCAAGTAGATTGATTTGAAATTAAGAATGAAATACTTAATTTAAGTATAAAATTTCTAATACTAAAATGAAATTAAGTCCAATTTGACTTGATTTAAGAAGATAAATCTTATATTTATATGTGAGAGAATATGAACGGAATGAAATTTACTCTCTATGATCTCTCAATATCTATTTGTCTATCGGTTGCTTTCAAGTTTCATTAGTCTTTTCTTGTGAGTTGTTTAAACACTTTGACATTTGTTTTTAATGTTTTAAGTACAATTTCTTCTTACACATTTACACATGTATGTATATTTACAAATACTTTGTCATTTTTTATATTAGTATGGTGTTAACAGTAGAGGGATAAAGCAAATATAATTCTGCTCTCTTTGAATTTTTTTTTTCGCATTGCATATTTTGTCCTGTATCTGTAAATATATGTACGTATATGCTTAAATATGTAAGTAGGAATTGTTCTTAAATCAGGACATAATTTCCTAATCAATAAATTGGTTCTCTTAAAAAGCACAAAAAATGATCAATTTAAGTAAAAATTCAAGCTTAAACCAAGTCCGAATTCATCGCAATTAGGATTTATTCAAAATCGGTGTTTTTAAAACAAGTGTATTTTGGGATTAATTATGATCTGATTATTCTGAAATCAATGCTATTTATGCTCACTTTTAGTATGGACCTAGGCTTAAATCAAGCCCAGACTTCCAAAAATAAGAAAAATTTGAGATTAATTCAATCCAAAATAGGCTTAAATAATGCTTAAATTAAGATTTAGTCACCATTCTTTATTCAAGTATTTCGCACTTGGCCAAAAAAAGTCACACTTACCGTACTTTTGACACAAGTACAGATTACTCAATTTATTTTTTGAGTGTAAATCAAAAATTCAAAAATCAATTTGAAATTTTAGTTATTTTAATTTTAATTAAACACCTTTATAGAATATGTATTCCTACCTCTATAAAATTATTATACCAAACAAGAAAACAAGAAACAAGAAAAATCTCTTGAAGGATGCACAAAACATTTATCTTTCACCACTTACATCTCAAAATCAAGTCGATCATTTATGGCATTTTATTTAGCAGCTTAAAATGTTGCAAATAGACTTTTTATATGTTTTCATTATAAAATAGTCTAAAAAATTTCCACAGAACTCCATCATGTTTCTTTCTATTTCTTACGAATAGTTTTAACTGCTTTTTTGTATCTTATATATTTTTATATTTGTCTACAAGTATTTTTATTTATTTATGACATTTTTTGTGTCTCATCGACGAGCGTCAATTTATGCTGCAATTACTTGTAGTTGCAGATTTTAAGATTCGTTTGTTAGTTTTGTTTTTCTTTGTTTTTTTACGGATCGCAACAATAACGTTGATCATTATAGGAATGATGTTTCAATAATGATTATAGTGGTAATAATGATGTATTTATTCGTGATGTAATGTCGAATGTTGAGAATGACCAAAGTCATGTCTTAAAGTTATATTCAAGTTCCGTATTCATCAGTGGCAAATAGTTTTACCATTATGAGAACTTAAGAAGACAAAAACATATACTTGTGTTGCCTAAAACGAAAAAAAAGTCACAAATTTATGCGACAGTAAAAAAATATAATCATAAAAACAAGTATAAAAACGAATTTTATTTGGACTACCAGAATGCTTTTTTCACTTCATTGAAATTTAAACAAAGTGTAAATATAGCAGAATAAAAAAATAAATAGTCGTTTTATTTAAGTGAGAATGAAGTTGAAGAAATAAACGAAATTAGTTTGCTCAAATTTGTTTGGTCAAAACATTTGAAACTGTAATAAAATTTGCGTTTATATGTTGATCTCCAAAAATTTTTTGTACATATTTTTTTCCTTTTGGTTATTTTCCGAATTTCATTAATTACATTAGGTACAGCGAGTAAAATGAAACTCTTACGTTAACCCATAGCAGCAAAAAAAAATAAATGTTTAAAAGGATGATCGAAATTATTGTACTCAAAATATTTTCAACTCTTTTTTTTATCAAATATACGGAAACAGTTTAAGGAAAAATTAAATTAGAAATCCCATTAAACTATAGAAAGAAATGGTAGGAAATGTAAACTCAGAAGTTACAGGTGCACAAAAACATCATGTGTTAGAAAATTATCGGAAGGCAAGTCTTAATTTTATTCATGTATTGAACTATAAAACAATTTACAGTTTGATGTGTCCAAATTCCAACTTTTGAGATCAGATAAAAGAAAATCAAAACAAAACAGTAACACACAGTGGGGGCCATTGCAAAATTTTTAGTAATAAATCTGTATCTCCTAAAATACTATGGTCGGTTCGAACTGAAATGTATGGGAGAATTGTAGAGGAGGACCTAAATTTTCAGAAAAATTATCCTGTAGTCACTCTGTAATAATAGGAGATAAGCTACAGGGTGTCAAAGTTGACCAGCTCGATTATGTAAAAGTTTCAAAAAATTATAACTTCTAGAGGGTGTTTTTTTTACAATTACACAAGTTTAAATCATAATAAAACAAAGAAATATATTTTTAATATCAATCAAATGGGCTTTATTGTATAGAAAATTTTATGACATTAATGTTTAAATATGATATGACACGGCTGGCATTTTTACAAACTTTTCGCAGCATATGGGGCCGTATTTCGCCAATAATAATTCGAATGTTGATTTTCAGGTCTCTGGTTTATCGACGTAAACAAGTGACTTTACATAACCCCAAAGAAAATAATCCAATGGTGTTGAAACGCACGATCTTGGTGGCCAAGTAATTCAAGTATTATGTGAAATTACACTTTCATCAAAAGTTTCTTTGAGTAAATTATTTGTAGCGCTCGCTGTGTGGCATGTGACTCCATCCTGTTGGAACCACATGTCAGCAAGATTAATGTCAGCTAATTGAGGTACGAAAAATTTTCTTATCATGTCCCTATACCGTTCACCATTGACTGTAACATTCTGATCATCATCGTTTTTGAATACATTTGGACCAATGACTCCGCCAGCCCATAAAGCGCACTAAATATTAATTTTCTGTGGATGTAATTTTGTTTGGTAAAAAACCTTGTAAATTATCCTCACTCTAAATATCACAATTCTGCTTATCTACGCACCCATCACACCAAAAATGAGCTTTATCGGAGAAAAAAATTTTGAATGGAAATTCAATATCAATATCAATTTGTGCTTCACCCCATAATTTAAACAATGTGCAAGGGTTGCTCTGGTGTAAGTCTATCCATAATAAAATGTCAAACCAAACTAAATAAAAAGCAACTATCAGCTGTTAAATAAGTTTTCCAATAAAGCTGTGTTGCCAACTTAAAGTTATGAACCTCTAAAAAACACCCATTATAAGTCAAGTTAGATTTCATTTTTATATTTCTGTAAAGGTGATATAAAGAAAAAACATGTTTACTGACCTAAGTCATATCTAACAATTAAAAATATATTTACGATAATTTTTTTATTTAGTTTTTGGGAATTAGTACTGAAATACATTCAGAAATAATATGAAAAATGGCTACTTTTTTACCAAAATATAGTACAATTCTTTATTATTATTATTTTTTTTTTTTTTTCCTAAAGTTTTGTTAATAAAAAAAATTGTTTATTTACACATTTCAAAAGACAATGCTAATAAAGAAATTTAAAATTGATTTAGTCTTTTGAAAAGTTTACCTTTTTCGTAAAATCTGCACGACTGCATTCGTTTTTGGCTGCAGGAAGCAGTTTAGTGCCAAATCTATCAAAATATATTTTTTTAATTTAACGGAATTAATAAATTAAAATCTTGCGTTTACTTTTTTATTAATGAAATGAAAATTTTTCTAAAATTCACCTTTTTCGACCAATGCTATATGTAGGGTGTAAATCTAAATAAATTTAAAATTTCTTTATTAACCATTTATGAAGCCTTGTCTTATAAAAAAATATATATTAACAAAACTTTGAAAAAAGTGAAAGAATTGTACTGTATTTTTGTATAAAAATATTTTTCATACTGATTTATTAGTGCTGAACTTGAACATTTTTCAAAGCTAGAAGAATTAAAATAATCCAAAAATTTTTTTCAGCATATTTTTTTCGGAATGTACTGAAAAATACAGAATATTAAAAAAAATTTCCTCCATATATTTCAGGACTAATTCCCGAAAAACTAAATAAAGTTGAAGCAAAAAATCAAAAACTCAAAATTCAAGCGTAAATCTTTTTAACTCTAAGAGATAACTTGGGTGAGTAACAATGTTTTTTCTTCATCTCGCCAAACACTTTACAGAAATGTAAAAATCTTTGATCGAACTTGATTTGTAGGAGATATGATTTTTTGAAACTTTTACATACTTGAGGTGGTCAACTTTGACAAACTGTGGTTTATCTAGAATTATTACAGAATGACTACAAGACAATTTTTCTGAAAGCTTAGGTCTTTTTCTACAACTTTTCCATACATTTTAATTCGATCCGACCAGCAGTCTAGAAAATACAGATTTATTACTAAAAAATTTATGATTGGCCCCACTGTGCAACAGTGAATTGTCCGCAAATTTGGGAATTTGTTGGGAGGAATTTGCATTATCGGATTACCTAACAAATTATAGATAGCGTTCAATCAATTTTCGTTGGTTATTGTATTTATAGAAAAATATCGATACATTTTATTTTCATAGCAAACAGAAAATTCATAAAATCTTTTATATTTAATTTACAGGAAATTTTTGATAAATTTTCCTTTTATAGGTAATTATCGATAGTTTATTTTTAAATAAATTATATGAAACAAATTTTAAATAAATAGAAAAATTTTAAATTTATTTTCTATACAAAACTTTATAGTTGTTAAAAATTTTAGAAATGGTTCGATATATATATATATTTTTTTATTGAAAATGTTCGTTAAATTTTAATTTTATAATATATTTTTTATAATAAAAATTTTGCGATACATAGTCCTTTAAGAAAAAACCCTTTTTATAACAAACAAACAAAAAAAAACTTGCCAACTTATTTAAAAATTTTTTTTTAAAACAAAAACAATTTATAAGAAACATTTTTCAAAGTAAAGTGTTTTACAAAATAAGGGGATTAGTTTTTTTTATAAAAAGGGGTTTTTTAAGGACTATGTATAGGAATATTTTTATTATCAAAAATATACTATAAAACTAAAAATTATTTTTTTCAAACAGTTTTTTTTCGAACGGCATAAACCTATGATGATTAGAAAATGTTCGAAAAAAGTGTGTATGGTTCAAAGTCAATTTGTAGTGAATATTTTTTTTGGGAATAATTCTAAAAACAAATTTGATTTTAATTTCTTAATAACAGTGTGCTTACGATTGAAACATTTTCACATTCATTTTGAATGGCCGCATGTTTTCTGCAAATTTGCATGAAAATTGGAGTTCTAGTTTCTTTAAAATATAAACGAAAACGAAATACCTTGAACGAACTATTTTTAATTCTTTCGAATATTTTTATATTTAACTCGCATAAAATGATTTATATTTTAACAAAAATGCAATTAATAGCAAAAACATTTACTTTTTTCGATATCTATAAATCCATTGATAGAAAAAGTATAAAAATAATGGCCAAAATTTTTTCGAAAAAAAATGTTTATGAATCAAAATCAATTTGTGGCGAATTTCTAACTCTTAAAAATTCTGATTTTACTGCATTTTTTAAATAAGATATTAAGCTGTGTAACGCAGAGAATTTCATAAAAATAAAGATCAAGGTATATTAACCAATAATAGTATGTATTCTAAACTATTTTAATATCCGGATATAATGAAAAGATGATTTTGAGGGGTAAAAAAAATCTCCAAATTAAATCAAAGTCTAAAAATTAAAAATCTTCAAATAATCTAAAATTTAAATCTATTAATAAGTTTTAAACCATTTTAGACAAAGGAGAGTTTATAGAATCTTTTCGACAAAATTGCAACACATACTAGGATACAATAACCGAATAACCGTTTCGGAAATTTCCAACGTCGAGTTTTCAAACTCATGATAAAAAGGTCCTGTAGAACTGCTCCAAAAGTGTACAAAAAGGTTTCAAATATTCGGCATATAAAAATGACATAATAAGTTGAGTTTTGAAAAAATAGTATAAATTTATGTTAATTTCTGGAGAAATTTAAACATTTTAAATTTTATTGCAATTTTATTCAACATACGTTAATTTTATACTTTTCTGAAAGAAATTTTCACAGAGATGATTTCAAAATTAAAAACAAACTCAAACACCTTATGGCACTAAGTACAAATCATTCGTAATTTGACCTATTTTATATCAAAGTTTTTCATTTAATCTGCATGTTCTAAAATGCAGTCTCGAAAAACCTAATGTGTTACGAAATGTTTGCCAACAGGGTTTTCCAAACCTGCAACAAATATGGACTTTATGGGCAAAATTTAAAAAATCACAATTTTGGGATTTTTGACGACCTTTTTTGGGAATTTTAAAACTTCTTTTAAAAAAAAATTGAAATTTTTTTAAACTTTGCAATTTTAATTGACAAAGTCAACAATTACCGAAAATTTCGTTAGGATATTTTAAAAATCATTAAAAAGTGGTCTCCGTTTTTTTAAAAAAACTCTCATATTTAATTGACATAATTTTTAATTATATACAAAAATATTGATATCATTTTACAGAACCAAAACTACGCCACTATAAAATTTAGTACTTTAGATAGTTGAAATTTAAAATGCAAATAATTTGAATACTAAAAGTGATAAATAGCACAAGCTATTTTTCATAGGTCTTATAGAAAGCTTTAAAAAGACGTAAAAATATTGAAAAAACTGACCAAGATTTGACAAAGTTGATATAGTTGAAATGCGTTTGAAAAACATATTGAAAATATTTGAAATCGGAACAGAAACAAAAAATTTGACAAGCGGTTAAAAATGTTCTATGTCAGGGGGTTCTGTGGAGCCTCATTTCCTCATTTCATGTAAATCCAACCAGCCTATTAGAAATTACAGATTTATTTCCAAAAATGTTCAATTCTGCCCCACTGTGCACTCTAAGTAAAAAATCAGAGTTAAAATTATCTATTAGCTATTTTTTTAATGACTAAAACTATAGCAATATGTGTGGTCTTAGTTTTTAAAAGAAAAGAAATTTCAAATATGAAAATTATTAAACTGTCGCTTAAATTGAACTGAAAATATTTTACAAATGTAAAATATTTCAAATTTCTTTCAGTTTAAAAATTATAATAATATTAATTACAATTTTCTTAGCACAGAAAATTTTACTACTAAAGAAATTAATATTAATAAATAAAATTTATGAGAAATTAAAATTTGAATTATGAAAATTTTAGATTTATGGGAAAAGGCTTTTATACTAAAAAAAAAAAACTAAAAGAAGATAAAAGTTTTAAAAATTTTACTAAAAATTAAACTTAAATTTTGTGCTGCCAAAAGCAAATTTTAATAATACATAAATATTATACATAATTAAAAATTATTTACATGTTATAAGAATACATATTTAAGTATTTTGTATATTATTCTAAATCAATTAACTAATATGGCACCAAACTGATGTTAATATGGAATATGTTTTAAACTGAATACAGATTCATGTGAGATGGTAATCTCATAAAATCAATTAATAAATTTTAAACAGTTTTATTTATATTGTAAAATAATTATTATAAAACGTTGCCTTTGGCAGCATGCAATTCCATTTTGTTTATTTTAGATTTTACAATTTTAAATTTTAAAAATGTTTAGCAAGCAATTTTTATGTGAAATTTCGAATTTTTGGCGGTCTCTTATTTTAGTTTTTTTTTTTTTTTTTTTTTTGTGAATTTTGGAATTTTTAGTGGAATTTTGTTTTTTTGGAAGAAATTTTTAGTCTTTTAATGAAATTTCGGATTTTTGGCCAAACTTCGGATTTTTTTTTTTTTTTTTTTTTAAATTTGGAATTTTTGTTGAAATTTCGGATTTTTGATGGAGATTTTAAAATTTTAGTGAAATTTCGGAATTTTGATGAGAATTTAGTTTTTTGGTGATATTTGGAATTTTTAGTGAAATTTTGTATTTTTGGGGAAATTTAGAGTTTTTGGTGAAATTCCGAATTTTTGGTGAAATTCCGAATTTTTGCCAAAATATCGAATTTTTAGGTAAAACTTTGGATTTTTAGTGAAATTTCGGATTTTTGGATAAATTTGGAGTTTTTGGTGAAATTTCGAATTTTTGGTAAATTCATATTTTTTGTAAAATTATGAATTTCTGGATTTTTAATGGAATTTGGGAATTTGAAATTTCTATAATCTAGTGAAACATTTATTATATAGCAGTTCATTAAAAATAAATTCTTCTGGCCAAAAAAGTTTGAGCTTGCTGTTAATAAAGTGTAGCATATTTACTCTCTATATAGTTTGAGCACAACACTGTTAGAAAAAAACATCTGACCGATAAAATATTCTAAGTAATTGATTTTGGTAGCATCAAATTTTAATTCCATTTTTTTAAATTTTAAATTAAATTTTGTTAATTTTTTTAGTAAATTTTTAGAAATTTCTCCTAAACTTTATTTTAAATTTTTTAGTAAGAAAAAAATTAATTTCTCATAAATTTTTAGTTTTCATTTTTCAAATTTTTATTCCTTGTTAGTAAATTTTTTTGAAATTTTCTTTTATTCAAATTATTATATTCTGTTTGCTAAACGTACATATAAAAAAACAACAAGTTTAATATTTTAAATTTGAATATTATTGAAATGATTATATTTGTAAAAAATTTGAAGGTTTAATTCATAGTTATGAAACAGAAAGCTATTTCTCTACTAATTTAGTATATTTTTAACCCTGTAACAAAATATGTTTGCTACTTTCTTAATGCTACTAAGGCATTACACACAAAAATTTGACATATACAAGGAATGCAAAATGGACACCTACCACGACTATTTTTCGCTAACATTTTATGTACTGTGATATTTTTTAACATTGTCATCATTAATGCAAACATTTTTAATTAAATATTAAAACAAAAAATTAAACGTCAAATATTATAATAATAATGTAGATTAGTAATAATTTGTTTTCAATTGGAAGTGTTTTGGTCAGCATATTTAAATTTATTTATTGGTCTGATACCAACTTTTTTTTTTGTTTTTTTGTTTTTTTTTTTGTTTTTTTGATAGTTACTTTTTGTTATGATAAAACTCTAAATATTGGAATTTTTTTATTTTTCGTTTTGGAAGTTATTAACATTTTTTTTTTTTTAACTTGGAAGTTATTCTATTGAAACTAAATTCATTTGGGTTTTTTAAACGGTACCTCATTTTTGTGGACCATCTGGTCTGGCTGAGTCATTTAGATTCTAATGAAACATCTCATTGTTAAATGAAAGCACAGATCTCAGTTCTCGATGCACAACAACAAGGTATTTTTATACAAAGTATATATAATAAAAAATATTTCGGAAATTAAATGTTTGGAAGATGAACGAGTTTTCAAATCATACTACATGTTATATGTGCAATTTATCTGATACCTGCCTGAAGAGCTCTGTTTTGATGTTGCAGCCTAAATAGTACTAAAACTCCCACTCCATTATGTGAATATCTTTCCCTTCAGTATCATACACAATGGGGCAGAATCGAAAATATTTGGAAATAAATTTCTAATTGCCTGGTTGGATTTACATGAAATTTCGCATAGGCGTAGCGAAGGGAGAAAAGAGATTCCACAATATCTGCAGGACCGGAGGAACTCAAATTAGGGTGCCTTTGACATAAAAAATTTTTAACAAATTTTAAAATTTTTGTTTCTTACCCGACTTCAAATATCTTTATATTGATAAGACCTATGAAAACCATGCTTTTATGCATTATTTCTCTTATTATTGTGACTTATTAATTTCTAAAGTGGCTTAGTTTTGGTTCCATAAAAGATATTGACTTTTGTATATAATTATATGTCAGCTATACAAGCAAATTTATTGGAAGAAATGGAGTTCATAGTTTTCTGATTTTTTGGAATTAAAATAAAAATTTGGTTTTTGGGGAAACTATAAATATTTTATCTGTGATAAAATCCTTGTTTATTTAGATTTTTGTAAAATGAATTCTGTAATTCCAAAAGAAAAAAAAAACATTAAAAATCTCAAAAATGGAATTTTTTAATTTGGACATAGCCACTGTCAAATTCTTTGCAACATATTACAATTTAGGAAAGTGCATTCCTTTTGTAGATCCTTGCTTTGGGACTTTATAACATGTAGGCTAATTTCAAAATTTCGATACAAAATAGGTCAAACGGGATCTGTACTTAGCTCTATTGGGTGATTCGGTTTGTTTTTAATTTCTAATTCATCCCAACAAAGAAACCTAACAGAAAAGTTTAAAATTGTAATATGTTTTAGGAAACATTTTATTTTAGAACAAGAAAGAAAACACAACAAATAATAATTTTTGTAATTTTCAATTTAAAAATTATTTATTTTTTGACTGGGGAAAAATATCGACTTCAAATACTTTTCATTTGATAAATAATTTTGTTATTTAACTTAGTACTAATTCAAGCTAAATCGGTTACAAATGGTGAGCTATATATGGAAAAAAAAAACTGGACGAAGATCATGCAATGGTACCCCTATTTGAGCCCCTATAGCTCCGCTCTTGAAGAATGTATGAGGTCCCCATTGCAAACTTGCACACTCCTCCGCTACGCCTTTGTGAAATTTCATGTAAATCCAACCATTCGATTAGAAGTTATAGATTTATTTCCAAATATATGCGATTCTGCCCCACTGTGTCATGTAGCCTTCAAATCAGTTTATCCTTCACCACTCATTAAAGTTACTTTTTAACTGAGTGTAGAGGGCACAAGATAAATAAAACTCAAATAAAATTCAAATACATCATAACTACACTTAAGATATTGTAATCATTATTACTGCAGCCACACCATGATCTTAAATACATCCATCTATCCATCCAACCAAAGAACTATCCATATATTACACAGAATTTCGTACATTTACACTACCAAACAACCAACTTCGGTAGTCACTTGAATGCTTAAGACAAACCGATCGACCAACAGCTGAATGGCCAATGAATTAGACAGACGGACGGATGAACTTGCAAACAAACCAACTGAAAATAAATTGTAAAATAAAGCAACAAAAAAAAAAAAAAAATAAAGAAACTAAACTTAAAAATTTACTTTTAAATCTAGTTTAGAAAAATCACGTTTTAATGCTGTTACTCGCTTGCACGCTCTTAAATGCGGTGGCATTTTGTATTTTTTGCACTTGATATTTTTTTAGAACAAAAAAACCAAAACTGGATTTCCTAGAAAACGATTTATTATCGTCGAATATTTGTTGTTGTTGATTTTTTTATATTTTCTACTTATTTTGTATTCTCTAGAATATTGCAACGACAGCATCAGGCTACAACAATAACAATGTACATTTTAGTATTCCGTATTTGTTTAATTTAAATTCAATAAATGTTTTCATATCAAATTATTTGGTATCATTTAAGCCATGATTACTACCATTTTTGTCATCAATTGAATATTTATTTAAAAGAAAAAAAGAACAACAAAACATTTATTTGATATTGTTAAACTTTAGAGAAAAACAATTGATAATTTATTAAGAAAATTAATTATAATGTATGTAAGATGTGATTTATTTCAGAATATTTAATGGAATCTAATTATTTTATTTTTTTTTTTTTTGAAAATTTTGTGGGAAACTTAATGAAAAGTTTGTAAAGATTTTTAGATTATTCAACAAACTAAAAGTTTTTTAATTCATTAGTTTTTAATATAAAAATTTAGTCATGTTTACCAGTTACCATTAAAATATCTAACCGTATTAAAGGACCTGAAGTCCTTTTTATAATTATCATAATATATAAATATACAACATTATCAAATTGTTACAATTAAGTTATATGTATTTGTTTAATTATAAGTACATATTATTTATTAATATTAATGTAATTTAATTGCATAAAATTTTTTTAATAAAAAATCAAAATAGGGAAAAAAATAAATCGTTATAAGAACACTTTTAAAATGCCACAAGTTGAAAATTAAACAATAACAACTACAAATACAAGTGCAATTTAAAATAGCTGCAATAACAACTACAAAAATGCATCAACAACATCAACAAAATGAATGTAACCACATAAAAAGTAAGGTAGACGTCCTTTAAGTTTTGGTCAATCGGAAGTAAATTTGAATTAACAGACGTGGAATAAAAATGCTTACAAAGGATATGTTAAATTTCATTAATCATCAAAATACTGGACTAGAGGATAGTACATACTTCATATATATATGTATCTGTTTCAAAAATAAATTGTGAACCAACCTAAGTAAGTATGACCTTTCAGAAAAACCTCATGTGTACAAAATGGCAAAGAAAAATTTCGTTTAAATGAAATATTAAATTTTATTTTGAATAGAAATGTGAAAATTGTGTGAAGATCTTTTATTTACCAGAACACTTTTGTTTATAATATGGAAAAAAATTATGAAAATATTATGGTGATTTACAGACATATGGAAGACACAATATTGGATAATATTTAGATACTTTTTACGTCATATGATAAACATATTATGTTTTAATTATGTCCATTTGGACGTCCGCCCGAATATTAGATCTTTGACCTTTATACACGTTCTGTTGACATTATCCGCATCGGTTGAAGTTTTACGTCTATAAGTTATGGACATAGTGCTATAATATCCCGATCCCTACATATTAAAATTCAAAATTTTGCAGTAATATGCATATTAGATTATTTTTGTTGTAATTTTACAAAAAAAAAAAAAAAAAACGAGAAAGACCCTACACCATTGTGTACGAGCATAAAAATACGGGAAACGGACTTATATTACACCTGTGGCCAACTTTTAAATAAAATATACAAATACAGAATAATGCATTGATATCAACATTTAGAAGATTTTATGCATTTTGTGGTGATTCCTGGAAGTGGGTGTATATGGGAGCTATGGTAAATTATAGATCGATTCTCATAAAATTTGTCACTATTGTTTCTACTTACATAAAACTTATTTATGTCGAATATTAACTTGATACTAACATTCGTATGGGATTTATGCACGTAAAAGTGATTTTCGGAAGGAGTTTATATGGGAGCTATGGTCAATTGTGGACCGATCTGTATAAAATTTGGTGCAAAGATTGATACTTACACAGAATTTCTACGCACCGTATTTCATTAAAACATTCTCATTTCTAAGGCATTTTTGACTGTTTAAATTCTATTGCGGTTGGTCATTTGTATGGAGGCTAAGTAAAATAATGGACCGATTACAAGCAATTGCAATAGACCTTGTATCATAAAAGTCCCAAGTGGCAAATTTCATTGAATAATCTTTACAATTGCGACATCGTTAAATTGATTTGAAAAGTGATTTTGAGTCGATTAGTATATTTTAAGTTGGGTGTTGGATAACTTTTTCTATTCGTTGCAAACATCAGCACAAACGCATAATACCACAACCACCTATGGTGGTGTAGGGCATAAAAATATGGAAATATGTAATGATTATTGTATTGTCGACGATAGTTAAGTTAGTTTTTTTATAACATGAAAAAAGTCGCATACAAAAATGTTAACCTGTTCAAAAGTTATTGGTTTTTGATCACTCGTGCCCCCAAAAAAGTAGACTGTGCGGCACTATCTCGAAATTTTACAAAAGTTTTGATATTTTTCTTAAATTCTCCAAAATTTAACATAAATACGAAATTTCACCAAAAACCTAATTTTTACTAAAATTTAAAGTTAAAAAATAGTTTGATTTGTAAGAAAAGCTAAATAGAAACGGATATCGGGTTTGTTTCCGTTATCTATTTTTAAACGTTAGAAGTTTGTGTAAAAGATTTAGAACTATTTCCTTTCATCGTATTGTTGACAAATATAAAATTTACTAGTTACAAAATAGTATTCAGTACCTAAGAAGAATTAGCAAGTAGAGATCCTAATTCTGTATAGTTGAATTACAATATTGACCAGCAGAAAGAGAAGAGTTAAAATTTTAATGTATTAGTGCAAACGTATTTTATTGCACGCAGAGAAAAACATGGTTACGGTATTCTCACTACAACAATATTATGTTCTCTTTGTTAATTTTCATAAATTTTAATAATACTGTGTTCATGATAACAATGTTTTTTCAGCTTTATCATTCAATGGTTACATTCTATCAAAATTTTAATCATATAGGAAATATTATTTTTACATCCATTAAATATTATCTATATTTTTCCTTTTTCTTCAAACATATTTTATTTTAAAACCATATTAATATTATTATTATAAATATGCTTTTTACAAAAATGATTAAAAAAATTCATAACATATTTGTTTTTGAATATATTTCGTTTTTAAAGTTTGTTTTCCACCTTCATTATAATACACATTTAATTTATACATAATTACATATAAGTAGGAAAGGTGTAGGGAAAGTATTTAGTGAGATTCATGCAATATAAGATATTGATTACTTAACTATTTTTAAAGGGTTTAGTTAATAAAAAATAAATAAAACTAGTCAATGAACAAAGAATATGTAAATATTTGTTTATGATTAATAAAGACTTTTAACTATTATTTTGAAACAAATGTAATGGACTCAATAAACGAATAATTTTGAACTAATGTGTTTCATTTTAATATCTGATAAGATGGAATGATAAAATGGAATATGATTGGATTGGATAATAATATTATGAAATGGAATTACAATATGATAGAGTGGGATATTAATGTAGTGAGATGGTATAATATTATGAAAAACTCGAATCATAACGTGAAAAGACGAACCATAAAATCGGACACAATATGATAAAATGAAATCGTAACAATTATCATTTATAATCATATCTATTTTTAGCTGTGACCAATCATAATATGTTGCTCTTAGATTATGGTCACTACAACTATATTTTTTCTCTGCGTGTGCGCTCTTTGTTGTGATTTTTGTTATTATCAGTGCTGTGTAGATAAAACTAACGAATATACTCTTGAGGACTATGGGTGCCCACCACCGACTTGCAACATATCGCCTATTTGTTTTATTGCGTCATACTAGGAACACATATGGAATTATAGGGTGTTTTATTTCAGTGTATAGCTACTACAAAGTATTTGAGGAATCAGACTCAACTCTGCAGATGAAAATTTTGAAATAAACCTGTTATTTTAGGACTCATAAAAGTTTTCGCCGAAACTTTGTTATTAGTCATAATTAGCACACAACCCACGTTCGATAAAACAAAACTTTATTTCAACTCTCATACTTGTAGTCCTGTGTACATATGAAACAAATTTTATCCAACATAAGTGCAGGATAATAGAATAGTAGACTGACTAAATAAAAATACTAAAACAAATTGTTGAAATAAAAAATCTCTAAAAAAAAAATGATAATTTACGCAACGAATTGCAAATTCTCATAAACCCAACCAGCATTTGAAAGTTAGTTTTTTCACCCATCTATTAAAAAGGGTCTTAGGTGTTCAAATGTAGAAAATATACAAAATTTACAATAACAAAACACATTAGTATCGAATTTTGATAAAAGAAACTTACATTAGGCGACTGTTTACTGTTTATGCAATAAAAAGCGAAAAAACGCGAAAATATGCTCTTAAAAAACAAAAAAGTTTTTTTTTATTAAAAAAAGCATGTTATTAATATTTTAATATTATAAATAAGGCCGAGAACCTTGGGGGTTGTACTGCAGCAATGCCTTGGCTACCTCGTTATCGGATCTCAGTTATACCAAAAACATCGAATAATCCATCGTAAACAACTGTTGTTGATTCACGCAGAAACGTCTTCGTTTGCACCGTTGATTATTGTCATTGTGCAGCCTAGGTAACAGGAAAAATTGGTCATCTTCTATGGTGTTATTATTGAGAGTTAGACAGGTGGTATTGGTGGAGTTTATTCTCATTAGTTTAGTTTTCCGCATTTTATTCGCAAACCAACTTTGAGAGCCTTCAATTTGTTCTCTATATGTTTGAACCTATGTACTAAAAGATATAAATCATCAGCATAGTCAAGAAAATTTTGTTTTGAGTTTTTGGTCACTGAATGCCATTTGGTACTTCTATGTTTGTTATTGACACGATATCATCTAGGACAAGCAGAAGAAGAAGTGGCGACATAACACAAACCTGGCGTACTCCTGTTTAAGCTCTCTGAGGAGTACGATATTAATGTTATTACAGCTGTTAATATGTTTGCGTGCTACTATTTTATCCCATGTTCAGTATTAAATCCACTCTTTTCTTTCACGGACAGTACATCACCTTTTCTACACTATCCCATTCTGAGGTGACATTGTCGAATCAAATTGCCGTATGAAGTTATGAGCAGTGTGCGTGTTGCATAGATTTTCTATATTAAACTTTTTTCTACAACAACGATTTACAATAGTGAGGCTACTCAGCATCATCGTGAGTTTTTCCACCAAGTAGGTGATAGCTTGCTATGTCCGCACCTCGCTTATTTTGTACATCTGATAAAAGTCGGCGCTATGGACGTTCAAAAAAAGCTTGGCGCCTCGCAACCGTACGTTAGCTGACTACTGCAGAGTTTTCATAGAACGAGGCGTTAAGAACAACCAACATAAGAGTCCGTTGGAAGTTATTAATTGAGGCGTTTACCCACTAGCTGTAGAATAGCGAAACTTATTATAGAATTAGGCAAAATAAAAATATATATATCAACTGTATCGAAAAGCCTTATTTTTACTTCCTATTTTTATATTATATCACATAAAGATTTTTTGATCTTACATTTGCTTGCCAAATTAATTCTAAACATTATTATTAGTTCAAAAATTATAAAAAGAAAAAATTATAATAAGAAATTTCCTAGAATTTATAATGAAAATAACTTTCTGAAATGTTCGCATATCAAAATAAAATAAAGTTTTCATTAAGTGAATTGTGTAAGACTCAGATAATGTTCAGAAGACCATTTTTCTCCCTAAACAAAAAGTCGTCTTTTTTGCAATTTTCAAATTCAAAATCGTTTATTTTTGGACTCGGTAAAGATATCGAATTCATTTTTTTTAATTCAATACATAATTTCGTTCTTTAACTAGTTAAGAAAAAAACTAATAAAATCGGTCGAATATACTAAGATATATATGAAAAAAAACTGGGCCAAGAACATGCAAAATTATGGTGCTTAAAAATTCAAACGCAAATAACTCGAAAACTATAAGAGCCCCTTTACCTCCGCCACTGAGGGGTTTGTTGTGCCCCCCCCTTCCAAACTTAACATTTTACACTCCTCTGCTACGCCTATACTAAATTTCATGAAAATTCAACCAGCCGATCAGAAGTTACAGATTTATTTCCAAAAAATTTCGATTCTGCCCCACTGTGCATAGTAGTGACCTTTATCTAAGAGTAACATATTATGATTGGAACGAAATATAGAAATTATTATAAGTAATAATTATTATGATTCCATGTTGTTATATTATGATGATTTTATGGTTTGTTTTTTCAAGTTATGATTCTAGTTTTACATATAATTGAATAATCTAACTACATCATTATTCCATTCTACCAGATTATGATTTGGTGTTATTATATTATTATTCTATCTTATATTATTATAACACATTGTCATATTATGATTCCATTTTATCATATTATTATTCCATGTTAATTTTATAGTTATCCAATCTTATCAGATATTATAATAAAATATTATTATATTTATAAATTTTTAATTGAAAGTAATAGAGAAAAGTGTTCATTAGTCAAAAATAAAAATATTTACTTATTATTTGTTCATTAATTATACACGTTTGTACCACCAAATGTGATTGAAATGCAAGATATGTTTTTTAACTAAACCCTTTAATTATAGCTAATTAATATCTTATATTGCTTAAACCACACCTAGTATAACCAAACCCTGTCTATTTATATTTATTCTTATGTAAACTAAATGAGAAATACTTATAATGAAGTTGAAAAACACTAGAAAAGTATAAGTATTATATTTATTTGAAATATTTTATTGTCATTAGAATGATAATATTAATATGGTTTATAAACAGAATATGGTTTAAGAACAAGGAAGATATTGATATTTTTCATATTAATAATATTTTATTTCTGGTAAAAATATTTAAAAACATATAATTTTTGCATTCAACCATACTAATATATAATATATGACAAAATTTAAACAAAAACATTGTTATTATGTACACAGAGTAATTAAAATTCAAGAAAATTAACAATGATAACATAATATTGTTGTAGTGATAATGCTGTGACCATCTTTCTCCTCTGCTTGTAGTTACTCTCCCAAAAATCGAAATCTACTATTAATTATGCCTCCCCTGATTGTATTTTTAAAGAAAGAAATGGCTTTATCTAAAGAAATAAGACGATTCGCATGATCTAAAAACAATACTGCCAACAAATCGGCACCATTTTTATGAAAATTTATCTTAGTTACCGATTTGGATAAAATTTGGTGCATATGTAGAGAAAGATACGCATGCATGTAAAATTAATACTATTCATTTTGGTTTTGAAAACTGTGGCAACTCTATGGCTTGAGAGGTAATTAATATGTTTTTAAATGCCCACAGCTTTTTTTATATAAAAGATATAAAAATATATATATATATATATATATATATATATATATATATATATATATATATATATATATATATATATATATATATGGGTTTTTTTAAATTTTGCCTATAAAATCCAAATTTGTTTCAGGTTTGGAAAAGGCCGTTGGCAAACTCTCTAGAACACATTAAAGTTTCCAAAAAAGTATTCAGTTTGCAGAACTGGCCTTTGGAATTTTAGACCATATAAGCTAAATTAAAAATTTTTATATAAAATAGGCCAAATTCCGGAGGATCTGTGCTTAGTCCTATTAGATGTTTAAGTTTGCTTTTAATTTGGGAATCATTTCTGTGAAAATACCTTACAGAAAAATATAAAATTGCTATATGTTCTTAAAGAAAATTTTATTTTAGAGCAAAAAGGTGTATACACTTTTTCAGCCAAAAAAGGTACATTATTTTTTTAATTTTCAATTCCAAAATCGAAAAAATAATGATTTTTCGATAGTTAATTTTGTTCTTTACCTAAAAAAAAAAAAAAATAGAAAATCTGATAAAAATATTGGGCTATATATTGAAAAAACTGGACCAAGATTTAGCAAAATTGAGATAGTAGAAATTTCAAATGCAAATAACTTGAAAACTATAGCACATGTAAGAGTGTTTTTCATAGGTCTTAACGAGGGCTTTAAGAAGATATAAAGATATTTGAAATAAGATAAGTAACAAAGTTTGACAAGCGTTTACAAATTTTCTATATCAAATATTTTGAACCCCAATAGATTCACTTATGAGGGGTATTTATGGCCCCCCAACCTTCCAAACTTAAAATGGTACACTCCTCTGCAACGCCTATGTGAAATTTTATGTAAATCCAACCAGCCCATTTGAAGTTACAGATTTATTTCCAAAAATTTTCCATTCTGCAGTTCCTTAATATACTCATGTAACCTAAAAAAAATTCAGTGATCCGTTGTCCCATCTACTTAACCTAGAAATAATCGGATAATTTGACGCGATAATATTCATTTTAATTCTTAAACTTCTTTTGTTCATCCACAACTCCCTTAATATCTTGCTAACGTTTCTACTTTCCGTGCATGGTCAGTTCCGTTCACGATCCACTACTTTAATAACTTCAATTTCATGTTAAAATAACAATACGTATATGCTTAAAAACTAAATCAAGTATCAAGTAAATCAAGTATCAAGTAAATATACCTCTATTTCCAAACATTGGAAAAATGTATTTAATATTTTTAAACCGTATGTAATATTATATATATATATTTTGGAGTGGATATTTCAAAACTTTTATTTTCAGGTATCGTATACAAATTAAAAAATATTTTTTAACATTTACATACCTACGAATATATTTAATACTTCATATTTTTATATGGAAGCAAGCAGAGTAATTTTATTTTAAATTTAAAAATTTTGACCTCTCTGAAATTTCCTCTGTAGCAATTATACCGATAAGGCTTCCTACCAAAAAAATATAAAAAACATTAAAGATGGACTTTTTTTAGATACACGTCACTAAAGAAAATTCTTACAAAAAATATTTTAATAAAAATATTTTCAAAACTTTTATATGCCATCTTAAAATACAAGCTTTGCAAATCCACTGCAAAAAAATATTTTTGTATCTTTTATATTACAAAAGTTACGGCCATTTAAATAAATATCTTAATCATCTTTAAAGCTATAGAGTTGCCAGAGTTCTCAAAATAAAAATGAGAAAAATTAATTTTATGTGATGTCCGTTCCCTAGAAGTATACACCCGCCCCTGAGCCTATTTCCATCTTTGAGTCATCTGTGATGATAGCGCACGCTCCATGGAGCTTCTCCGCTCCAGTCCAGAGATCCCTACTAAGCATTTCGATGACGAAAGTAGCCCCGAATGCAATTGTAGTACCGACATAATCCGTTTGGGCAGCCAAGGATAATGATCGATCCTATCAATCCCAATTCCTTCAGTCTAAACAGGGAAAGTTCTCGCAGCTCAGATTGCATGACCTCGCTGATCCACGATCAACGTTGCATGCAACCTGAGACGAACATTACTACATCGTCAGCGTAGGCTACGATCTTCCTTCCCATCGCGTCGAACTGTCTCAATATGACATTTATTGAAAAAGCCACAATAATGGCAAAAGGACTAGGGTGATCCACTCGATTAGGAATACACTAATACCTAACGAATCCTGAATCGCCTCTATCTTAATATTGTTAAAAGCCCATTCTATATTGAGGAAAACTGCCAAGGTGTATTCCTTATGCAGCAAACCCAATAAAACTCACCACATCATGCAGAGCACTCTCAACAGATTTACCCTTAAGATAAGCTCAAAGCTACTCCTAATTACATACGTGAAATTATTCACGACTTCCTCGATACCCTTAATTGAATTCCTACAGCCCTCATTATCCCTCAAATCTCTATCAACTAACTAGCCGAAGGATTTCAAATCCGTCCTTCTGGAGTTTCGATAAGTCCTTTCCCTCGGTTTCATAAAGTCAAGACTGAAAGATATCATGCTATGATTCGAAAAGGAATAATTCATAGCCACTTCCAGTCTTCGACAATTTCACCCCCTTGGTTCCCTAGCGTCACATCTATAACCGTTTCCTTATCTTTCGTTCTAAATGTAGGGTTATTACCCCTATTACAGATATGAAGTTCACAACTAGTTATAAAATCAAATACTAACACACCCCTTTTGTTGATGTTCCTGCTTCCCATAAGCCTTCTGGTCCGTTGCTAAAACAATGAAGATCATTCCTAGCTAAAATACACGTCCGTATCTACTGCAATGTAGATGGTATGAACAGGTTATACCCCGTGGCCCTTAAACCACATACCCTGGTGTTGTCGATCCAGGGTTCTTGGATAAGGGCCACGTCCACTTTGGAGTCAATGAGGAGCTTTGTCAATTTGGTTAAGGCTGCTTCACATAGATGCAAGTTAATTTACACCACTGGCAGCCTCTTTGGGTTTACCAGATCTAGGATATCTAAATCTAATAACCCCTAAACCAAAATTGACAACTCCCCCCAGTGACTCCAGCTTTTTCAGAGACTCCTGATCCACTGCAAATCTGAAGTCTATGCCTTAGTTCTCCTTACAGGTCATGTAGTTCATAATCTTCTATGGACCTGTAACAAGACCTACATTCTGATTTTCCAATACTGTCAGAATGGTTTCAATCTCTCCTTGTGGGGGCCCTTAGCGGAGCTGGAAGATATGCTAGCAGTCTTCTTGGCTATTGAGATCTGTTGGCCTCTGACTTACTGCCTTCTTGCTTGTTGATGGCTGATCATATCCAGACCTAGCTTCCTTGACAATCTTTTGCGAATTGTCAGTTTTGCTGGCTGGTGCATGAACAGCCACACCACCGATAGTCTATCAGCCACCTGGGGACACGTCCGATAGGAGTAAATGCAGCAAAAAAACTCCACACGAATTTTTTACACTTCTAAAGGATACTATTTCGACACCCCAAGAAAGAACTAAAAAGTTTCATCTATTAAAACTGATTCTTTTCCGATAAGAAAATGATATCATATTCGGTTCTTATTAACTGCATGATATTACGCTTTAGTTTACATTTCGCTAGAAAATGTTGGCAGGGAACACATACATAAATACTTCAACACACACATGCCACGGCCATTGAAATATTTTTTCAATTCTTTTTTTCAGTTATTTGTTTATAAATTTGTGATCCGAAAGGATTTGAAGGAGAACAAATGCATCTACTAAATGTGTGGGTTTGTTTATGTTTTGCATTTAATTGTCATCAGGATTTGTATGCGTTGGCAAACAGGATACCAAACGCACACATCCACTGAATATCAGAGTGTTTGCACATATGCGTATGTGTGTAAATCATATACATATACACTAACAATTGGCAAACCAAACAAAAAAAATGGTTGAAGGATAAAGAAAAAAACATATTAGATGGCGACTCATCATCGTCATTATTAATGTAAATGTTGACGAGGATAATAATAATGATGATGTACACACATCATTATTATCATCTTCATCGTCATCATCTGTACAACAACTTTCACATAAAAACAAACAATGAAATAAACAAAATCTAGAATGAATGATATGGAATGATAAAAAATAAATAAAAATACAAATTCATAAAATAATGGTATACAATTCAAATATTAAAACTGCGTAAAAAACTGCTTGATTGTTGTTGTTTTTATAGGTTTCATTTGACTCGGTTCGGTTCGTTTTAGTTTCGAATTAAAATTTAAAATTGTTGTGTTCTGTTCGAGCATATTTATGTTTCGGTTACCACCACTCATTTCGTTGTCCATCAAACGTTTTTGAATGCGTCGTTGAATTTTCAGTTGATGTTGATGTAACTGATACTGATGCTTGTGATGTATGAGTATAAGATGACGTTGATGACGATGATGTTGTTAACGATGAGATGTAGAAGAATAATACAAATGTTGGCAAGTACTAATATTCTGTAGGACATACATACATATTAATATCCATTTTGTTACATACAATTTATAGAAATTATGGTGACCAGTCGTTTTTTTTTTTTTCTTTTTCAAATTTATTTTGAGTAATTAAACTTATGATAGCGCTTAAACTTAACTTAAGATAAAAACCTAAACTTGACTACAAGAACTTATGATGAAAGCTAACATAGTGTCTACATTAGGCAATTTTTTTCAAAACAAACGTCAAAATCAACGCGAATTTATGCAAGGTAGAAACAGATGCACATAGTTTTTTTTTATGTATGCAGTTTAACAGCTGTAACACCCAAAAATAGTAATCAGCTGTTTAACTGAGGTTAACTTGAACAGATACGCACTGATTTTGACTTTTGACTTCACAAAAATTTTTCTAGTGTAGCCACTACGTTAAAGTAAACTTACGATTTAATCTAAACAACTTAATATTAATACTTGACTTTAATAAAACCTTCTTAGCAAAACAAAATTTTACTTTATAATAACCAAGACAAGTGTATCAAGCTTTTCGCTTGAAAAATAAGCATTTACATATTTCACAATTATAGAAGCATTTTTTACTAATCTTTGCATAAATTTGCATATAATGAATACAAAAATTAGTTTTCTTAACAAAAATGCTATTTTTCTGTGATTTGGCATAAATTATTTTGTAATTTTTTTTTTTTAGTATCCCATACATAAAATTATAAAAAATAAAAAAATTGACGTTTCAAATATGAGTGCCATATCCATTCAAAAACTATTAAAATTTTAAAGTTAGAAAAAATTATATTTATGCTTATTTATAAAAGAAAACACATTTATTGGCCCATTTTTATTCATATTTCTGTACATATTATCCCATTTTTTTTTCATGATTTTTCAAGCATACATTTTAATTGTTTTTCGTGCATATTTAAACTTGCCCTGATAATAGCATGCACTTGACATTATCATTACTTTTGAGAACTTAAATTGTATATGCGATTAAAACTTAAAGGATGAAACTTGACTTTATAAAGAACGATAATTATAGAATAAAACTCACTTCTAACATCTATAAATATAAATTTAAAATGACCTAATATTCAAGCTGAAACTTGACTTTATAAACACATACGATTGAAGCTTAAACTTTTCTTTATGATGAGCTACGGTTAAAATTTAAACTTGGTATTATAATTGCTTAAACTTTATACTTATTTATATCCTAAACTTGACTTTATTAAGAACTACGATTAAAGCCAAAACTTGATATTGGGGCTATCCAATCAATGGAAAGGTCAGCAAAGAAATCCTTCTTTAAACAAAAATAGAATAAATACAAAGGCAAAATATTATATACGCCTCACAGTACACTTTTTGAGGGTATGAGTGATTAAAAATCAATATCTTTAAAACGGGCTAATATTATTGTCCGCGGTTTGATTTAAGTTATTGTGTACAAAATGAAGTATCGCTAACAATACCCCAGAAAAAACTTTGCTTTTCTAGTAAGTTAGGAAATAATATTGGAAAAAGATATAAATTTGTTATTTTTTGCCTGAATAACAAATTATTTTTGTTCGCGTTGTCCCGAAAGAAGGGTTTATTCTTGTAGATGTTAAACGAAAATAAAAACAAGTTAAAGCGCTATATTCGGCTGTGCCGAATCCGTGCCGAATACATAAATAAATGTGTGCATATACAAACAACCACTGCTTGCATATTTTGGACATTATTATTGTCGGCCATAGTTGAAAAAGTCTCATTCAATACTATTGATATATGTATTCATTTAACCCTTTAGTTGCACAAGTAATATTTTGGGATTTTCGGTTCATTTGATGTTCTAAAAGAACATACATACGAAAAGTATAATATACTTGGATTCACTTCACATTAAATTTTCCCAATATTATCTGGAGTTTAAAACTAATTCTTGCCAAACCAGTTTACTTTGTAATCCATTCAACATTGCTATTGATGACATGCTAGATAATTTTCAAGAATAATCCAACAAAAACTTTTTGGTTCTCGGTAATGGCAACTACTTATTAAATTAGTTCCTCGGTAACGAGGCGTCATTATTGTTTGCCCATTCTATGTTACATAAATAAGTACTCAATAGTAATAGAGCTCAGTAATATTACAATCACGTGGATCAGTTGGTTACAACGCTGGATTAACAACCAGAAAGTTGCTGGTTCAACCCCAAACTCATGTTTGCGATATGGTGAACTGAATAAGACGTTAGTCATTAAAAAAGAATGGTTAATTTTTGCCCAAGTTCAAATCTCACTGACGGCAAAATCTTTTTGTTTTTTTATTTTCGTTTAGGTGAACAAAAATAACATGTTATTCAGGCAAAAAAGTAGTTTATTTTTGTTTCCAATTATACCTGCTAGCATAGCAGGAAAGCGAAATTTTTGCTGGGGAGCAACAGAACCTAAGTCAAAGCTGAAATTGAATCTATGTTGGTTGAAAATTTTTGGTAAAACATTAAAAGTTTACTCGATAGTTGGCAATGAAGCGATTTAAATTTTGCTAAAGTCGGTATCTACATATTTATGCGAAACTAGTTTTTCTACCCTACACTTCATAAAATCAAAATTTAGATCACGTTTGGATGTGAAAAATGAAGTCAGATATTTATTCCAATATTAAAAAGTAGTAAAAACAAAGCCATTTTATTACATTTACTCCTTTATTTATAATAGGAGTTTTATAAATTTAAAATATTTAAATAAAATATTTATTCTTTATGAGCTTTTAAAAAATAATCTTTTAAAAAAGATTAATTGTTTTTATATTTAATAAATGAATTATGATATCGCATTTTTATTTAAAATAAATACCTTTTGAGTTTTAACTATTTTTCATTTCTACTATACATAAACATGAAAATGTGCCAAGAGGTTCGCGAAAAAAGCAAAAATTTCTTACAGAGTCCATGAAGAAATGGAAACCCCTGCCCCACACCACCAAAGCACAGTGGGGCCAAACGAAAAATTTATCGTAATAAATCTGTATCTCCTAAACTACTGGTCGCATCGAATTGAAATGTAATGAAAAGGAGGACCTTTCAGAAAAATCATCTTGTAGTCACCCTGTGATAACACAAGTTTAACTATAGGGTGTTAAAATTGACCACTTCGAGTATGTAAAAGTTTCAAAAAAAATCGTAACTTCTACAAATCAAGTCCGATTTCAAAGATTTTTATATTTTTGTAAAGTGCTTGACAATATGAGAAAAAATACCCACTCACCTAAGTTATCTCTTACAGCTAAAGAGATATCTATGCTTAAATTTTGAATTTTTAATTTTTTGCTTGAACTTTATTTCGTTTTTCAGGAATAAACATATTAGGCCCATTTCCGAAAATCTTGAAAATAATTTTGATGCACAAATGCAATGATGTATAGTATCATAATGTCGAGGTTGGCCGACTATATCTTTCTTACATTTAAAGATGTTTTCTGAAATAAGTAAAAATGATATTGTCGGTTAAGCTCGACCCTATACCATTGTGTAGGTATATCAAACTTTGAGGAGGGGTCTTATATAGAATCTGTGGCATAAAATATATGTTTTGTGTTGACACGAACGTTTATGTGAGATTTATGCACTTTAAGGTGGTTACCAGAAGCAGGCCTTATATGTGAGCTATGGCATATTATTGACCTATCCTCCTAAAATTTTAAAGTGTGGTTTCTACTTATATAAAACTTATTTGTATCAAATAATACTTAATACTAACATTAGTATATGATACATGCACGCTAAAGTTATTTTCGGAAAAGAGGTTTATATGCAGTTGTGATAAATTGTGGGCCGATCTCCATGAAATTTGCCACAAAGATTGATACTTATATAAAACTTCTTTGTGTCAAATTTCAATAAAATATTATTATATTTAGGCATTTATGGTCGTTAAACCTCTAAATCTACGGAAGGACATTTATATGGCGGCTAGGTGAAATAATGGACCGATCATAACCAGTTTCATTAGATTTAGTTCTTAGCGCAATAGAAGGTCATATACATAATTTTATTTATTTATCTTCAATCTGTAGTTTGATTACAAGGTTCAAAGGTTCAAATGAACAGACAGATGGACGGACATCGTTATAGCAATTCAGGAAGTGATTCTGAGAAGAGTGGTGTAAGAAGTTTTTTTTTATGTGTAAAAACATCAGCACAAATGGATAATACCTCAACCGTTTATCGTCATATAGGATATAAGAATAACATTTTTTTTTATCCTCAAGAGTTAACTTACCTATACTGTAAGTCGAGAAATAGTCACTGTGCAGATTTTTCAATGTGTTTTTTGAATTCAGGAACCTCAAATCCATACAAAAAGTCAGTGTAATAATTTTGTTCATCTTGATTAAATTTTTACCACAGTTTTCTGAGGATTAGATGAAATAGACTGACTTTTTTCGATTCCCTGTAAGCGAAAAACTTAATCCTAAATACACGCAAATTGCACGAGGGTGGAAATATAATACTTTAGGGGTGATTTCCATGACATCGACCAATTTATCATATTGCTGATAAAATTATGGTTCCAATCTACAAAGATCTTCTTAGCTGGGTAATGCTACTCCATGAGCTGAATGGAAAATGCCAATTTTGAATTTGAATCAGTTTTTAAGCATTCTTTCCGTATTCATATCAATACGCATCTTTAATTTTGTTCACGGGCGCTCTATTATCAAACGAAATACTAAACAGTTAATGCATCAATGAAATTTTGAACAAATAGTTCAAAGACCAATGTAAACTCAGAGACTCAGATGCTCCCACCTCCCATATAAATTTTAAAAATCGATAATAAACAAGAAAGTCATGGACCAAATACTAGAAACACAAGGTGTCAGTTGTAACTTCAGTTCGTACTTTTCGGCTGATATCACTTAAACAAAAGCATGTACGATTACGAAATTTTGTGCAGATAGTTCGAGGATCGATATAAGCTCGGAAACCAAAAATAGTCGTGATCCGCACACTTTACCGCTCACCTCCCGTATAAGGTGAAACATAAACAAAATGTTGTACAAAAAGTTCAAGGACCATTGCAAACTCAGAAACAAAAAATGTTTTAAGCACATTTTTGGTTTTCGAGTTTACATTTGTACAACATTTCGTTGATGTCCATTTTTCTTGTAAAAGATGTTACGACGGGCAACCTGTTTTCATAGTATTTGGTCTACAACTTTTTTGTTTATAAACCGATTTTGATCGTTTTCAATAAACCTTACACAAATCAAATATTTAAGTCCCCTTAGGATGTTCGCCCCGAGCCCTATCCCGCTTTGAACAGACAGAAGGACATTGTTACATAGTGTTAGATTTTCTCGAGGACTTTATGTGGTCTTAGATGGTTATTTCAACATGTTACGCCCGGAATGACAAAAATAATATACTCCTCATCATTTTTTGATGGTGGGTATAACAACTGGTCACCCCAAAAATTTTGATGCGTTAAAAGAATAGTTGGTAATGGTATGCGTGTGTGTTGACAATTTACTACACTCATAAATGCAAATACTAACAACTACAAAAAAAAAAAAAAGAAATAGATTAAAAATGAAATATTAAAAAAAAAAAGAATAATAAACCTTGTTGTCAGCCACACAACCAAAATCTCATCATGCGTAAATCTTTATGAGATGATACGTTTTGGTTTGTTTTAATTTTCTAGATTTTTGCATTTAGAACGCATTTTTTAGTGCAATTTTTTCGAGTTGTTGTTGGTATTTTTTTACTTTTATTTGAAATGCACTCAACTTTTGAATGGTTTATAAAAATGTGAAATAGTATGTGTGTATATGTGTGCGTATATATTGCTGATGTTGGTGCAAATGTTTAGGCTTATTTCCCGTACTATTTTCGACTTTGATGATTATGTTGATGATGGTTGGCTATATTTTAGTTTAGTAAATATAGTCGTTGCTTTCCTACGTACATATATACGTACATGCATAGCTGAGTAGCACGCACATGCAATATGCACTTATAATTTAAAAGCATATGTATAAATATACGCATATATGCAGTTTTATATGAAAGTTTGTGTAAATGTATAGGTATATTTCGTAGACATATTTATGTTGATATTGTTGTTGAGTTTTGGTTTTAGTTTGCTTAGGTTTTTTTTTTCTTTTTTGTAGTTGAAGTGGTACATACGGACGTATTTTTATTTTTTATTTTGCAATATTTAGACCCCTTTTTTAAGCTCATTCTCTCTTTTTCCCTAACGGGGTTTTGTTTCTATTTCATATTTAGTTTTCTGCATCCAATTTAAACGTTTATAAGTCCATCCATCCATTCATGGTCCGTTTGTAAGTCTGTCTGTATGTCTGTCCATTTCATCAATCTATTTTTTTAATTTTTAACAAAGAACTCAAACTCTTCTTTTACTACTCATATGCGTGCTTTGTATTTGTGCGTATTTTTTGCAGTTTTTTATGCATTTTTTCAGTTTTTTGCAATCAAACGCATTTTGTTTATAAAACCATTGTTATGATGTCTGTTGTTTTATCCCTTTTTGGTTTAATTTGAATTTTTTTGTTCATACTTTGATTGAAATTACTTTTTTTACAAAAAAAAAAAAAAAGAAAAAAAATCTCATAAACAACATTTTTATGTTCATATTAAAACATTTTAGATTTTGTTTTTACACACATACAGATGTTTATTTATATATGCGTATTTGAATGTTAAACAAGAGCAGGATTTCATAAATTAACTAGAGTTTTTTTATAACATAACACACACGCACTTGTGTACGACGGTCTACATACAAAATACTAGTCATAATAATGACCTGTTCAATCTCATGCTTGGTTTCATTCAAAAGATGCATTAATTTATTTTTTCCATTTTTTGCTTTTAAAAACTTATATTTGTACAAATTAAAATTTATTTTTATAGATTCAAAACATGATTGATTAAAAAACATAACCCAAACTTCAAAACTGATTTGTTTTTATCTTGTGGTCAGTTGGTTTCTTAATAGACTTATTTTATTACTGATGAAGTTGATAAAATAAATACTTAGATATTTTTGATACTACTTTAATTTTTCATGATCAACTTTGACACCCTGTAACTCAACCGGTATTATAACAAGGTAACTACAAGACCATTTTTCTAAAAGATTAGGTCTTCCTCGACAACTTACATATGAAATACATTTTAATACAGAAATACAAGATTAATAATCTATTCTTTTGCGATCGGCCATTGTGAAAAACTCGCTGATCTGGTAATTTTCACGTGAAAGCTCTTGTTTACTCCACACTGTGTATTTGTTTAGGTACCAGTGATAGAAAAACAATAAATATTGAAAGGGTTAACGTTTTTGTCAGCGACCTTTTTATGTTATTGTACACATGTGCTATCACCAGTGTTGCCAGTTTAGCCTTCTTAGGCTAAACTTCAAAACATTGGGTAATTTTTCATATGAATAATCCCACGTGGGATTTTTTTTTTTTTTTTTTTTGAAAAATCGATTGATTCATTTTGCTGGGTGCTATCTATAAATGTATTATAATTTCTTTCAAAAATATCAAAAACTAATGAGAATGTTTTTAAATTAAAAAAAAAACTGTTAACTTTTGTCTGGCCTTATTTTTTGGGGCACTTATCTTCTTCTTCTTCTTCAAAGATTAATTTAGCCTCTTTTTTCCCATCTCCTGGAAACATTCTGTATTTTATGTTGTAAAATTACAACCATTTTACAACGGGGAAAATTCATTAAGGGCTTTTAATTTTTTGAAATGTATTAATAAAAAAATTGTAGCGCTGCACTTATACATTAAAAATTTCGATAATGCTAATGGCATGCGCTTTTAAGTCAAATACTTAATCTTCAGACGGACGTCTGGACAAGCATAATTAAGATATTCCATTAAAATCTTTACTTACCTAGAAAGTTAGCAAGTAATATTGGAAAAAAATAGAAACTACTTACTTTGTTAGTGAATAACTATTTACTTTTGTTCGAGTTGTTCAAGAATTCTCTAGTTATTATTCAGCTACCAAAAAAGTGAAATGTAGATAGATATTTTTCAACTTTTCGGATGTTCATAATTTAGTTTGCTTAAAATATTGATATAAATATGTAGTTACTGAATTTATTACCAAAATAAAGACATATATAATGTAATTGGTAAGTGCTACAAATTACTCAAATTCAAAAAGTTTTTGCTGGGATTATATAGTTGTTAAATTATGTTAAAGGGAATGAAATATAATTTGCTATTATGTCCCCGTATGTTACTGATTTATAAACAAAAGTGTTCTATAAAATAAATGATCTTCATAAAAATTTCATATATTTATTCGAATAAAATTAAATACTTTATTTAAATGAAATGTGTAACTACTACATAATGCGGCCAATCGCAAAAGTTTTGGTAATAAATCTGTATCTCGTAAACTATTGGCCGGAATTGAAATGTATGGAAAGATGTAAAGGATGATCTAAGCTTTCAGAAAAAATATCTTGTGTCCTTGTAATAATACGAGATAAACTATAGGATGTCAAAGTTGACCATCGTATATAAATGTTTCAAAAAATTGTAACTTTTACAAATCAATTTGTAAAAGTCTAGCCTTGAAAAATTTTCAAAATCAGCACTGAAATTAGTATGAAAAATTACTATTTATTAAAAAAATATGGTAAAGCTTTTCACTTTTTTCTCAGAGTTGTGTTAATAAAAAAGTTATTTTCTTTACACATTTTAAAAGACAAGGCTTCACAAATGATTAGTAAAGAAATTTCATATTGATTTAATTTTGCATCCTACTACTAGCATTGGTCGAAAATGGTAAATTTTATCAAAAACAATAATAATTTTTATCGATAATAAAAAACGTTTTTTAATTTAAAATAATCTTCATTAAGATGTCTTACAGAAAGTATAAAATTTTTATAAGTTTTAAAGAAAAATGTTATTTTAGAGAAAAAAGAGTGGACACATTTTTGGTCAAAAAACACAAAATATTATAATTTTTCAATTTTTAAATTTAAAACCGTTTATTTTTGGATTCGGTTAAGATATCGACATTGTTGGATTTTATCAGATAAATAATTTTGTCATTTAACTAACAAAACTGGTCGAAAATGTTGGGCCATGTACGGAAAGAACTGAACCAACATCTTGCAAAATTTAGACAGTTGAAATTTTCAATACACAAATTTGGCCAACGGTTAAAAATTGTTTATGTTTAAATCTCCACACTCCTGAGAATTCAGTATGGTCACCTTCTAAACTAATGTGGAGTCTTCTCGAGAAACAAAATCTCATGAGGAAAATTTTTAAACATTGTTTCTCGTAACAAAATCAAAATTACGAATTTGTTGAGTCCTTATTCGAGGAAAAATTCGAAACTTTTTGACACTTTATTTCGAGAAAAAGTTCAAGGCTAGTTTTTTAGCAAAATGTACTAAACCCGTGATTTTAAATCGCTAGTAGGGACTGAAGACCAATTTTTATACTACTTTTTTATTATATATCCTATATTAGTGTACATTTTAAGGCGTTATTTATTTAAATATTTATTAGTTCAAAAATTACGTTTACATTCTTATCACCACAATTCCATGGAAGCTCTGCGAAGTATCAATATAATTACACCTCCCCACACAGAAATTTTGTAATAACAAATCTGAAAAATAATTGAACCCAAATTTTCATAAATAATTTTGAGAATATTTCCGGTCCAAACTGAATTCATTCGAAGATTTTTCGATAATATTTCATTTAATTTAAGAACTAAAATTAACTATACCACAAAAGCTAAAATTAGCTTAAAATTTGATGAAATCGAGAAGAATGTGAATCAAAAATTAAGTTGTCTTAAAATATCTCTATTAAAAAGTTTCATTAGGATGAAAATTTAACGGCATATGAAGGTCGTAATAGTGAATCATATGTATCTTTTCTATGTCAGTATGAATCTTTTTGATTATATAATTACGATATCTTATATGATTTCAATCGCATAGGAAAAGGGATAAGAAAATATATATTCCAATAATAAATTTTATTTCCGCAATATTTTGAATATCTGATTGTATTGTTTCTGAAGCGTATGGTAAAAAAAAAATATATGTGTTTTGAATGGTATACGTTTTTTATTTTAAAGATACGAAATAAAACCTTTAAAAATATGTAGTTTAAAGTTAAAACAAAAATTTGATTTCGGGAAAATTTATTAGTTCTACAACTAGTTCCAGAATGCAAAATAGTCTCATTCGAAATTGCCGCTATGACTAATGATTCTTGTTAGAAATTGTCATCCCCAGAACTAGTTTTGTGGAAGAATTTGGTTGGAATTTTTATTAAATTTAAAAATTTATCAAAAAAAGTTCATGATCAGCTAGTATTCTAGTATTTTTCGCGAAAACGGTTTTATTTATTTTTTATCCACAGACTTTGAGAGAGCGTTTGATCGCATTGGTGTACATATCGTGCTGCAAGAACTAATAAATTGGAAAGTAGGAATCAAAATATATAACATAATAAAATCACTCCTAACAAATCGCAAGTTTAAAGTTCGTATCAATTCAACCCTCTCAAAAAATTACTCTCTCATTAACGGCATCCCCCAAGGGTCGCCTCTATCAGTCGTACTTTTCTTAATTGCCTTCAAAGCCATTAGTAAAATAGCCTCAAAATACAATATTATTGAACATTCATTATATGCTGACGACGCTGTGTTTTTTACAAAAAATAATAATAACGACAGAGTCAAACTGGCCTTTACAAACCTCCTTAGTGATATCAAAGATTGGTCCAAAACCTCCGGTGCAGCACTCTCTCTCAGCAAATGTAAGATTCTCCATATATGCAACAAACAACATTGTAGCCCCCCAATTATCTTATACAACAACATTAATATCGAACATGTCTCTCATTTGAAAATACTGGGTATTACCTTCGACAATAAATTCAACTTTGGCCAACATTGCAGCAACCTGAGGAAGAAACTTATAATAGGATTAAATATAATTAAATACCTTTCATCCAAAAAAAGTTCTATTCACACTAATACACTTCTTATAGTAACTAAAGCCCTAATACTTTCCAAAATCGATTACGGATTACAAATTTATGGAAACTGATCAAAAAAGTTTTTAAATATGCTAAACTCGCCTTATCATGCAGCCATTAGATTTTCAACGGGAGCTTTTCCAACAACAAACATTAAAAGTTTACTTATCGAATCCCGATTCAAATCTATAATCAAAAGACTTAAAACTTTTACCCAAATTATATATTTGTAATAATCAAAATCTACATAAACTCGTAAAAAATACCACATATCTTAGACGTCCCGATAAAAAACAATCTCCAATACATAGGACTGTTGGTTACACTAAAAAATTTTCCCAACCATACAACCATTACTAATTTACTCGAAAAATGAACCTTGGTGGCTTTTAAAAAGCAGTTCATTTATACTTGACTTGCAAAAATATGACAAGCAATCAACACCTCCAGTAATATTTCAGCAAGAGTTTAATTCTATTCGTTTTTCTCACACCTACAAAACCTGGAACTGCATATTCACAGATGGCTCAAAAACACATTTATATACTTCGTTTGGCATGGTGAATGATAATGAAACACCCATACTCATGGGGCTTCTAGAACCACATTGTAGTATCTTTCTGGCAGAAGCACTGGCAATCAAACTTGCTACGGAATATGCCTCTAATCATAAAGGTCGTTACGTTATATGCACAGACAGCAAGTCCACAATTTCAATATGAAATATTCCGAACCATTTGTAACTTTTATACGCAACCTTTTAATTAAATACCCAAATAATGTGGGTACCAGGTCACGCTGGCATTTCAGGTACTGAAGCTGCCGATAAAACTGCACACCTTGCCGCAAAATCCCCATCATACACCTTCACCACCCATGCTGTAAAAGATCTAAATAGACTTATATCGAAACACCTTGAAGAAGACAAATTAAATCTATGGACAAACTACAACCATCGTCACAAACTTATTAATCCAAATGGAGTCACTCCCACCTACCCCAAATCCAACTCGAGGCTAGAACTACGGGTTTTTACAAGATTAAGGTTGGGTCATACCAAAATTACTCATCAACATCCGCTGAAAAATGAAGTTAGCCCCATCTGCCGTAGATGTAACTTACATCAGTCCATAAACCACATTCTTGATCAATGCCAAGCATATTCCACAGAAAAAGTACAAATTTTTGACACGATACTTCCCAGATCATACCTAAATAATCCAAGCCAAAATAACATATCAAAAATTTTTAATTTTATTTTATTTATCTTTTTTAACTGAATGTAAATAAGTAAATAAAAAATGTAAAATATAAATTGTAAATAATGTAAATACTGTAATGTAAATAATGTAGATAAGTATCCAGAATATATATAATCTCACCAGTGGAGTCGAAGGCCATATTAGCTAGCACCCCCTTCCTGTATTATATAGTGTCATTTATTGTATTATATAATACTAATAAAAATAAAAAAATAAATAAAATATTTTTTAGGGAAAATATGCTATTTAAAGTAAATTTATAGAAGCTGCACGGATAAAATAAAATTTTTGAGAATATTAATAGAATTTCAATGGGCATGAAATGCAAAATATAAAGCTCTTATATTTTCTGATCATTTAAATACAAACCTACCAAAAAATGTTTTTTTTTTTTAATACTTTAGTTCATAAAAAAAGGAAATCCAAAATTGCTAACAATTTCGTTTTATCAATATTATAATGTATTTGATATATAGTTTAGTTGATAAAAGAATTAGTCAAAAATCATGCAGCGTTAAAAAGCAAAATTCACTTGAAAAAAGATTAATCAGATTAAGACTAATTTTAATTAAAAAATTGTTGATTGGATTAAAAAATTTGTTATAAAAAATTAAAAAATATGAAATAAAAATTTAATTGAATTGATAAAAAAAAAAACATATCATCTAGAGGGAAAAAAGCAACCAATAAATAATTTTGAAAAATCATTGTAAATTTTAAGTTAGTTTTGACTAAAAAATTAGTTAATTGGATTAAATAACTTTGTGTTTTATTATATTATTTTTGTTGTTATTGCTATGTAATTAGAAAAACATGCATATTTGTACATATGTATGTATATATTTATGTATGTATGTATATATGTATGTATGTATGTATATATATATGTATGTATGTATGTATGTATGAAAAATTTCTAGTTTATTTTTAGTTTTGTTTTGCATTTGCAGGTGGACGGTGGACTTTTACTGAAAGTGAAAAGTGTTTTACAAAATGATAATAATTCCTTGATATTGTTAATAATAAGTACAGAGCGTCGTGATTTGCTGATTGATACAATTTCTAAATACATACATAGAATTTGATTTTGAAAATTACAAAAATTACGATTTTATGTGTTTTTTTTTTTTTTTTTTGTCCGAAAAAGTGCCTACACTCTTTTATCTAAAATGAAATTTTTTTAAACAAAATATGATTTTAAACTGTCATGAAAGTAGAAAGTAATACTAAAAGTCCAAATTTAACCTATTTTATATGAAAGTTTTGATTTAGTTTATATGTTCTAAAAGCCCAAAGCTCGAGTCTGCAAACACAAGTTTCTGAATCTAGTTTATGTTCTTCATTCGCTATCTCTGAAACATTAGTAAAATAAGGACTGTATAGGCGAAAAATTGTGAAATACCATTTTGGGGATTTTCGGTTTTTTTTTTTTTTTTTTTTTTTTTTTGAGGGGAATTCTTGGATTCTTTTTACAAAAATCTTCAAATTTTTTTACATTTTATCATTTCGAACAATAAAGTCTATAATCACCAAAAAGTTCGTTGAGATATCTTTACGGACAAAACATTCATTGTTTCTCCAAAAAAAAAAAAAAAAACAATTTCTTACAAAAATTTTACTTTAATTCAAAAAATCGGAAAAAGTACGTACTCGTTATTTTCTCAAATAAATTGTTGCCTAGCTGACATAATTCTTCATCATATACAAAAACATTGAGCTCAATTTCTTTTACAGATTCAAGATTACGCTACTTCAAATTTTAATATGGTTTTAAGAAAATGTAAAAATATTTAAAATCGAATAAGAGACAAAAAATTGACAAACGGATAAATAATTTCTATGTCAGAGGCACCCTTTTTTCTGATCTCATAGCTCCGCTTCTGTGGGATATGTGGGGTCGCCCTTCCAAACTTTAGATTGTATACTCCTCTGCTATGCCTATGTAAAATTGTATGTAAATCCAACTAACAAATTAGAAGTTAGAGATTTATTTCCAAAAATTTTCGATTCTGCCCCATTGTAAAATACTGCAATATTTTTTATCTAAAACACTTTTCAAATAGTATTTTCAAGTCTGAGGAATTTGGTAAGATTAAATATTTCTTAAATACAAATACATATATTTCCTTAATTTTTACAGATCCAGAAAAGGATTTTGGAATCAATTACATACCTGGAAGTGGAAATATTATTATTAATGAAAAAGTAGATTTGCTCTGGAGAAAATAAATTACAACAAATGAAATAATCAAATTCTTCAATCTGGAATTTTCTAAAGAATAGGATTTATTTTACAATTTCATACAACATTTTTTATGCACTTAATTCATACAAAAAATATTCAAAAGTACTTAAGGTTAGAAATGAAACTTTAATTTTAAAAAATGCCACAAGAAATATTAGAGATTATATTTAATAATAAAAAGTATTTTAAGTCTAGAAATATAAAATATTTTATTATTTGAATATAATTTTGAAAATTAATAATTAATGCTACTTAAATGTACAAAATAGTTCTAAATTATCTTATTATATTTTAATATTATATATTTTATATAATACTTCTTTTAAGAAATACAGAGTAAAATAAATTTCACACATATTTCTCACTTCTGGTAGAGGGTGATATTAAATTATAAAAACTTTAATTGAAAATAAATAAAAATTCAATGAAAAAACAGTTGAATTAAAATTTCTTGCCAAAATTGATGAAACTTTTTATCAACTTTATTGTTCGAAATGATAAAATGTAAAAATCTTGAAGATTTTTGTAAAAGGAATCCAACAATTCCCCTCAAAAAAAAACAAAACACTGAAAATCCCCAAAATGGTATTTCTTAATTTTTCGCTTATACAGTCTTTATTTTCCTAATGTTTCAAAGATAGCGAATGAAGACTCACAAAAAACATAAACTAAATTCAGAAACTTGTGTTTGCAGACTCCAGCTTTGGTCTTTTAGAACACATAAACTAAATCAAAACTTTCATATAAAATAGGTCAAATTTATGAAGATACTTTTCATAACAGTATAAAATTATATTTTTTTTTAAAAAATAAATCTTTATAAATCTTTATTAAATTTATCAGTTAACATGAAAAAATCTTTATAGGCTGGATATTAGCGAAATAATTCTATTACATGTATTTATTTTTCCCAGTCTCCTCTATTTTACACTATATTAACCAACACTAAAAACAAAATTTTTACCCATCTTAGACATCTTATATGTATTTACAAAAAATATAAAAATACAATCAGAATCTAATAAATAAATTTCAATTGAATAGCGGAATAATAAATTTAGCATTTAAATTTTTACAACACTATCTTAATTTGGGATCGCAACAAATTTTACGGACTTTTGTTTTATTTTAATCACCTTTTAAACGGCTTTGATTTCCTGTTCCGGTGCGTAAGCTTAAGGTGAAAATCACACTCAAACAAGAACGAAAAAAATACAAACCAAAGAAAAGAAATAAACTTACAATTGTATTGTTCAACTAAACGGATGCGGAAATGTAAAGACATTTGTTATTGAGCGTAAACGAAAAAAGGAAAATAATACAAAAAGTAAGGAGTTAATTTATCTATAAATATGCTTGCAAGTATTTACTTTAATATAAAGAAAATGAGTATCAAACACCTTAACAAAATATTTCATAGCTAATTTATTTAATGTATTATTACACCTTCAACACTTTTTTCTTTTTGTGGCTGCTTTAAAACTACAACAATTTTCAAATATTTTCATAATAAAAGAAAAACCATCTTAAAAAAAATAAATAAAAAGAGAAATATAAAACGGAAAACATAAAATTTGCGCAAAAATTGAAACTTTTTAAGGGCAGGGAAAATGAAAATAAATAATGTTGGAAAAGTAGAAAAAGAAAAATAGTGCGTAAGTTATAAATTATTTAACTAAAATAAAAAAGGTAGAATGAATGTATGCATTTGATGAAATAACAAAAAAAAAAAGAAAAAAAAAATAACAAAAACCTCAAACCAAATTTCCTCAACTTTGCTTTTTAGAACGGATAAAGAGGTTTTTTGTGTTATTCTTGTTATTGTTTTTTGTAATAAAAAATGGAAGTTTATGGCTCAAAGTGCGTGTGGTTTTAGGTTGTTGTATTTTTTTTTTTTTTCTTATATCCATTGCATTACGCAATGCATTAAACTAAAATCCGCTTTAAATACTAACGGTGTGAGTTTAGTTATTTGAGTTATTTGTGTATACAAATGTATCTCTGTTCTAAACGAAAAACTAAAAAACATAAATATTTTAAATTTGTATATAATTGGATTTAAAACTATAGTTTAATTTTAGTAATAAATGTGAGAAAAATAATGACCGCATTTTAATTGCAATTTTTTCAAATTTGTCTTAAAATTTTATAAATTAATTAACATTTTTTCAGGTAAAATCTTAAAAAAAATATATATTAAATTTCTTGCGATATATGGAATATTTTACCTTCAATGTTCGAAATTGGAATTTTTTGGGAAACTTGTCTTTTCCTACAACATTTTACCCAACAAAAAAAAACTATTTAAATATTTATGTGGGTAGGAACACTAAAGCCCCTTGGCTTAAAGAATTTATGTAAATACTTTAATTCATTTAAATCATGATAATAGTATACTAAGAGTATATGGGGTTAAATGTTAATTTTTCGGTAAAATAGCCAGACTGACATAATATGGTCACTATATAATCTTATAATGATCTTTAATAAATTGTGTATTATATAGTTTTATGTCCTCCTGTTCCATTTAAATTTTCATTGTAATGCATTAAACGAATACTGAGATATTAATAAAAATATTTTACAAATATAAAGCGACTCAAATGCATGTAGAATCAGTTCGCGTTAATCATTTCGTGTAGGAGGCGCGAAAGTTACGGCGGCTTTAAATTAAACATATAAAAATTTTTACTAACTAGAAGTTTATGCATATTCTGGTAAAAGTTGTAACGAATCATAAATAATTCCATATTTGTCAGAAATTTTTGCTACGTATAATACCAGATTCTTTTAATTTTCTGCTAAATATGGACAAACCCGTTACTATAAAATTAAAATTTTGGTAGCTATAAATCTATAGATACGAATACCGAAACAAAAAAAAATAATATTAAACAGAAAACAAAACTAAAAATCAAAATTATGAAAGGAGTTGTTATGTCGCTTTCTCTATACCCGCCCATGACCTATAACTATTCACTTTTTTATTCTTGAATAGCCCACATAATCCTAGCTTATGGTCCTTAAATGTTTCGTGAAATAATTGAAGTTGATTTAATAGTGCATATTAGCAATAAACAAATTTATTTAACAAACATTTAAGGAAGTCATTGTTTTTAAATATAACATAAAAATTATAAAAAAAAAAATAATAATAAACCAATTTATGTCTTATTAAATGTATGAAAATGCAGTATGTAGGGTATAAAATTTTAAATTTAAAACATTTTTTTATGTATACTTCACTCATAAAGCTCCTGTTGTCAAAGGAGCTTAAAGGTTTTGATGTTGATGTCTGGATTTTTCTTCTATATTTTAGTTATTTTTATATTTTATGTTAAAACTTTTAAATTACACAAGTCAACAAATTAAAAAAAAGTTAAATGCTGCCGAGAAACCGTTAGTGATTCTGTAACATGCCGATACTGGTAATATTAAAAATGTGAAAAAATTTTTTCCTACATGTAGTTTTGGTTATAATGTCAATTTTCAATAGTAGCTATCCAACGTACTTTTTTCGGCCCGGCTTGAAACTCTATCGGTAGTTTTGTTTAATAAATTCATTTTAATAACATGTCGTCGTCGCAAAGAAGTTGTCTCAATGATCCAAACATGTTTTGTTACATTTGTGGTGACTACACCGTTAAAAAATTTAGAAAATCTATAACGAATTTTACAAAAGGTGCTTAATTTTCTTATTTTAATTTGGAAATTGAGGATAAAAATAAGCCGTGGATTCATCAAATGATTTGTAAAATGTGCTGTGAACATTTAAGACAGTGTATGAATGGTCAAAGACGAAGTATGAAATTCGGAATGCCTATGCAGTGGAAAGAACAAAAAATCACTTAGATGACTGCTACTTTTGCTGCATTAAATTATGTAGAATTAATGTGAAAAAAAAATATTTATCCAGTAGTAGAATCAGCCAAAAGACCTCTACCACATTCCCAAATTAAGCTCTAAAAATGAACCCTTGTTTGAAGAAATCCTTGACAAAGTGAGTAGCGATAGTGATTTTGAAAAAATATCATCTACAAACCACAAACCATTTAAAAAAGAAGAATTAAATGATATGGTAAGAGATCTTGAATTACCTAAGGAATCTGCAGAGATATTGGCTTCTAGACTAAAAGAAAGGAACTTGTTGGCATCACATGCAAAAGTGACATACTATCACAAAAGTGAGCAAAACTTACTACAATTTTTTTCATTCGGAAGGCGATATTGTATTTTTTTCTGATGTGCAAGGCCTTATTCTGGCAATGGGTCTTTCCGAATTCCAGCCAAATGAATGGCGTCTCTTTATAGATAGCTGCATACGAAGCCTGAAGTGTGTACTTTTACACAATGGCAATACATATAGTTCAGTTCCAATAGCCCATTCTACAAGACTAAAAGAAGAATACCTAAATATCGCACTTGTGCTAGATAAAATCAAATATAGCTAGAACCTAGGGATTATTTGTGTTGATCTTAAGATGACTAATTTCTTATTAGCACAGCAAAGTGGATTCACCAAATATCCATGTTTTTATTAGTCACTGGGAAAAACGAAATTGTCCAATAGGTGAGGCATTGCAGGTTGAAAATCATAACATCATAAATCCGCCTTCAGTTCCAAAAGAAAAAATTATATTGCCTTCCTTGCACATTAAACTAGGTCTTATAAAACAGTTTGCCAAAGCCCTGGATAAAAATGGCCAGTGTTTCTCTTATATAAAGACGATATTTCCAGTACTAAGCTTAAAGAAGATAAAAGCGGGAGTTTTTGATGGTCCACAAATAAAAATGTTAATTAATGATTCCAGTTTACTAAATTGGATGGTACGGTTTTCTTCTTTTTGGACACAGATTTACTTTATATTTAGAAATTTGTTTGGTTTTATTTTTAACATAACAAATTTTGCAAATTTTGGATGATTAGCAAAAAAAATTTTAACTTTCTGTTCTTCTTTTTGAGCCATACGTATGATTTTCCGTAAATTAATTTATTAATTTATTGATGAAAATTTGCCAAGATTTCAAAATTTAGTGATGATAGTGATGCTTCAAATATATATTTTCTTCCAGCAAAAAAATTTAAAAACGGTATTTTCCATTATTTTAAAGATTCTCACAATTTTGTATTTTGATGTAATGAAAATTATAAATTGTTCAAATTTTATTTTATTTTCAGCCAAAGTCAACTTTTCACAATCGTAATATAATATCGAATGAATATTTTTCAAACTTTTTAACATTCAAATCAAAGTATATTTTTTTATTATTTAATATTGTTTTTAATTTTTTTCTAGTAAAGTATTTTAAACTCTAGTAAATTTATATATGGTTAACCATGTCCTTATGAGGACAAGTTATGCCCAATATCAAAATCTATTGAGTTATTCAAAATTAATCAAATTAATGCAATGTTTAATGGTATTAGTGTAGTATATTTTAAGGTTTTCTATTAAAATTTTTTAAATATTCTTTATAATAAAAATCGCGATTTTGAAAAAATTTGCGAAAAATGGGATTCGATATTATGTGAAAATATATTTTATTTTATTTTAAAAAATACAGCTTAAAATTAGTTTCTTTTTTAATCAATTTTAATATATTTTAATATATATAAAAAACCTACACAGCAAAAAATAAAAATGGACTTCAACTACGAAATTGCTTTTATTAATTAAATTTTTGTTTGATTTTGCTCCAATCTCCAAAATCATAATATTATTTAACAAGAATAATTGATTTTGGCATAAATTTCAATTAAATTTTTTATCAAATAAATTATAACTGAATTATAATTGAATTGAATGATTGAATGTTTGCATAATACAAACTAATATTTCTACTAATTCAATTATAGAATTAATTAAATCCTTCTTTCAAGAAAAACACACGGATCTTAATGTAAGTATTTATTTAATTATTAAAAATAGTTAAATAATTCAATAAAAAAAGTTAAATTAAACGACAACAAAATGAAAATTCCAAATTTGATTAGGAGAAACGAAAGTTGGTATATAGTTTCGTCTTAGCGTTATATACTCAATGTTAAATCAGCGATAATTACATATAAATTCAATAAATATAAATTCTATATTCCCGCTTATAGGAAAAATTTTTCCTTTAAATTTCCAGATCACTGCAACATTCTTCAAGCAGGGAACTCCGCCATAATGAGAGCGGCGAACTGGTTAATGTACTATAAGGTATTCGGAGTGAATATCCAAATCTGTACAAATCGACATCCAGATTGGTATATTAATGCTGGATATCTCTAAACAAGATGGCGAGACATTTTAACCAGGAGCTGGTCTGGATAGGGGTCATTCAAGAACCCGAGCAATTTTATTGCTGATACACTAGCCAAAGATGGATCCTTTCTTCGAGGTGAAGATACGGACCAACTGGTTGGAGTACCGCTTTCGGCCTGCAGATCAATAATTCTGCGGGACGTATCGAGAATTGCACAGGATAGGTGGACAAATGAATCCACATGTTTAATCTCGAGTCAATTATGGCTCCATTATGAATAATGTCGATCTAACTTCATCATGGAACTATCGAGACATCTGCTGAGAACTCTTGTAGCCGTGGCTACATCTTTTATGTCACTGTCCCACTCTTGCCGAGATTAGGACTTCCAATTTTGGTAGTCAGTTTATCGATGTGTTGTCAGGTCTATCTGATATTGATGTCAGATAGATCAGCTCTTACATACATGAGTCGCGTTGGTTAGCTTCGAACGTTGGATTGGGCATGTGAGGGAGAAATACATGATCCGTCATGGTTTCACAACGGGACCAAATTGAACCTAAGTATGCTGTCTCTGCACAGCTGCCCTAATAACCTAACCTAACCTAATTAGCTATATAAAAATACAAAAACAAAAAGTGTAATTTTGTAATTTTCAAAAAGTCCATAATTTTTTTTATTAAATTTTTGTTTAATGGTTTTCTAAAAATTTTTGCTCTTGTTTTCCAAACTTTAAGAACATCTACTGTGGGAACATCAATGAGAATTACAACAAATATCAATCCTTATTTCGAAATTTGTATTTAAAAAAAATTAAATCAAAAAATTTGTTCATCATAATTTAACTATCATATACGTAGCTGTTGAAAGTCTGCAGAACAGCAAAGAAGAATTTATCCGCAAAGTCTCATTAGTTTATATAAAATCGAAAAAGATCAAAAAGTATAAATGCGTGGACAAAAAGTGTAGAGAAAGTGTTAAGAAATTTTTAGCCCTTTTTCAATGTTTCTGAAATTTGAATCAAAATTATGTTTTTTATAATCATAACATTTAGTGCTAAAATTTTACACTCTATTACTTTCAAGTCTTGTAAGTTAAGATTTCTAATTCGCTTTTTTAATGTAGTATTATGACAAAAGTTATTAGGGATTAAAGTCAGTTTCAAACAGGTAAAAGTTTTTGATAATGACCCATATACTAAATTTAGCAAATATTATAGTACAGTTATTTGAAGTTTTGCAATATTTTTACACAATATTTCATGGTATGTTAGTTAGCTTTACAATAAATTAAAGGTTTTATAAAATTTGAAAAATTTTTTAAAAATATTTACGATCAGCTGCTGTTAGAGGTGGACGTTTTGAGAATAATTATATAATGACCCAGATTTGTAAAAAAACATATTATCTTATATATTGTTTTCATGAACTACAAGTTATATCATAAAAGTAATATATCTCATTGACGGACAGATTTACTGGCAGGGTTGGGGGAGGCCATTAGATATAATTGTAAATAATAGTATTTAATTCAAAAAAATCTACACTTCATATAATTAATAATATGGTATCACTTTCTTCGAAATACTATCATTTAGAAGCATTAAAAATGATATCAGGAATGTATGAAAATATAATCCCTTTTGTATAATAAACATATTTTAAATGCATTTAAAATACTTCTAGTAAATATTTTTAATTATAATTGAGTTAAATGCTTATCTTATATTCAAACACACTATAATAACTCAATATAATTTTAAATTAAATATGAAATATTTAAAGACAAAAACCACTAATTAGAAATTAATTTCGGGATATATATATATATATATATATATATATATATATATATATAATTGTTTATACTAATACATTTTTTATTCAAGACTTAAACAACAATATTGATTACCTTAAAAGTTATATATTTGTTGAGCGAAAATATACCGTGCAGGTTCTTTTTCTTTGCTCTGGAATTCGATATTAATGTGTTTTTTTATTGCAAATTTATGTATTTTCTACTTTCGAACATCTAGGAATGGTAAAAGAGACATGAAAAAAAAGATGAAAAAACTATTTTCCTAGTGCTGGTAGGACAATTACATGTAATTGCATATTACACATAATTATATTTTACATGTAATTGTATTTGAAATTGTAATTGTATGAGTAATAGATTACTGAATATAGTCATTATCACACAAGCCAATTCACTGGATAGTTAGTAATCGTCCAACCTAAGCTTCTTTATTAAAAATATGATATTCTGAGTTGATTAAACTACGTCAGTCTGTCCGTCTGTAGGAAATATTGTAGAGCCAAATTACTGATCTAATTAAAACATAAATTATCTGCCGCAAAAAGCTGTTTTGCTTTTAGTTAATGAGGAACTAAAAAGTGATGACGATAGCAATGAATCTCAAAAATGCAGTTCAGATTCTAGCTACATACTGGGATAAAATATTAGTGTTCAATATTCGAAAATCCTGGAACGCCCTGCTCGAATTCGGTAGTGAATGGAGAGAAGAGGATAACATGCCTTTAAATATTTTACAAAATATAATTCTGAAAGAAAACGAAGGTATTTCAACTATTGGTACACTTGTAGCTTTTCATGAATGCTGACATAAAAAACTGGTTTCAAGAAAAATTTCATGTGGAAAGTAATGAGGAACAAATATAATTATCAGATACGGAATCGGAGGATTTACACGATAGTGGTCATGAAGAAAACAAAATTAAAGTGGACGATTGTATAACATCGATAAACATATGCATACATACATATAAACTACGTGATTCAGCTGTTATTTTAAAAAATAATTTGCCAAGAAAGCAACTCAAAATCTCCAATTTCTTTAAAAATGTTTAAAATATAAATATATCAATAAAAATAATTCTAATTTTAAAAATTTTTATGTAATTTTTAAAATATTTTATACGATATAACGAAAAACGATATAAATGAAAAAAGTAAATTTTTTTAAACAAGTATTTCCCGGATCGGGATTTTGGGTATATCCGTATAAAAATATGGGCTTTTTTATTGTTTAAATAAAAGACTAGTTTATCTATATTAAGTCAAAATTTCAATAGGATATCTTTATTCGTTTAAATTTTATTTTAATCCGAATATTAACATTATTTCTCAAAAAATATTTAAGATCTAAATTTTAAATTTGAAATTGTATAAAAGTAGAAGCGCAAAAATTTTGGAAATGTTTAATTATTTTTTTTTTTTTTTTTTTTTTTTTTTTTTTTTTGTTCTCCATTAATTTTTGATCACAAGAGAAAACCACCAGAACTTTTTTATGTGCTTAAATTAGACATAGCCATGTGAGCGTATGAGTAATAATAATAATTTATAATAAGTATACGTCTGTATTGTGATCGATGCTAGTTTTATTAGTAAAGAAATTTATATTTTTTAATTTACTAACCCAATAACAAAGTACCAAAAGAAACTAATGGATAAATTATTTTCAGAGTAAATTATATTTTGTGGATTTATAATCGTTTTGAAAAAACTTCGATAATAAATACAAAAGTCTTTGCTGCGAGTTCACACAATTTTTGGTCCGAAAGTAGAAAATATAAAATTTTTTTAATTTCAGAACGTGTGTACCGATTTTTTATTAAATCTTTTTTATAAATTATTCCAATATATAACTATATTAAACTCCATATGTCTAGGATACAGAAATGCGACGGATTTTAAAAACTCTGAATTATATTGAAATTTTTCCAAAAATCACATTTTGGAAAAAAAACACAATTTAAAAATTCTTACTACTATTATTAAAAAGCATAAATTAAAATTATTGAGAACATTACGGTGCATATGATGTAAATAAATGAAAATTTGTGCTTTATATCATAAATTCCATAAGACATCAAATATGAAATGATCATTGGTCTTCCGATTTGATTCATATTTACAGTACATACAATTTATACTAACAAAAAATTCATGACTTGAAATAGAAATTAATGATTGTTATAATTGTGCGTATTTTCTGCTATATCTCGTTGATGTCCCTGAAATATTCAATGCAATAGGTAGTCTCAAATGGAAAACAAAAGCAAAAATCTTTACAAAAAAAGTTAATTTTTCGCGAGATACTCTCACAGTTACATACAGATTGCTGCGTGAATTTAGTTTTTTTTTATTTTACAAATAAAATCGAAGGAGCATTAAAAATAAATTTAATAAAATTATTGTATGGACTTTTTTAAAATTACGCAAAAATTGCACTTTTTGTTTTTGTATTTTTATATAGCAAATTGCAATTTGTACAGACCTTGGATATATAGATACAAGAATGTCGATAAATATAATTTATCGGCACCATAATTTATTCTCACCAAATTTATAATAACAGAAAACCCCTTGTATTAAAATTTAAAATAATTAGGTAAAAGATCAATTTTTTTATTACTTACATAGAAACTACAATTATTAAATGTATAACTGCTATCACAGTTTTTTTATTGCACAAATTTTTTTTACCATAATTAGCTATCTCCTAAAAAGTAATCACCTTAAATAATAATAGATAATAATATAGTAATAGACCTTAACTTAAGTCGTATAAGTCGTATCTTTTTGGTATGTATAACTAATTAATTATTTACTTAGTAAGTAGTAATTAACGTTTAATTATAAATTCCCTAAAATAGGTTTATGCAAGTAACTACAATTTTTCGAGTCACTGTAACTAAGTAATAAGCACAAACACACCTACATACACATGTGCAGATGTTCGAAGAGGCCTCTACGTCATCAAACTTCACATTTAATAAAGGTTGTTCGAGATCAGTTGGTGAGTGAACATGCATTTCTATATCTAAATATTCATTGTTTTACTTGCATATTCTTATTATTTCTTTTTTATGAATAAGAACAACAAAAAAAGCAAATGAAATGATACATGTTTGCACACTTATTTTTTTTTTTTTTTTTTTTGTTTTTGGTTTTTGTTTTTATTCCGATTTTTTTATGTATCTTTATAAAGTTAGATTTCGTTTATTTCAATTTGCCTAAATAGATAATTAGTACGGGAAGTATTTCTACAAGCAGAAATATATTTTGCTATTGGGATATTTTTTATATTAAGGCAAATCATTCTATTAGAATTCCTATTACGATTTCCTGGTAAATTAAAAAATGAAAGAATTAATGTTGAAAGCTAATAAAACTATATATATTAAAATTTGAAATGTAAATAAATAATGAATGAAAATGGAGCTATAAATAATTTTTAATTTCTTACGGATGTGCTAGGGTTTAGGAATATTCAGATATGGGTTTTAGCCAACTTTGCCGATGCTAAAACATAGGATAGGGAGGGTAAAGAGGCAATGGCCCCAACAACATCCAGGGTGTCATTTATTGAAGTTTCATTTTATTAGCATGTAGACAATTTTGATTTCAAAACAGTGCTTCTAAAACTGAGGCAAGGGAGTCTATAAAAATATTATGAGTTCGTACAAATAGGTATGTGAGTTTAGGATATGTGAATGACAAGACCCCACCCCAAAAGACTGAAAGCTAGCAGAACAAAGGCTCCCAAACGTCGATTTTGGTTTTCCCAAAATATAATATATTGGATTTTAAAAAATGACCATATACCCACAACACCTTAAGTCTTTTGACTTGATACACCTTCATTTAATTTCGCATGGAAGTGCTATTTGTACATTACACGTAATGTGACCATAAAATATTTTTGTGTGGCAAACAACAAATCAAATCAGATCAGCTAAATAAAATTAATTAATAGCAAATAACAACATTTTTAATGTGAACATAGTGTGACCACTTAATGGAAAATATTTTCCCATTTTTTTTTTTTTTTTTGTCGAATAATTATTTGATCTTACAAAACTTTTGTAAGAGATAACAATTTCAAATAACAGTTGTATTGAATGTAAATAATTAAAATGTAAAAAATATATAAATAAAAAAATAAATGTAAAAAATATAATAAAGAAGGATATGTAATCATATATTATATCCTTAGTTGGTACTCCAAGAAAATTATACGAAAAAATTGCTTAACATGGATATACCATCGTCTGGGCGTCTTATACATACTGCTAAAAGTCAACGATAATCACGTGTTTGCTGCGCGAGTTATTCGCTGTTAAAGAGGCAAAATTAGTCTTTTTACTTATATCTCGCTTATTATCATCATGCTGTTTCAAATTTCTAACGATTTTGCTGAAGAACATTTTTATGTGCCATCATTAGTTTTGGAGTTATAGCGTATTTTATTTTAGATTTAACGTTTTTTAGTATTCCCTATATTACAGGATGATATAATCATATTCAAGGATATTTATACCAAACATCTTCTAAAGATATTCACTTATCTTCGATTCGGATAAATATTTTTCTGGTCCATGTTAGGGTGTCCGCAATTATAAAATTTTCAATGAGGCTACAGACTAAAATTATAACCGCAAACTGGTTACAACTAAGAGGATTGTCTGTACAAGTTTTTTATTAAAATCCGATAATGTTTTCAACTAGCACCCACATAAGTGAAATAACGAAAACATGTTAGAGTGTTCGCAAATGTAAAATTCTCAAGGACGCTACAGAGTAAAGTTACAATTACAAACTGGGTATATAACTGAGCAAAGATTTCAGCAATACATAACTGATCAAGTCAGAGGACTATGTCTACAAGATTTTGTTAAAATAGGACAATATTTTCAACTAGCACCCATATAAGTGGTGTAACGAAAATACAGAAAAATTATGGTTCTAGTCAACTATTTATACGCATGATTAGTCTAAATGTGGTCCAATTTTAATAAAAAGTTGCAGGAGCAGTCCTCTGACTTTTTCAAGTCAAGTATGTACCCAAAGTCATTTAAATTTGCTATTGAAATGAAAATTTTATATTTGCAAACACCCTAATATTGACCAGTAGTGCGATTCAGTAACTAGTTTTAACGATAATCGAATCGTTAAAAATAATAAACAACAAAAGTGCCAAATTCGTTATTCTCTATCATTTTTAACGATATTTGTTTGCGTCAACTTAAAGACAACAATTTTTGTGTTGTTAATATATTGACAAAAATTAGCAAAAAAGTTAACCCAATGATTCAGTCGTTGTTTAGTGGTTGTAGTCTGTGCTTCCACGTTATAGATGGTGCTTCTACGTTTCCGAATCTTATTTTAGGAATAGTGGTCATTTTGAAGAAAACCATTAACAGAAACACATCTTAATCAATATTAAAGAGACAATTTAATCAATGACCGTCTTAAGACTGTTAAAAAAAATTCGATTTGTCTCAAATTTGTTTGTTTTTTCTTTCTTATTCGGTTTTGAACCTTACTTTTATTTCGGCGTTTCCTTGTGGACAGCTGCCACACGAAATAATAGTTATATACAATCGTTTAAGAGTACTTAGTGAATCACACAATTGTTACTGCTGTTGACAAGTTTTGCGATTGTCGAATCGTTAAAAGTTACTAAATCGCACTACAGGAAGAGATTTCTCAACAATTTGTATAATGAAAGCTAAGTACATATATTTAGAAGGTGACTTGTAAAATTATCCCTAGAATTTTACTATATCATCTTCAAATATAGCGGATACTACAAAACATTAAACGTAATATAAAATGAACAATAGCTATATAAAAATATGGAGTCTTTAAACGTATTTTTTTTTTTTTTTTTTTTTTTTTTTTTGAACAATTTTACACACCACCCTTCCTCATTGCGTCTTTAAAGCTACTTCCGAATCCATTTTTTATTTTTTATCCTCTTTGTTTATTATTTTTTAGTAAACATAAATTAAATTAAATAAACGATGAGAAAATATGTTTTCCTATTTGCCTATTTGACTATATTTAATGTCGGTTTGAACAAACAAAATTGGGAAAATAAATGTGTATAATGTGACCAAAAAATAAACTACGTAATACTTTGGAAAATTTGTTTGTATGTTCGGGCAAACAAATTCGAAACAAATAAAAACGAAACCTTTACAATATAAAATTTTTTTATACATTATATTTTTGAGTAGTTCTAAAAATGGGTGTAATGTATTCTGAAATGAAAATATATGTATATGAATAATTAGAAAAACTGTCAAATTTTGACACCATATTTTTTTTAATTTTTTTTTTTGAAAAAGAAATTCTATAAAAAATGTATTTAATAGTACATCTAATTTCTAACAAATCTTGCATTTTTGATTAACTTAACTTAAAATGCATAAAAGCACGTTTCAATGTTTTTAAATCAATAAATCTGATATCTACACACTCTTTGCAGCCTTAAATATTTAAAAAAAATAATATTTTGTTTGGAAAAAAAGTGATTTTTTACTAAACGTTTTTCAAATTTATAAACATTTCAAAATTTTGGCAGACATTTATATAGAACTAGGTTAAATTATGTACCAATTTACTCTTTGGGGTACATAAGGTTTTGGACGGAATTTTATCAAATTATCTTCAAAATGTTGTTAAATTTGTTTCATTAAATCTATTTAGAACGTGATTTTTAGCTAATTAAGGACTGATTTTGATCAATATTTTTGATGCTACCACCAGTGTAGCCTTCTTATTTTGTTTTTAGCCTCAAAATTTCCATTTTAGCTTCCAGCTTTTTTCGGGCCTTTCTTAAAGAATCGATTGCAGTAGAATCGGTTGTTTTTGGACAAAAAAAAATGATGATTTTTTAATGTTTATTTCGTTTCTTTTTTTTTTTTTTTTTATTTAAGTATTATTAAAGACAAAAACTTTTATTTTTTTTATAGTAACTAAATGACTTTTAATGTTTATTTTATTTTTTACTCAAATAAAAATAAAAGGAAATTATAATTATTATTCATTCAGTTGGAAAATAGTCTGCAACTATTCCATATTTAGTTCTGTCTGTCCTCTAGCAGCCATTTTGTTTCTTCATCTAAGTCGTGATGTTGTACTTTCCATTGACTTGGAATGTGAGAGATGAGTGGATCTGACGTTGCCAGTAATATATTAAATAGATCTTCATTTATAGAGTTTCGTGTTATTTTTCTGGTATTATGCTCTTTATAAAATCTATAATCCTTATGTACAAATTTTAGGGATCTTGTGTAAGGTTTTCTTATAGATGATGGCAAAGACGGGGGGATGTAATTAATAAAAAGGGAAAATATTTAATTATAATTACTCATGTGGGAGCAATTATAATTGTAGAGATGAGAAAAGAACAATAGCAAGATTGGTATTAAAAATCCATAGGGTAGCTGGCTGTTGCGGCATAAAAAAAAGTCACCTTTCTTTGGGTTACCTTGATGAAATGAAGTTTTAGGTATTCGGTTGATTTCAACTCAATTATGTTTATTATACTTAACAACTTTAGCGTTGATTTTAGGAGGTAAGTATAATAGTAAGTGATACGCTAACAATCTTTCAGGTTGCGGTAGGTACTCGTATAACTTCTAAGTTAAGGTAAGTATAAGTTTTAGGTTAAGTAATTATAAGGTTTAAGTTAAGGTTTAAGTTATAGATTTAGCGGTAAGTAGCTGATGTGATCTTCTTGATAGAATGGTTAGCAAGTATTTCATTCCAATAAATTTCGGTTTTGTTTTCAATAACAGATTCCTTTACAATGTGTACTAAAAGTGCTGCCAATTTACACAAAGTGCACTTAAAAAATAACTGTCTTATATTAATTAGAGTAATAATTAATTTAAAAATTATAATTGATAATTATAATTTAAGTGTCCAACTAGTTTGGACACCTCATTTCTTTTTTCGTGGGCTACCTCTGATAGATCTCCAAGTAGTATTAAATGATGCTTAATGACATCTTCTCCAAGATAAAGGATTTTGTGAACTGTTGCAGACATATTTCTTCATGGATATTTGGTTGTATATATTCATGCAGTTTCCTTCGCATTCTTTATAGCTATTTTTTATAAACATTTTAAAATTTAATTGTCATTGCTAACATATATTATAGCAACTGAGTTTACATTTGAATACTACTGGCTTTTATCCTTTTTTTTTAATTACATTATACTATGTTCCTAAATAAGTACAATAAAAAAGTGCTAAAAATCTAAAAAGGAACTAAAACTAGGTAAAATACGCAAAAAAACATAGTAATAAAAAATAATTATATAATATATCTATAATGCCTATTAAAACTTAAATGGTTTGGTGTATATATTTGAGTCATAGGAACAGATAAAGTAAAAATAGAAAAAAAATTGGAGTAATTTCATTCCAATGGAAAAAGTGTTCTAAAGATGATACTTTCGCCCTTCTTCTGGTAGTACAATTTGTTTAAACACTTTTGACCATTAAAAGTTCTATTCTATATAAAATTTATCTTTAAAAATATACCAAATTAAATTTTCACTTAATGCATATTAAAAAAAAGTGATAAATGTAAAACTAAAACACTTTAAATAAGAATTTAAATAACTTTTAAATACATACTTTTTTTATAATATGCTATTGAAACATTATTAAAATATCAATTTTTTTTAAACATTTTTTTTAATTAAAATGATTTTTTATTATTAAAAATACATTAATATTTTAAATTTCTGCTTTTAAATATTATTATTTTTTTTATTTATTTTAATTTAAAATCTCGTTATGGTTCGTTTATTAAAAATCAAATATACCTATTAATTTTTTTGTTAACATGATTAACTGAATATTTTATTTTTAATTCCATGAAAAGTTTGGTCTAAAACGGACTACGTAAAATTAGCATGGAAGGGAGGGTGAAAGATATAATAGTGGTATTACCATCTATACCACCTCTACAAGGATTTGTCAATTAAATTTTTGTTTGATTATATTTTTTTCTTTTGTCAATATAGGGATTTGCTACCGAATTTTAGAATTTCTCGTACGAAACTAAATTCCACTACACTTATGAGGACAAGAACCAGCCCAATATCCGAACGAAATAAGGTAGCATTATTCTCATGTGAATGGGTACATAAATGCTGGTTCGTTAAAAATTGGACCACATTTAGGACTAGCACGTATATAAATATTCAATAAAATCATAATTTTTCTGTGTTTTCGTAATACCACTTATATGGGTGTTAGTTGAAAATATTTTACGATTTTAACAAAAAAAAAAAAAAAAAAAAAAAACTTGTAGACATAGTTCTCTGACTTACTCAGATATGTGAACAAAGTTTTTGCTGAGTTATGTGCCCAGATTACGATTGTAATTTTACTCTGTATTTCTATTGAAAATTTTACATTTGCTGGTATAATGATATAATGATGGCTGGTATAATAGTCCTTACAATTTGATTATATCGTCCTGTAATATAGCTGATACTAAAAAACATTAAATATATGAAAGGACAATATTTATACTTTCTTCAAATATATGAGTATGTAAACTGAATAAAAAAATCAATGAAAAGTAGTGTTTTCAAAAATATGATCATAAATAAGTAATAAAATAGTGGATTATAAGTCAGCAATTACTAGGGTTTGGAATTGAATATACCGGGAATTAAAATTGAATATATCCAATATAAACAATATTAAAATTTCATTTTGAAAGCAATTCGATTGAAGAACTTAAAAAAGTCAATATTAATATCGTTAATTCGATGATAGAAGATTTATTTTGATGCTTTTCTCAAAACTTTTGATGAGAGCAAAAACAAGTTAGTTTTTGGAGAAAACAATATACAATTTTATATAAATTCTTTTGATAGCACTCAGGATTAATACAGATTTAGTAGAAAGGAAAACATTATATATAACACTTTCGATTAAAAATTAATTTTTAGAACCTTTGCAAATACCATAAAAATATTTATTTTAATAAATCACCAGTCTTTGGACTATTTATCTTTAAAAGTTTACTTTTGTTCTTCCGTGGAATTGAACAATTGTTTGGGATATATTCTGAAGCATTTTTCTATATATTTGAAATGGATTTCAAATTATTTATTATTTATTTTGTTTTTTATGAATGAACTACGTAGAGTTTCGATAATAGCATTGGCTAATCATTTTAATTCTTGGTAACTTCAAATATGAACATTCCTAGATGAGCTAACAGAACGAGGACTTTTTTTAAATATTTCTCCCATTATGTCTATACTTGTTATATATATATGTATATCCAAAATTTTCATTTTGGATATACATATATATAATTTTTTAATGCTTCAGATTAAGAAAAATTATGTATGTTTTATTTCAATGTTTTTTGTGCTGTTTTTGTCTTGAGCAAAAGTATAAAAATTAGACTTTATTAAAATTTTAGTGAATTAATTTTTTAATAATAACAAAATGAAATTTCAAACTAAAATACAATTAAAAAGCTGATTATTTCTCGGCAATTTCCGGGCAGTAATTCCCGTTTCACAAACTCTAGTTTTTACTAAACTACTTTTATGCAATGTAGACGGTATGTTATTGTCATAAAAAGTAACTACATCCGTAATTACATGCCGTTGCCAAGTTTTTGCTGGATAGTTTTAGTATTTATTAAAAATTAAATTAACCATATCGTTACAAATTTCAATAAGTTAATAGAGTAATAAATTACACTTCTAGTAAAAATATTAATCATACGTTCCCTGTGCCCATAAATACGAGTAATTTAAAAAATTTTTGCAAAATTTAACTCAATTAAATATTAAAAACAAAACGAAAATTAAGTAATTTTCCTAATAATTGTAATTAAAAAGAACATTTTTAACTGCCACCAAATGTTCAAAAGCCTTTTTTTCTATCATTTCGTATAATTATAGTTATAAAATATGAGAATATTTCAGCTATTCATCTACTTTATTGCCAACTGTCAATAGTTAGTTTTAGAAGTAGTAGTAGGTAGCAGTTGTAGAGTATTTGCATGTCTATGTTCAATTGTAGGTGCGTGTTCATATGCGTGTGTAAACAGAAGTGTGTGTTAATGTCTCTGTGACTTGGTGCCGTAAATTTCACCTGATAGGAAAGTCAATAAAAGTTTACGCATAATAATTTATTTATAATGCAGAAAATACACCAAAAAGAAATAAATAAACTGAAAATAATCGCAAAAAAATGGTTCCATAAAATTGTGCAAAAGGTGTTCGTTTGGAAAAAATTTCTCTACAAAATGCAAATTATTTATATAGACATTCTCTGCTACATACTCACACTTTGATCATATAAACGTATGAAAATTAGTTACGAAATGAACATCATGTAATGATATGTGTGTATAAAAGGTTTTTCCTTTTTTTGTATTTTTATTTTATTTTCTTTTATTTGTTTTAGGTAAATTAAAGGGGAAAATTTATGCGAAATTAAAAGTAAGTACGTTTAGATCGGTTCAGGACGAATTTTTGAAGAGCTTCCTAAAATTAGAAACTCAATAAAAAATGTAGTTAAAATTTGTGCAAGGTAAAATATTTTAAAAGCTCTAAATATAATATTTAAGTATAATTTTCAGAAGCTAAATAGCATGTCTGCCTTATATTTATTAGTTTAAATTAAACAATTAAATATACAATTTTGAATATTCTATTGCGCCTCCAATCTCTATGACAAATTTTATATACCCACATAAATAGCTTACAATCTTTTGATACACTAAAAAAACACTCACACACACACATACTATTAAATATGTATTTCACAGTAACGCATGTGCGTAAATATTGTTTTTCTTTTTGATACCCTTCATCAAAAAATGATACGGGGTATATTGCGTTTGTCATTCTGTGTGTAACATGTCGAAATAATCATCTAAAACCCCATATAAATATATATTCTGGGTCCTCGTGAAAATGTAAGACCATCCAGCAATGTTCGTTCGTCCGTCTGTCCATCTGTTGAAAACAGGATCGACTAGTGGCGGACATCCTTGGCGGACATCCTTGACGGACGAAATTTAGCTCAAATGTTTGTTTTATGAAAAGTTTGTTCGATATTAAAAATGTGGAAAATCGGTTCATAAACAAAAAAGCTATGGACCAAATACTAGAAAAACGGTATACGTCCTAAAAAGTATAAACTAGAGTTTATACTTTTCGACCGATATGTTTTACCAAAAAGCATATACAGCAACGAAATTTTGCAAGAATAGTAGTTCAAGGGCCAATGTAAACTCGGAAACCAAAAATAAGCATGGTCCGCCCACTTTACATCTCACCTCCCACTTAAGGTTAAACATCAACGAAATTTTGTAAAAATAGTCCAAGGAAAAATGTAAACTCGGAAACAGAAAATGGGCGTCGTCCAGTCAATTTAAAAAGTTGCAGATGGTGAGTATATAAATTCGACCAATCCGAATATAACATTCTCACTTGATTTTTTTTTATTATATACGTATCTATTAACAGCACTAAAATTATCTGTGGCGAAACATTTCACCAGTCTTCTTCTAACTAGTAATTATGTAATTATGATATGCAAAATTTAAAATATAAATAAAATTAAAGTTTCTACTTATAAACACACACATACACATTCTTGTTGCTGTGTTGTCGATTCTTTTTTTCTTTAATTTTTCAAAATATAAGTTCTGGGGGACTATTTGGTGGTTTGGTTTCGTACGCACATAGAGACCTTAATTTATTTGAAAAAGAAATTGTTTTGCTAAAAAGAGAGTGCGTGTGAGTAAATGCATATGCATGTATTCGAACCCACACGGTGTATGAAGGTGCATTTAGGTGGTGTTCTATGAAGTGAATGATTTTCTATTTGCTTTTGATAGGGCTTTTCATTCTGTGTTATTAATTTTAATAAAAAAAAAAACATAGTTAAGAAATATATTTTTTTTATTACACAAAACAACATTGGTTCTGCAATATGGTAATTTATATATATAGAATCATGCAATTTTCAGTCCATAAATCACTTTGTTTTGAATAGACTCTACTTGTCGAGATAAACGATCCCAGCAAAAAAAATGCTTCCAAAAAAGAATATTTTCACCACTTCAAAAGTAGAAGTGTATATTTTGTGCTTTTTGGAAGTTATTAATAATAACTTCCAAAAGAGTGAAAATAAATTTATTTTAGCAGGAAGAAAATGTTAATAGTCTCTAGGAAAAGTAAATTTTCACAAATTTAAAAGTATTTTTAGTGTCTTTTATTAAAAAAATTTCATAAACATAGTTTTAAGAGAAGTACTTCCAAAGCAATGAACAGGAAGCATAACAGAAGAACATCATGCCAATGACAACCATGGGTTAAAAAAGAACTTCTGCAGCTAAATTTCAGCACTAAGTGCTTCCAATAAGGACACAATATTAAAATCATAAGCGGATTATTTTATTATGTTTAACAATAATCAAAAAACAATTAAGCTATCAAATAATACAGCAGAGTGGTCCCAAAACGGATTTTTTTGGAAATACCCAGCAAAAACTTTTTGGTTTTCGGTAATGGCAACTACTTATTAAAGTAGTTTCTCGGTAATGAGGTGTCATTATTATTTGCCTCCTCTGTATTACATAAATAACTACTCAATAATATAATAGAACAGTAATATCACAATCACGTGGATGAGTTGGCTAGAGCGCTGGATTAGCAAAGGTTGTTGGTTCAACCCAATTTTGATGCTGTTAGTTCTTTATAATAAAATGTCTAAAAAGATATTTTATACTAAAAAAGTTTTTTTCACTTAGAAAATTAAGTGCGAAATGGTGCACTGACGGCAAAATTTTTTTGTTTTTTATTTTATTTTTATTTTCATTTAAATACATATTTTTAAGCACCCCTAGAGTCAAAAAATAACTACATGAATTTGTGGATAACATGAACAAAAATAACTAGTTATTGAGGCAAAAAATAAGTAGTTTGTCTTTGTTTCCAATTATATCTGCTAGCTTACCAAGAAAGCAAAGTTTTTGCTGGGTAATTCTGCGACTTTAGAATTACTGGATATATTTGAACGAAATTTTACACGGCCAATCCTGATGTGTATTTTAAGTGATTTGGAGGAGCACAGGTTCTGAGAGGGTCTGGGGGACAGAGGGTGGACCTCCAAATTTCGTCACGTCGGGTATGAAAATTTAAAAAAAAAATCACCAAAATTTAATTTATGATTTGAGTGAAAAAAAAAATTACACATAGGTAGTCCTTTTCCACAACAAATAAGTTTACATATATAAGATATATCTTTTACTTTAAGAGATATTTAAACCGAAGGAAAATTTTTACCAATTTTTGGACATGTTTCTTTATGGTTTTATCAACTTGACATATTCAAATTATGTCCTCAAATTTTTCTAAAATATTTTCCGGATTCAGTATAAAATTCTAAATAATTTTCGTGCGAGAATCATATACCTAATTGGTTCCGATAAAGAGATATTATTTTGAAGCAGCAAATTTTAAAAAAATTTAGATTTTTTGTGATTTTTCTCAAAAAATGTGGTGATGTTTATGTACATTAAAATCCATTATTTTCCTCTGGACCATACATATTTCCGTAGCAAATCTGGGGGTATTTGGGGTAATAGTATCACCGCTAGCCCTATCAGAAGTTTGTTAATTTTAATTTATTTGTGGAACTCAAAAACATCGAAGCTGAAAGTAAAAAAAATACCTTGATTACGTAACTACATATGTTCGCAAAACACACCTAAAAACATTTAATAAGCTATAACAAAAGGGTGACCATTTTAATGAAAAATTAATTTTTGAAACAAGTTTTCCGAGAACTGAGATTTTGGCTATTTCGGAATAAAAAAGTGGAAATCTTTTTATGTTCTTGTTTTAACAACAACGTTTTTATATCATAATAAAAGATCATAATAAAAGCTTCATTGGTATAGATTTTATTTAAGTTCAAATATTAAATTTCTTTTACAAAATAACTCTAGACATTAAAATTTTAAGTTTTTTTGTAAATTTAATAAAGAAATTTAGTTCTAATATTTTACTATATTATTATTATCATTATTATTATTATTATTATTATTATTATTGAAGTTATAGTCTAAAACTAATTGGAACTTGACCCCCTTCAGCAAAATTTGCGCATTTTCCTTCATTTCTATGGTAAATATATGCTTCTGCAGTCTACTCGCATATACATAAGTGCACAGCTGTTTCCACATGTTTTTTTTTTTTTTTTAATAATTTTGTCTAATTTTTGAACGTTAAATATATTTCAATGAAATTTCACACAGTTGTTGCTGAGGTATTTTCCAACTGTTTTGGAGTAGAACAAGTTTCTAACTTCTCTCGAGACAGGAGTAGGAACTCCGAAATTGATCGCTTCTTTTAATTATTTCTCATTTGACTTTATTTATTACCAAAAATAAATTAACAGAATTAGTGTTTACTAAAAACTGAATGAAGATCTGTGCAAATATCTGGATTTCTTTAATGACGTTTTTAACCGTTATTAAAAGAACACCTGTAACTCAGGTATTTCTTTTTAAACTTTTTTATTAAAATTTAGTATATTCAAGTCATTATATTCAGCATATTAAATAATGAAACAATCAGATATATCCTACAAGTTTTGGTAATATATTACAACAGTCAAGTATATCCGGCCATTTGATATTCCATAGAACAGGAAAATCAAGTAGGCCAATTAATTAGATACATTTTTTAAAACATGTTATATAAAAATATTTCCTAGTTTTATAGTACCTAGAAAACGTTCTTCAGCATACATAAAAAACTCTTTTGTTTTATTTACATTTTATTAACATCTCTACCACAATGACGATAACATTGACATATAAAGCTTTGTAATGCACTTTTGGGAAATGCCTTAAAGGAATATAGCTGAATATACAAATACATTAACACATTTTATTGAAACGCAAACGGATTTAACAATTTTTACTGGAGAATTGGATAAATTGAAAATTTTTTAAATTATTCGAAATAATACACGCAGAGAAAAAAATGGTAGAGCATTATCACTATAGCAATGTTATGTTCTCATTGTTATTTTTCTTGAATTTTAAAAACTCTGTGTTCATGATAACAAAGCTATTTGTTTAAATTTTGTCATTTAATGTTTACACTTAATAAAAATTTGAATATGGTTGACTGCAAAAAATTATGTGTTTTTAAATATTTCTACCAGAAACAGAATTTTATTAATATATAAAATATCATTAAGTATTTGCAGTTTCTTTTTTCCTTATTCTTAAACCATGTTCCTGGTGATTGGAATGACTATACCTACAATATTTGCAACATATTTTTCACGATAAATTTTTAGTGTCGACCTGTGTAATCATTTTTAAATCTTTTCAATAATTTCAGATATATTAAAAAATTGCGTTGAAAAATAATTTCTCAAATAATTTAAAAATGTTGTTTAAAAAAGAAATCATAAAAAATAACAACTTACATCTCATTAATATTGATGCATAATTGTCGACTTCACTCGCAATTAAGTGAATAAAGTGAAGAAAACAAAAAATTTCGAACACCCGACGAACCTCAGCATGTTCAATTTTGGTGAAATTCGGTATACAAGAGTTTTTCAAAATTTTCAAATTCGTTGTAGTTTAGTTTTTAAAAAAGTTCAAAGTTGAGTTGAAATTTTTTTAAAATACATAAAATTTAAATCCATATATCTTTGACCTGTTTGACCGATTTGAACAAACTTCAGCTCAAACTGATGATAAATAAATCTGGTTTAAAATTATTTTTAGAGAAATTTTGAAAAATTCAGAGTGGGGGACCATGAGAGGATGCTGAAAAAATTAACATTTTGTTTTACTAAATATGAATTTTCTCGGCACCCCCTCATTTTAAGTAAGAAGATATATTTTTTAAAAAGAAGATATTAATTTCTTTATCCTTTTTTCCCAAAATGGCATTTTTATAAACTAGATTTCTTAAGTATTAGTTTGAGCCAAAGTTTGTTTAAATCAGACAAATAAATTCGAGGATATTTTAATTTAAATTGCATGTATTGCAAAAAGAAATTATAAAAAAATTTAATTTTAAAACAAGACTAAAATTAAAATACAACGAATTTAAAATTTTTAAAGAACTGCAGATTTTGTATTGATGTAATGATTATATATACCAAATTTTATAAAAAAAATGTTTTTTTTTTTTTTTGTTAGAAAGTTTGTGTTTTTTCTTCTTCTTATTAGAAAATTATATTTTATATTAGTACCTTGTAGAAGGAGAAAAAATTTAAAAAAAATAATTCTTGCGAGAATCAAGGACCTGTTTTTTTCTACAAATTTCCAATTTTCATCCTAATTCTCAAATCGCTAAGCTGGAACAAGAAAAAAGTTATATTTTTTATGCAGCCAAATGTTTTTAATTTTTTTTAATAGACATTTTTGCTCCCCGATATCAATTGGGAAGATATAGCAAAAAAATATAAAAAATCCTAATTTTTGGAAAATTTTAGAAGTTTTTTGGGAATTGAGGGATTTCTGTTCACAAATCTAAAAAAGTGAATAATACTTGAAATTAAGCATCAAAAAATCTATACAGATGTAAAATTTCATTCAAAAATACCCACCAACAAAAATTTTATTGCTTAATTAAAAATACATAATATGCACAAAATCTCAAATCAATCCTTTTTCGGTATCTTTTACCGAAAAAATTTGACACACATATAATTCGAAAGAAACAATGGCTTATATGATCTATAAGCCATTGTTCCTTGGCTTATACGCCCATTTTTACGCCCATTTTTTTCAATAAATTATTATACTTAACCATTCTTTTTTTTACTCAACCACTGAATCGATTTGTATAAAGTTTTACAAATGTTTAGTGCGGAAGCAACTAATGCTTATACGACCTTTCAATTTAATGTCACGCCCCTTTTTTCACCCACTTTTGTACATAAGATTTTGTGACTTTTCCACATTTGTGATGAAAACTACTAAGACAATGAACATAACATTTGACAAAGACAGTTTTTTCTCTAAAAGGAACATAAGCAATCTCTACATAAGTTCAAATAACTTTTGACTCATCTATGTATTCTTTCTTTTTTGATATATTTAATTTTGAAAGACTAAAAGAGGAGATTAGAAAATTAAGCTTTCCCTTGCTTAAATTTAATAATTTATTTGTTAAATTTAAACAAAAAAATAAAAAAACAATTAAAATTCTATTGATGTATAGAATCATGAATTCTTTATATCAAATATACTCGTATTTTAAATGCTAAATTATAAAACTTTAAATTAACAAAAATATTACTACAATTCCGTATGTTAGCAAAAATGTAAACACCTTAACTCAGGCTGAAGTTGATTTATAGTTTAATTTACATAAATAATGTCCTTTTATTTGAAATTTAAAAATTTTCTATTATTTGTGCTACTTCCATAGTAAAATTTAAATAAAAATATCGCGAATACGAGCGCTAACTGCGAAAAATGGTTTCTATCGATTCGTAATTTAAAATGCATTGAAAAATTAACTTAAAAATCACAAATTCGTCAAATTATTAATATCTACTAATAGAATAGAGAAACGGCAAGCTACATACAGAAATAAATATACATATTTACAGACATTAAATTTAAAGTCTCTAGACTACAGATCTGCATAAATTTGTTCCCTCAACCTGATTTTTATCTTTTTGCTAAAAAATCGTTCTTACGGCCCAGTTCATTAAGATCATCCAGTACATTTAAAAATTAAAATTTTAAAAAATTAAAATTTAAAAAAATTAAAGTTCATTAAAAATTGACAGTTTTTCGAGTCAATAAATTTGTAATTTTGAGATGAAAAAAAAAATCGCAAAAACTCAGGTCCATAAGTGATCATTTTATGGGACAAAATTTCGATATCTAGTGTTCGTTTTATGAATAAAATATTGAAAAGTTGACTTCTTGCAATTATAGTCCATCATAAAGTAGTATTCGTATTATAGCATTAAGTAATTATCTATCGGAATCACACTTTTTTCTCTATATTTTTTTCGTGTAAACTTTAGCATATTTAATAGAAAATACATTTTTTTAACATATTTTAAAATTTTTAAAAATCAAAGTATTATAACTTGGACTTATGTCAACCTTTCTTATTAGTAGAGATTATTATTAATATTATTATTATTATTATTATTATTATTATTTATTAGATTTCTTAAAGACAACTAAATGAAAATAATTCGTCAAAATTAACGCTCAGAGGAATGTACATAAGAGTGTCCATAGAAACTGCTTTTTTAAAATTTCAATGTAGTTAAACCTCTCAAACGATTGATGAGCTGAATGAAAATTATTCATCATCAGTTTTCTACCAGCAATTAAAAATTTCAAGTCTGGTACATTTTGGCCTAAAGAAAAAAGTTTCGCAAATTGGTTTTATAATTTTCAAAATTTTAAATATGTTACGAATAAAATATAAATAAATTCCTCGAGAGAGATTTTTTATGCATTCTGGTGAATTTTGAACAACTTCCAATATATTTTTCTGTGTAATTAATAGGGAAACAAATTTTTTATAATCTTTTTAACGCTCACACTATACATCCGTTTTTAATAAAAAAAAAAAATATAATATAAGAAAAATATTTTCACATAGATGTGCAGAATATAAATTTTATAATAATCCATTTAGATTTTTGAAGTTGTAAATAGTGAAAGTTGCCACTTCAAGATATAAAAAACTCGCATCCAAAAAAGAGCGTCTCAAATTATTAAATGTTTTATTTTTCATGTCTCTAAGAGAATTCTCTCAATACAAAACAGGTTCACTGTTGTTTAGAAAAACAATTAAGCAAGTTACAATAATACATTAATGGTGAATTAGAGTTTTTTCCACTTTTAATTGAGAAAATTGTAAGAGAAAAGTGATAAGCAAAATAGAAAAGAGTTAATTTCCTTGAGTTACTTTATATTTTTTTTTATAAGTCTTATGCATTATAAGAAACAAAATGTAAAAAGTAAAGAATTCGTGTTTCTTTTTGAAAGGTGTTTTGTTTTTGTATTATTCCTTTTTATTTTTTATTAAGATAAGCTCATTTTATATACAATCCTCAAACTTTTATCATAAAAGTCTTAGAACTATATTTACACTTTTATAATTTGTGAGCCAAAGTAACAGTTATTTGATTTTTTTTCGAAGGTATATAAAAGTTACTTCCTGATTTTTAGTAGTAGTACGGTTAAACACAAATAAATGTTATTGTTAAAAATAAATTGAAAAAATCTACTAAATAAAAGAATTCGTCAAAGCGAAAAAAGCGCTTAAACAAAAAGGTCGCAAAAACGAAAAACCCAACAAATTAAGAAAATATAAAACGCAAAAATAATCTTCTAAACGGAAAAAATCGAAAAAACGGGAAAACCATCAAATGGGAAAAAAGCCAAATAGAAAAAATCAACAAAACGCAAAAAAAAAAACCCGCCTAAATGAAAAAATCACCAAAACAAAAAAAACGCCAAAATTAAAAAAATCGCCGAAACGCAAAAAATAATAAAACAAAAGAAAAAAAAATGCCAAATCGGAAACACTATGGTTGAAATTTTAAACACATAGGTCATATTAAGAGCCTTAAGAAGATATAAAAATTTTTGAAATCGGGTAATAAAGAAAAATTTGGCAAGAGGTTAAAACTTGTCTTTGACAAAGGTACCCTCCCTTAACTCCGCTTCTGAGAGTATTGTGGGATCCTGCTTCCAAACTTAAAATTATACGCATAGCAAAAGCCTGTGTGAAGCCGATTAGAAGTTAAAAATTTGTCTCCAAAAATCGATTCTGCCCCACTGTGCACTGTTCATTATAAAGAATTTTTATAATAAGACCAAGTCGATTTTAGGTTAGGTGTCACAGGCTGCTCCCTAATAACCAGAGAAAGCTCACGTCGGTACAGAATTCCCTTTGTGTTAGCTGAAAAGAGATTTTGTAGATAATAAAGTAAGAAGATAGACTTATATTATAAAGGATAGTGTGGAGTAGAGAGCTGATGACAGATTAGAACCTTGAGAGAAAATATTAGGCCCTATGTGGGTGTATGAACCAAGTGCATTTCCTTATAAACAGCTCTATCTTACCCAGAGCCATATCGGAGAGTTCGCTAATGTCATCAAAGAATGGCTTACCAAAAATTCGTCGCCTATAATCCTTCAAAGCTGGGCAACCATATAGAAGGTAAGCTATATATTCTGCTGAAATTAAATAAGACAAGCTAGCATCGGTCGTATTATTTTATATACATCCTTAAAAATAAAAATGGTTATAATTTAGATAAAAAATATATTACTAAACCAATTGCATGGAATCATCCACATACTTGTATTTGTGGTATTTGTATGCATTTATCGATAATTTATCAAATAAAATTTTTCTATCATGCCACACTACACAACTTTAGTCGCAAACGAATCATTGAACTCTCTCTTCAACTCACACCAATTCTTCGGAGCAAAAGAAGGCCTTTTTAATTTTTAAATTTTTTTTGCCAGGTTCATTTTATAATTTGCCCATTTGTATGTAAGTGGCATATAGTGCGAGTCCATATGTTACCACTTTTATATTCAGTTTACTTTAAAATAAAAAGTCATGAGTTTGAGTTCACACACATTTTGCATTTTGCCTCCCCAATAATACGCACCAAATGCACCAAATCCTTCAAACAAGTTTTACTCACGCACTTTGCAAAAACCTGCAAACTCAAACCAACTTCTAGCAACTCATACTCATACACACTTACACGCATAACAAACAAGACCAAATTCTGCAACCACATGTATGTAAGTACTGGTATCTGTAGCCCATTTGCTGGATTTTTTTTTTTTTTTTTTTTGTAATTTATGTAAAAGTTTAACTAAATTTACTTTACAAGTACGACTAGTACTCGTTGAATTTAGGGTTGTTATTTTAGTCGCTTGGTTTTAATAACAGCAACTCATCGTTTTATTTATTTTTTTTTTTTTTTTTTTTTTTTTTTATTTAGTGTTGTGTGCAAAATATTTTTAAACGCATTTTGTTGTACTATTTACTTTTATACACACCCCTTGTTTCTTATGACAGCTATATGTATAATTTTAGGGGTTTTGGCGCCTAATGCTATTGGTATGTTGAAAGTTCTTATGTGTTAGTATTTTACCTTTTATAGATTGATGACTTTAGTTCGAAATAATTTTACGCTTATTTAACTGAAAAGTTTATTGTTAAAGGAAAATGTTCTGCTTATTTGATTTCTAAATGCAATTTTATTTAAGAGGGAGCCAGCCAATCAGTGTATAATGAGTGAATTTAATTTTTAAATAATCAAAGGATTTTGAACAAAGTTTTTTTTTTTTTTTTTTTTTGTATAATTAAAGAATTAAAGGTTTATGAAGGTAATGGGTCATTAAAAATATTTTGATTTTAGCTTTCAAATCCTTGCTTTGTATTAATGAAAAATCGATTTGTATATAAATAACACAAAACTCGATTTTATAGCTTAACTAGGATAGAGAGAGCGAAAAAGACAAAAGTATATGATCACTCATATTTTCTAACAAAAATTGTATTTTAAATGAAAAAATAACAATTTTCAAGCTAAACAAACACAAATAAAGCAAAAAGGGCAAGTTCTGTGATCACTAATACTTTATACCAAAAACCAATTTTTATAGGAAAATCTTAAAAATCGAGTTTAAAGCTTAACCATTAGAAATAGAGCAAAAACAATAAAAATATATTTTTATAGAAAAAACCTAGAAACTTTGTTTGCTACACACAGTAGTGTTCAAAACATTCGGAACTGAAATAATTTGCTTTTATTTTTTCTCCTCAAATAACTACTAGAATCATTATTACTACTAATAATGATTCTATTCCTTTACCAACCGCAAATACAAGTAGTTATCCTGCTGCTGTTGTAACTCCTAATACAAATAATTTTATTCCGCCTCATCATACTTCAAATGCTTCCAATTATAATATAATTCCGTCAGAGTCGACTTCAGTTACTCCTACGGTATCTAATTCGTCGATCTTGCCCATGATTCCAAATCTTGCTACCAGTAAGCCTCCAGAGCTTATTTTATTAACTCCCTCATCGTCAAACATCCCAACTAATTTAAATGTGATCAACAATCCTCTTACAACAGTAACTCCAAAGCCTCTAAAAATTATTGCTCCAAGGAAAACCATATTTGCTAGCCGTTTTTCAGTAGATACAACAATAAATGATGTTGAATTCTATATTAAAACGAACCTTGGCATCGAAGATTATAATAATGTCCAAATTTACAAGATAAATGCGCGCAATAGAGCTTCATTTAAAATAATTGTCCCAGAAAGTATTTTTGATCGTCTCGTTAATCCACAATTTTGGCCAAAAAATACAATTGTTCGACAATTTATTTATCGTGATGATAACAACGTAATTCTTCCCAGGGCTTCTGATCCAAATCCAAAAAACTAATTGAATTAAATAATCCGTTAAATATTAATATTTGTCCAAAAAATGATTACAACTTCTCAGCTATCTCCATCGCATACCAAAATGTTAGAGGTATGAACACAAAGTTAAAATCCCTTTATTTAGAGAGCTTTGATATTGAGCATAATATCATTGTACTCACTGAAACGTGGCTCCGAAATAAATCTGATAAAGAAATTCATAATTCTGAAATAATGTGCAGTAAATTTCAAATCTATAGACGTGATAGAGTGGGCAAAGAAGGTGGGGGAGTTTTGATTTCTGTCTCAACTCTTTTTCCTTCAGAAGAAATATTTTTTAACAATGATCAAAATATTGAATTTATCGCCGTATGTGTTAAAGCTAAATTTAGAACAATTTTTATAACTTGCTCTTATATTCCTCCTGCGTCAAACATTCAAATTTATGAACAACATGCGAACGCGATAAAATTTGTAGCTAATCAATCCAAACCTGGAGACTCCATAATTGTTCTTGGTGACTTTAATATTCCAAATATTAAATGGTGCGAAACTCCTGATTCATGCTTTTTAAGCCCATCAATAAGATCGGAAACATCTATTGAATTACTGGATGCTATTGCTGATATGGGACTATTCCAAATAAACAACATAGTAAACAAGCTTAGCAAACTACTTGATCTTGTATTTGTTGATCAACCTGAAGAAATTAATATTCTTCGCATTAATCCATTATTAACACCCGAAGATGCGTATCACCCCACTCTTGAAATAAGCGTAAACGTTGAAACAAAAATATCATTACAATCCAATGTAAATAATGAGATAGTATTTGATTTTAGTAAAGCTGATTATTCCAAATTAAATCACCTACTTTATTCTGAAAACTGGTTTGAATATATTCCTTACAATAAAGTATGCCCTCGTAATATTGACATCATTTTGAATAAATTCTATGATGGCTTATTTAAATGTTTTAAGAAATCAATACCAATGACGAGAAAAAAAATTGCACATGGACCGCCTTGGACTACAAAGCAGCTCAATGGCTTAAAAAATTTGAAAAACAAACATTATAGAAAATACAAAAAATCCGGTTTACCTATTGATTATATGAGGTACTCCATATCAAGATCAGTTTACAATTCGGAAAATATCAAATGTTACAATAATTATCTTTTTAGGGTGAAAAGAAACTTTAAAAATAATCCAAAATATTTTTACCAGTTCGTAAATTCTAAGCGTCGAGTCTCTGAATATCCGTCCATGATGAAATTTGGAGATAAAGAATCCTCAAACGATGCAGATATTTGCGATATGTTTGCTGCTTTCTTCTCATCCGCCTATTCTGATAAAGATTCACATGAACTTTCCAAATATCCATATCCAATTCCAGCTGCAACCCTTATAAATTGTCCAACATTAGATAAATCGATGGTACTGAGAGCTGTACAGAATCTAAAATATTCTGATAAATGTGGACCGGATGGTGTTCCAAGCTGTGTTCTTATAAAATGTTTACATTCTCTTATATCTCCAATAACATACTTATTCAACATATCAATATTTAGTGGTTACTTTCCTGAAGTTTGGAGGAAATCTTATATTATACCTTTGTTTAAATCCGGTAGCAGATCCAACATTTCCAATTATAGAGGTATTGCTAAATTAAGTGTTATTCCAAAACTTTTCGAAAAGATAGTTACTGAAATCCTTTCGCATCAAGTTGTATGTTATCTTTCGCCATTTCAGCATGGATTTAAAAAAGGATGTTCCATTACTACTAACCTTTTGGAGTTCACAACCTCAGTTATAACCGCATTTGAGTCCGGTTTACAGACAGACGTAATATACACAGATTTCAGTAAAGCCTTTGATAAAGTAAATCACGATCTCCTACTGTTCAAATTGGATAAGCTCGGATTTTCTCCTGTTTTCCTTAAATGGATCTCCACATATCTTAAAAATAGATGCCAATGTGTACTATTCAGAGAATGTACATCAAAACCATTCCTGTTTTATCTGGTGTTCCACAAGGTAGTCATCTCGGCCCCTTACTATTCCTAATATTTATAAATGATCTACCAGCTTGCATTAGGAATTCTAAAATATTAATGTATGCTGATGATGTAAAGCTGTTCCATAGCTTTAACTATTCCTATCAATGTTCCTTACTCCAATCAGATCTTGACAATCTTTATGATTGGTGTATGATGAATCTAATGGATCTGAATTTAAAAAAGTGTAAACACATGATGTTCTATAGAAGAAGTCCAGTACTCTGTAGATACACAATAAATGAATATCAACTTGATCTAGTCGAAGAATTTCTTGATCTGGGTGTGTTGCTTGATTGTAAACTATCCTTTAACTCCCACGTTTCACAAATCGTTAATAAGGCAAAAGGAGTTCTAGGTTTCCTCAAGCGCTGGGGAAGAGAGTTTAATGATCCTTATGTTTCTAAGCAATTATTCATTTCTCTTGTAAGACCAATCCTGGAATATGCTTCCGTGGTCTGGGATCCTCAATACGAAGTTCATATAAAGAAAATTGAATCGGTCCAGAAACAATTTCTCTTATTTTGTCTTCGTAATCTTCCATGGAATCCTAATATTAATTTACCATCATATGAAAGTCGATTACAGCTTATTGATCTCCCTACTCTTGAAAGTAGGAGAAAATATATGAATATTTCATTTGTAATTAATTTAGTAAACGGTTCAATTAATTCTGAGTTCCTGCTTTGTAAGATCGAATTCGTAATCCCAAATCGTCCAACTAGAAATTATACTCCTTTAAAAATAAAATATTTTCGAACCAATTATGCCAACTTTGATCCCATGAGACGTATATGCAATCAATTCAACAGTTTCTATCCATATATTGATTTCTCATTAAATCCAATCCGCATTAAGAGGATTATTTTTAACTTAGTTAAATAATAAGTTTTTGTTATTGAATGATTATGAAAATATTTTATTGTTAATAGCTTTAAGAATAATATATATGCTAGCCTGTAAGAAATTGTAATTTCATTGGCTATTAAATAAATAAATAAATAAATAAATAAATACCTGATCTTTTCTGTTTTCTAAAAACAAAAAAAAAAATTACTAGGTGTTTAAAGAGTTCAAAATATTTGCAACACTTTTTTCTCCCTTTTTAATTAAAACAGTTTATACAAGTAATAATCTCTAAAAAGATATCGATTATTTCTGAACATAACGAAGCATCCCGAAATAGCGATGGACTTTTCGTAGAATTAGAGAAGTAGTGGAATTATTTTACCAACGACTATATTAAAAAGCTTATATCCTCAATGCGTAAAATATTCGGAAGTAATAAAAAAACATGCAACCAAATACCAAACATTTACTACATTTATTCTTATTTTGCCTTAATGCTTTTAAAATTTGCAAATGTTTTAAATACGTGAAGTTTTACTTCTCTTATAAAAACTTGTTTTTCAATCATTTTAAATCAATATATTATTTAATAATATAATATAAAACATGTTGTAAGTTATTAATATAAAAGAAAGTAATTGATTAAATATTATTTTTAACAAAAAGTTGTGAAACTACAAATTGGTTTTTAGTTGCAAATTTTTTTTTCTACCACTGCATAAACGATTTGTTTGTCGGTTTATTAAATGATAGCCGGAAGAAGTAAATAAATCATAATTTAAGTCATAATTGTACTGTAAAAATTGTCAAATTTATTATGTTATTTTAATTTACCTATTAAGTGATTCTGATAAGATCTGAAATATATTTAAATCCTCACAACTAAAAAAAAACAGCTGAACTTACGAGTATAAGTTCACATCTGGAGAATTAATGTGAACATAGATTATAAATAATTTAAATTTAAGCACACTAGGGTTAGGGCAACGAGAATTCCCTTCTGATTATCTTCGGGAAATAATTAATTATCATTCTTGCGAAAAATTCCCGGGAAGACGTAAAATTAATATTATACACTTTTTAAAAATTCTCGTTTGAAATTTTATTTCGTTATTATTAAACAAGTAAGAATGATATAGTCGATCAAGCCCGATCATATGATACCCCATACCAATCAAAATTCCATCAAAATTTGTGGAGGGGTCTTATATTACACATGAGGACAATTTTGGACCGATACTTTTAGTAAATGTAAAATAAAATATACGAATACAGAATATTACTTTGGAGTGATTCCCGAAAGAGGGTTTATGGGGTCTATGGTAAATTATGGAGTGAGGATATCTCCAAAAAATTCGTCACTATGATTTCTACTTATATAAAACTTATTTGTGTCGAATATATACCTGATACTAATATGTGTATGTGATTTGTGCACATGATTTATGCAGTGATTTTCGGAAGAGTGTTTTATATGGGAGCTATGGTCAATTATGGACCGATCTTCATGAAATTAGAGAAAATTGCTATAAGGCATTTATGATTGTTAAACCCATATTCCGGGAGGACATTTGAATGGGGGCTAAGTAAAATAATGCACCGATCATAATCAATTTCAGTAGGCTTTGTCCTTGTATCATAAAATTCGTACGTGCCAAATTTCATTGAATTATCATCAAAATTGCGACCAGTACTTTGTGCACAACGTTTACATGGACAGCCAGCCGTCCAGCCGGCCAGACGGACGGACGGACATCGTTAGATCCACTCAAAAAGTGATTCTGAGTCGATTGGTATACTTTTAAGGTGGTTGTTGGATGATTTTTTTTCTGTGCGTTACAAACATATGCACAAACACATAATACCCCAACCACCTATGGTGGTGTGCGTATAAAAACTAAATTATTAAAAATTTTAATAAAACCTAATTTTTATATTTTCGCACAAGACGAAAATAGCACAAACAAGTTAGAATGCTATATTCGGCTGTGCCGATTCTTATACACCCTTCAATATATTGTAATGTTTTTAGTGTTTAATAAATATTTTTTATTTATATATTGAATGTAAAATACAAATGAAACAAAGATTTATTTGATTTTTTTATATGTTTATATAAGCACTAAAAACTTTAAATATTTTACATTTTCACCAAAGTTGAATGAAATAGAATTAAGATTTTATAAATAAATAAATAAATAAATAATAAATTTAATACTTTGAAATTTCACTAAAGTTCGCATATCTTTAGGAAAGATATAATCAGTTCGATGCTAATGGACCGATTAAGTTCATTTCTTCAGCATAAAAATTTAGAAAAAACTTTTCGAGTTTTCTTTGTAAAAAAGAAATACCTAGGTCTTCAAAAAAAATTGAAAACCGGTTTAAAAAATGGAATGGAAAAATTTATTTTCATTCTCGTGAAATAAAAATTTTAGTAAAATTTTTATTTTGTGAAGTTTCGAATATTTAGGACATTTTCCATCGTAATTTAGATTCTAGCACATCATTGAAATGGTGTTTTTCAGTACTATTGCTATATGTATTCATTTAATTCTTTAGTAGCAAAAGTAATATTTTGGAATCACCGGACCATAATAGGTTAAGTTAATTTTTATGTGCAAGAAAATCGTTATTTAAGACAATCAATATCAAAAAACTATAAATTCGTGTAAAATAGCGACTAAACTTCAAAGACTTTCTTTCGATTCGATTATGACCGAGGTTTTAAAAGAATTTATATATAAATTCCTTGATATTTAAATATAATAAATACTTCGATACAATTTATTTGAGAAAATTGCTGATATAACCTTTTGGGAACCTAATGTATAAAATTTACCTTATTGCTTTTAAAGGGTTAATTATCTGTAATTGAATAGTATCAGAATATACCTTTCCAGTTTTACCATAAAATCCAATATATGTTAAAAAAATGTTCGAAATATATATAATTGCACGTTTAAATAATGGAAGTATGACAAAAAGTGTTAATAAAGATGTATGAATTATCTAAATATTCCGGGTGTTAATATGTCTCTAAAATATTTTGAATTAATTTTTTTATAACGTAAATAATCGAAAAAAAACTCTAAACCTTTTTTATATTTTATATGACAGTTTTCGGTGACCTTCATAAACGCTATGCAGTGTGAGCTCCAAAAAATTATGCAATTTACGAACGGCTGGACGGATTTAAATGAAATCTCAAATAGTAATAAAAGAGGTGTAGGTGAGTTTAAGTTGTGAGTTGAGTTTAGACCATATAAATCCACCGGGGGCGGGTCCACAGAGACCAAAAATTGGATATCTCGGATATGAATTTTTTTTAAAACGACGCTGATTCACTTTATCTGAATCGATTTGCAAGATTTTTACGAAAAACATCATCGCATTCATATCTTGTTTCTTTTAGTTTATGAGATTAAAACGTTTATTTCTTTAACGTACCTTGGTGAAGTTCTTTTTCTTTTTTTTGTTTTGTTAATTTTATTAACAAAGAATAGCAAAATCCTAGTAAGAAAGAATTTAAAAAAAATGTTTACTGAGTCAAAAGTTATAGGCATTTAAATTTGAACTTTGATAAAACTTGATTTTTTTTCCGTTTTCTTGCAAAAAAGTGGTCACGAAAGCAACAAAAAATATGCAATATCTTATTTTTTCCTGAGCTTCAAATGGGCCACACTGTTAGTTATTTATCCGATTCAGACAATTTTAAAAATGTTAGTATCAATTGTCATATTATCATACAAAGTCATTATCATATTTTATTTTAGGGCATATTTTAGCAATATGCTCTAAAATAAAATATGCCATTTATACTTTTGCACATTTTATATAGAAGCATAATTTTGCATATTTTACAGTTAAGCGAAAATATTGCTTATTTTGCACCCAATAGAATTTTTTATATATTTTTTCATTAATGAAATTTTATTTTTACTGTCACATACGTTTTTCAAATCTTATAAATTTATAAATAAAATTCCTGATAAATTGTATTAGATTTGAATATTTTTAAGTGCAAAAGTAAAAAAAATTTTAGCAATTGCTAATAAAAATAAAATTATTTTTAGCATGAAGATTTAAAATTTAGCCAAAAAAATAATGTTTTTAAAGCATATTTTTTAATTTTAAGGACATATTTTCCCATTTTAAGAGCATTTTTATGCGCATAAAGCACTTTTTTCAGAGCATATTTTTGGTTGCCCTGATGGTCAAAATCTTTTTCCATTATTTAAAATTTTTCCTAAGTAACATATATAGTATTTATATTTTCATTTAAAAGATAACTAAATACAAAATATTTCAAAGGAAAAAAATTTAAGAAAATAAATTCCTCGAGAATCAGGGTCTCCCGAACTAGACCTATTTTTTATGTAAATTTACAACTATCGCCTTAATTTCTCAAATCGCAAAGCTGGAATAAAAAAAATAATAATAATATTTTTTATAAGCTCCAATATGTTTTTAATTTTTTTTTGGTAATAGACATTTTTTGCTTCCCAATATCGGTTGGGAAGACAGTAAAAAAGTAGAAAATCCCATTTTTGGAAATTATTGAAAGTTTTTGATAATTGCGGGATTCTAAAAAAAGTGAATAACACTTGAAATTAAACATCAAAAAATCTACTCAGGCGTAAAATTTCATTCAGAAATATCCACTAATAAAAATTTTATTGCATTATTAAAAAATCTCAAATCGGTCCTTTTTCGGTATCATTTTACAAAAAGGTTTAACTTGAATCATAAAAATCTTTGACATCGGATATGTTTATTAGACTGCAGCAAAATTTAACGACCTTTGAAATTTGACCGTAACTACCCCTAGAATCGTTCAATGAGTTGTAGAGAGATATTGTGTGCATTATTAGTGAAATCAGATATCGTTAACCCGTCCCGCATCGGACCTGAAGTTTGAATGGTGTATTTATATTTCGAAAATTTATTTATGAAGTATTTTGCTTCGTAACAAAATGCTAAAGAATCGTAATCTACACATAATTATCTATAAAACAAGATATAAGAGAAAAATCGGTTAAAAAATGTTACGAATTTCCCAGACCATTAATGTGTATTAGACCACTTGTGTGAGGTGTACAAACATATTTTTAAAATTTTTGAGAAATGTTTAAATGAAATACTATTTTTGATTAAATTTGAACCATAATTACTGAAAAATATGTTTTCGTTTCTCTTGGATAATTCAAACTCCCTTTCCATGCTTGGTTAAACAAATTTTTTAAAGACAGTTTCACAACTCCAATTTCAAACTTTTAAAAATTTTATTAAATAAATTTCAAAAAAGGTAAAAAAAAACTATGCAGATTTATAGATAACACCATAGAAAATAATATTAAGGAATATTTAGGTCAATACCTTATATGACTAAGCTGTACCTGCGATTTGAATTTGGCGGATTTCGGCAAAAAGGCATTTTTTTGCAGTTTTTTAGTTATAAAGTAAATTTTTTTTTTACGGATATTCAGACTAAACAAAGTTATTATACATTTAGATGAAACATATCTCAGGAAATATATTCTGAAGTTTTTTTTTTGAAAATTGGACAAGGATAACCTTTCAAATAAGAAGTTCATAGATCAAATTTTAAAATATTTCAATTTTTTAATGAAAACGTCGCGAAAATTTATGTTTTTCATTTGGATTTGGCTGAATTGATTTCTGTGAGGAATTATGATGATTTGACATGACTTTATTTATCAAAATGAGGTGATTATCCTCTTATTTGTCCAAGATATTAATTAATAAAATTTGCTTAACAAATATTTAAGAAAGGTGCGTTTAAAAAATCCTGTCTCTAATCTCATTTGAGGTTTAAATTTGCTTTTTTTACTGCTAATATCAATGAAGGTCTTTCAGTTATTGTTTTATCGAAATATAGATAAAAGTAAATAAGTTTTCGTTATGTTTTCCTTAAAAATTTCAAATTTCCAAATTTTGAACTTTGACCTCCGCGTTTTAAAGATTATCCTTGTTCAACTTCAACATGTATTTTTTGAGACATGGTTTAACTTATTCTGTAATAATTGTGTTTAGTCTGAATATCAGTTCTAAAAAAATTTTCTTTATAATCAAAAAACCGCAAAAAATGCTTTTTGCCAAAATCCGCACACTTCAAATCACAGATACGGCTTAGTCATACAAGGTATTGTCCTAATTCTTTTTTTAATTTTATTTGCGATAATATTGTCTATAAAATAGTTTCATTTTAACTTTTTTGAAATTTGTTTAACAAAAATTTTAAAAGTCTGAAATAGAAGATTTGAAGCAATCTTAAAAAAATCTTCCTTTTTTTTTAACCAAGCATAGGAAGCAGTTTGAATTATCCTGCAGAATCAAAGACATATTTTTCAGTGATTATGGTTCAAATTTAAATAAAAATAACATTTTATTCAAATATTTCTCAAAAAATTAAAAATTTGTTTTTACACTCCTTACACAAGTGGTCTAAAACACATTAATGGTCTGGGGAATTTGTAATAACTTTAACATGTTTAAACCGATTTTGCTCTTTAAATCTTTTTTGATAGATAATTATGTGTAGGTGACGATTTTTTATCATCTTGTTACAAAGCAAAGTACTTAATAACTAAATTTTTCCAAAAATTGTAAAAAAACATATTTTCCCCATATAAACGCACCGTACAAACTTCAGGTCTGATGTGGCACGGGTCAACAATATCCGATCACACTAATATTTTACACAACATCTTTTAACAATCTACTGAATGAATCTAGGGCGAGTTACGGTCAAATTTTAAAAGTTGGTTGGTACATACTCGAGTTGGTCAATTTTGATACCATGTAGCTTATCTCGTATTATTGCAGGGTAAATAAAAGATGATTTTTCTAAAAGCTTAGGTCCTCCACTATAAATTTACAATACATTTCAATTCAATCCTACCAATAGTTTAGGAGATACAGATTTATTACCAAAATTTTCCGATTGTGGTGAAGGATATAAAAGTATTGAAATAAATCACATATAATTTTTTCTTAATCTGATTATTATCAGAAATTCTGTAAAATCTGACAGCATTTGATGGAATATCCAATTGAGAATTTTTTTAATAACCAAATGATAAATATTTATATATACGATATACACAATTTTATATAGATTTCATCCAAAAACTAGTTTTTACTCTCCTGAAAAGTTTTGAGAAATCTTTAACATGGAACTTTGTTTTCAGCGCATTTATGTTAAGTATTTTAATCGAATTGCTTTCAAAAAAAAAAGTAAAAAAAAACTTGTAATTTAAGCTTTTTTTAATTTCCCTAGAAATACTGTGAATTTCTGAGAGCAAGAAATTTTCTTTTCCGTTTTCCGGGAAGTTAAAAAGTCTAAAAATTTCCAAACTCTAAATCACTTTCTGTTTACAGACGAAACCATTTTTACCCTCAAACATAATGACAGTTTACCTCGAATTCAAAGAACTTTTCGATAATAATATTTTCGGGAGCCATAGAAGGCTAAGATCACAAAAGTAAACCTTAGCTAAAATAGATTAAAATAAAAATAAATATATTATAACCAAGGACCGGAAATTCATGCAAATGTATGTTTTTTGCCTTAACTCCTTGAACAGAGTAAACTAAATATCTTTGTAAATTAGAGAATTTGCTTCAAAATAGCATTGATTTGTTAGTGCATATTTATGCATATTTTGTTTAAGATGTTGATATTAAACAATATTTAGCCACAAATACATATTTTCGTATTACATTTAGCATTGAAAATTACATTTCAAAATTTTCAAAAGAGCTAAAAATATTTTAAAACATTAAAAACACTATGGCCAAATTAATATGTGGTAAGTTAATTCTTTAAAACCAACAATCACAGAAGGACGTTGATCATTGTAAAAGGTGCGTCATCAGAAAGTTCCATATTATCAATTATTAAGATGCGAAATTACTCAGAATAAATAATTTCATTTCGGAAAAGTATTGTCCTGAAATATTAGACAGAACAATATCACTGGAAAGTTTTTGGTATATCAGCCCTTGGATACCCTAAAACATAGAGATAAATACAGACTTTCAGGGTCAATTTTCCAGTCATTTATCTGAAGTTAGAACAGGCTCGTTTAATATCGAGTTATATATATAAAACATTTGTTTTTATTGTCATAAATTTTTGTAAAATATGGAAAATTAATTAATTCTACCAATGAAATTATTCTGTTTGAGAACACAATGAGCTATATAGAGCTACTCTTTATATTATTTTGGAAAAACTGATCTACCATTAAAACAACAGCCATCGAAAGAAGTGTTGCCAATACAGTTGTTACAATTTTTGATTCAAACGAAGATGTAATAAAATCTTTCCATATCATTTAAAAATGCGTCCATCACATCTATTAATGTCTAATGGTAATTTTCTATGTACAAAAGTTGTCTAAGGTCTTTACTATATATTTGTTTTTAATTTAATATGATATTGAATTAAAATTACATTTTTTTTTTTTTTTTTTTTAATAAAAATAAAGAAATAAGTACATATTTTATTTGTTTTTAAGGCATATTTTAACATTTTTAGTGTATTTTTTAAGCGCCTAAAACACACTTTTTAAATGCATGAACTTCATGTCCCTGATTATAACAATTCATTGTTTTCAAAGCTCTTAACAACATACTCTTTAAAAATAAGCATTGGACAAACAATTTCAAAATTATAAACAATACGAGCATGATTTAAAATAAAGAAGTTATATCAGACCCCATCCTTTGGACTATTAATTATGATCATCTAAATTAGGAACAATTAAAGCATGTTCTTGTATTTACTTGTAATGAACTATTTTTGCTAGGCAAAGTGATGAGATTTATGGCACAATTGTGCCATTTTTAGCACTATTACCTTTGCAAGGGCACTATGGTACTCTAGACACTATTTTGAATCTTTTGCGTACTAATTTAAATAAAGTTTATAGAGAGCATATCTCTAATAGTTCCACCAACTTTTTCGACAATTATTACAATGAAAAAAAGTACACATATTTTATATCATAATCAGGGCAAGTTTTTCAAAATTTTCGCTTAAAAAGTAAGCTTTTGCACAAGCATTTTACCAAAAATGTATAATTTTGAAGTACATATTTGAATAAACTTGCATATCGTGAATACCAAAATTTATTTTCTTAACAAAAGTGTTTTTTTTTATTGATTTGCTTGGAGGTTGGTTAACTTATCTATGTAAATAGTTCTGTAATTTTTTTAATACATCATACATAATTGTAAAGAAAAAAATTCATACATATCAAATATGACTATCAAATTCAATTTGCGAATATTTGAATATAATTTTATTTTTTTTTTTTTTTTTTTATAAAAATCGAAAACTATCAAAAATTTTAAAGTAAAAAATGCATATTTATATAAGAAAACACATTAATTTGTCCGTTTTTCTATGCAAATTTCTCTGCATATTATGTCATTTTTTCATGCTTTTTCAAGCGCCTATTTTTATTTTGTTCGTGCATATTTAACTTGCCCTGGTCATAATATAACAGAAACTACAAAATCCCAGCAAAAACTTTTTGGTTTTCGGTAATAACAACTACTTACTAAGTAGTTTGTTGGTAATGAGACGTCATTACTATTTGCCTACTCTGTATTACATTAATAAGTACTCAATAGTATAATAGCGCTGTAATACTGCAATCACGTGGATGAGTTGGCTGGAGCGCCGGATTAACAACCAGAAGGTTGTTGGTTCAACCCCATTCTGAAGCTGTTAGTTTTTTATAACAAAATGTCTAAAAAGATATTTTAAACTAATTGGAGTTTTTGTCGATTAGGATGCTATGTGCGAGATGGTGTACTGAGTAAGACGTTAGTCAGTAAAAACGAATGGTTAGTGTGTGTCCAAGTTCGAGTCTCACTGACGGCAAAATTTTTTTTTTTTTATTTTGGTTTTCGTTTAGGTACATATTTTTGAGTATCCCTAGGATCAAAAAATAACTACATGAATTTGTGGACAAGTCGAACAAAAATAACTAGATATTCAGCCAAAAAATAAGTAGTTCATTTTTGTTTCCAATTATACCTGCTAGCTTACCAGGAAAGCAAAGTTTTTGCTGGGATATTAAAGTGTAAAAGAAAAGCTTTCTCTTTAATTTTTGTTTAATTACTTAGAGCTTTTATACTTTCCTTGGCTACTAATTTGGTTTAATTCACTAAAAACTATATGTGACACAATTTGGCACTAAATTAATATCTTCTTTAAAAAATCATCAAAACTATCATAAAATATTCATTCTGGAAACGCTGTTTACTGGTCCGGCACAAGTCAAGCCATTCGCAATTAAAGTTTATTTACAATTTCCCTTAAATAACAAAAGGAATTTAATTTTCATTCACTAGAATCAGTGAAAGTCATAATATCATTTCAATTACCCCCAAATATGCAAAACCTCAACTGTCACTTACACTAATAATTAAATCTAAAACATTTAATAAACCACAAACTATTTAATTATAATTTCACTTTCACTGAAATTATATGAAAAACTAAATTCTAAATAAACAAAATTGAAATTTAATGAAAAAAAAAACTATAATACATAACTAAACAAATAAAGACACATCTACAAGCCTACATATTTGTGTGTATATTCTAATCATATGAAATAATCATGTGTTTCTAACACACTACAGGATTTGACCCTGAACTAGTTTCGGAAAAATTCCTACGGCATCATGGTTTTTGAAAAGCCGAACGACTGATAGACAGAGCAGTAGTAGAAGCTACCACAATTCACAATGCAATTGTTATTTACAAAGAGTGTCACAATAATTATGAATGAAATTCAATTAATTCACAAAATCTGCATAAATAGAGAGATGCAGACACACTTTTAAAATATGTAGACGCGTTTGTATACATATACACATATATATTACAGACTGGCACAATTTTATGTACAAATATCGAAGTATATTCAATTGTCGGTATTAGAAAAATTTAGAGTTTAATATATGTAAAACATTATGGAAAGGAATGTATTTTGTAAGTTTATAAAAACGTTGGATTATAACACGCTATATAGACAAACTGGCGGATTAAATATATATATATATATATATATATATATATAGAATAGGCCTTAAGGTATATTTCATATCGCTAGAGGGCTTAAAGTAGGCCACAAGGGGTAAAGGCTCCCCCTCCCTATATCTTCTTAACTAATAAATCAACTTTCTTGAAATTTGATAGGAAAATAGTGTAACATCTGGAACGAACTGTAGCCTATAATTTTTATTATTTAGGGCGTAAAATAGGACAAAAGCTCCCCCTCTATATATCTTCTTAACTAATAAACCGATTTTCTTGAAATTTGGCAGGAAAATAGTTTAACATGTTGAAGAACTATAGCCTATAATTTTTATTATTTAGGACAGGAAATAGGGCAGTTAAAGTCTTGAAGCAACTAAAGGCTAAAAATTTTTAACATTTAGGTCGTAAAATAAAGCAAAAAGTGTAAAGGCACGCCCACCCATCCCCACACACTTACAATATATTCCTTATTTTTTATTTAAAAACCAATATATTCACTAGAAATAAGTTATATTAGCTAGTTCCATATAAAAACTGTTTTAAAGAAATAGTGCAACACAACAAAACATAAAAATACATTTTAAACAAAGAATCTATACCTTTCATTTACTGCATTTACACAACATTTGGTGGATGGTTAAAATTGCTTCCTCTGTGTGTTTAGATTTTAGTTGCAGCATCGATAACAAATTGAATTTTGGCGGCAAAATTTCCATTCATTGCTGCTAATACTAGTAAACAAATTAGCAAAAGCTGCATTAGGAGTGTGTCTTTCTTCCTCTCACATTTCCATAAAGATTTACTAAACATCAGGAGTAGTAGTGACAGAAACATTTACAATTAGGGCTATGTGCTTGAAAAAGTAAAGTGGTTCATATGTATATAAACGAAACTAAAAATACAGAAATTTACAAATCGTTGCCACATTAAGGTGTAACATGTATTACAAATACGCAAAACATGCTTGTATTTAGATACAACATAGAAGTTCTATTTTATCTATGGTGCGTTAAAACTATTTATGTTTGTTTAAATGTGCGCTAAATGTATTTTCTCTTCACAGTGACAAAATATTTGACCATTTAGTAGAAGTGGTGAAGTTTTACACAATTTCAAAATTAATAGGATTATAATTGAATATAATTAATTTTACTTGTTTTTGCAAATGAAATTCACTACAGCAGAGTATGGACGATGTTTTGTGCTACAGTTTATGGTTAGAACATAGGAAGGTATTAACATTTGTCAAGGCCACTTTACAATTAACAAAATATATTTTTTTACACAGGATCAACAAAAAATTTTTTAATGAATATTTAAATAAATGAAAATTTTAATATTTTTACTATGGGTGACTTCCTATAAAGGGTGGTCCAAAACGCAATAACTCAGAAACCAATAAATACCAATATTTTCATAATTTTTTCACTACCTAAATGTTATAAGTTAAAATAATATGTGTGTATAATATTATGCTGGTCGGAATTGTATTTACTGTGTTATTACAAAAATAGGAAAAAAAGGAGAGAAAAAATTTAGGACATTTTGGGTATCAATTATGATTTAATTAAAATTATAATTCTTACGTGTACATTTGGTAGAAAGAATTATTTATTTAAAATTTGTAATAAATTTGAATATTAAATGAGGAAAAAGTAGTTAGTCCTAACTAGTTGTATATTTGACTAATTAATTATACAAGTTTATATAATTTATGTAGAATTTATTAGGAAATTTAGAGATGCGAAATATTTTTGCACAAAATTGAACTAAAACATAATCACGAATTCACTATAATGCAAATAAGAAATAAATATCTTAAAAACTGTATACATTTTTATAATAATAAACGATCATCTGAATGTCTTCTAAAGATTGAATATAATTGATCAATAAATTATAAACTATTGTAAAACCTGGTGCACAGAAATTATTCTAAACATAACAACACAAGTCTTAGTGATATATTTAATTATAATTAAAATATAGTATCCTTTCGGTTGGTTATTTTCTGGTGGGTTGCGGATAATTTCCAAATAATAATATTTAGGAATATCACCCTCAGTTTGTACCAATTAATATAGCAATAACAAACTAAAATTGTATCATCATAAATATTGCCAAATACTTAATTTTTGACGATCAGTCATTGTAGTAAATTGGTTATACGTTTCCAAATTTCAATTAGTGTAGTTTTGATATTGGAAGAACTCAATAACAAGGGTTTCTATTCATATAGTTACGCCGATAATCTACTCGTATCCGTGGTTGGATGTGAAGACGTAATGTTTGCCCTGAACGTAAAAGACTGAGACTCATAGACAGTGTTGCCAGTTTAGCCTTTTTAAGGCTAAATCTAGGCTCTTTATTTTGCAAAAAATTTCGCCTGTGGTGTTTCATTCTATATATCAATAAAGAACTAACTAATTTTATGAACTTACTAAATCGATTATTATAACTATTTTTTAATACGCTTTATTAAGCACAGAACTACATATATAAGTTAAACAAATTCGCATAAAAGCGAAAAATCACCCAAAAATTTAGAAATGCTCAATAAAAAAGGAATTATAATTCCAAAATAACGACAAATCACTTGAAAAAATTGGGTAATTTTTCATATGAAACATAACCCAAATTTGTATGTGAATTTTTTAAACGATACTTCAGTGGGTCATTTCGCTGACAGTCGTTTTATTTAAAAATTCAGTACATATCTTAAATAAATGTCGGAAATTACTGAAAACGTGAAAAAAGTTTTAAAACTAAAAAAATATTAGCTTTTTACTGGCTTTATTTTTTTAAGAGATTTAGCCATTTTTGGCCTTTTTTTGTCTTCTGGCAACACTACTCATAGATCCAAATCTAAATCACTTATATATTGAGTTTTCAGTCGCATGACACTTGTCATGTCCATTATAGGCGCCATGACATATGTCTCACTTTTGCCCTAGGAGCCAATTTGCACAATCTTTCACTACATATTTCGGTAATGGAGAAGGCTTAGGGAAGTGTTATTAGTATACGAGATGTTGTCTACAAAAAATGGAGATCAGCTGAGGTACACCAAGATCAAAAAATTATATTAAACCGATCTTTAAGGCAATTGAAGGAGCTAAGCGTATTTTCATATTGCCAGACCAATTTAACGGTAGTCCTGCGGAATTTTGAAGGTAGAGACGAAAAATTGAATCACTTATGAAAATAGCTCTCGACTAAGACAAACTATAAGGCTTGTTTTTTTATTTTGGAGGATCTCAAAAATACTGCTGATAGATAAAAAAAATAAATTTATTTCCTAAGTGCTGGGTTTTTTCCTAACTGTGGAATAAGCATTTTATTTTCAAGTAAATATTTATAACCAACCAAATATAACAGTAGCAACAAATTAAATTAAAAATCTTAATAGTTTAAATTGAAATTAAATATAAAATAAATATTTGTTATGAACAGGGCAACCAAAAATATGCAAAATCTTATTTGTTCCTAAGCTTCAAATAAACCAAACTGTTAGTTATTTATCCGTTTTAGATAATTTTAAGAATTTTGGCATCGAATTGTTACAGCATATTTTGGTCATAACAGCATATTTTTGCATATTTTACCCTTAGCAGAATCTTTGTCATATTTTCATAGAAAATACTTATTTTATAGCATTTTTTACATATTTTATACATAAGAGCATACTTTTGCATATATTACACTAAACAGAATAAATTTGCATATTTTACACTTAAGAGAAAAATTTTGGACATTTTGAAATTTAGTGAAATTTTCTTTTTACTGTCGTCACATCGTATTTCAATTACGATTCCCTAATAATTTTCGTTTTATAAATTGCTAATATATATATATATATATATATATATACATATATATATATATATATATATATTTAAGGGTTTAAGAGCATTTTTATGCGCATAAAACACCACTTTTAGAGCATATTTTTGGTTGCCCTGTTTATAAATTTATGTTGCTTTAACATGAGTATATCTTAAGCACTTTATAAGCTTTTATTTTGTTACCAATTCCTCAAAAAAAAATAAAAACAGATTTTACATAATTTTTATTTTATTGTTTTGTATGATTTTAATATACAGTAGCTGTACTAACTTTATTTATGTTTGCCATGTTTGTTTTTTTTTTTTTAATCAACAACAATAACAAATAACAAGTTGCAAGTTGTAAAGACAAAAACTTTAGATTCATGATAGTTGAACACATTTTTTCCTTAATTTGTATGTTTAAACGATGTATTAAATATAATTTTATTGTTTAAGTAAGTAATTTGAATTTAGCATATTTCTCTGCCATGAACAGGCTTATACATTTAAACATTTATATTCAGTACATAGACTCTCATATTGGGTGGCAATCAGTGTTGCCAGGTTAGTCTTTTTAAGGCTAAAACTAGCCTTTTTATTTTGCTTTTAGGCTCAAAATTATCAAATTGCATTAAAAAGGCTAAAATGTTAGTAGTTCAACAGCGAAGAAAATAGTTTCTTATTTGCTATTACAAATTTTATTTTTACAGAATCATCCATCCATTTAAGAATTTTTTTGTATTTATTCGCAAAAAAAACTGAGATTTTTATATTTAATAAAAACATATTATCCCCATCAATAACAGCTTAACTAATTTTATGGACTCACTAAATCCATTATTATAATTATTTTTTAATATAGTTCATTAAGTCTCTATATAACTATTTATAAATATAATTTAAAAAAATTCTCATAAAAGTAAAAAAATCACTTAAAATTTTGGAAATACTTAATCGAAAAGGTATTATAGTTCTAGAATGACGACAAATCACTTAAAAAAATTGAATATTTTTTTATATAAAACATAATCCAAATTTGTATATGAATTTTTAAATGATTTTTCATTGGGTCATTTTGCCGGCAGCTAAAAGATCTAATGGGAACGTGAAAAAAATAAGTTATAAAACTTCTTTAGCTTATTTTAAATTTCAATTTAGCCTCTTTTTTCTCATCTCCTGGCAACACTGGTGGCAAATAGCATTAGACATTTAACAGTCAACGCCGCCACATACTTCTTTACTGTATAATATAAATTCAAATTGTTCCTTTTTAAATAAAAGTGCATAGTTCTCTTATAATATCAGTACTTAAAAAGGGCTGGGTAATAGAAATTATTTTTATTTTATTTTTCATTTTTTTATTATTTTTATTTACTAAAATATTGTTTACATTTGAAATTATGCAAAAATTTATAACAATTCTTTGTAAGATATTAATTTTTATTTAGTAAAAATTATTTATGAATGAGTTGAGTTTAATAGAAGGAAATTAACTTCTCAGTAGGTTATGTTTTAGCAAGTAATTACTGTAGAAACTTTAGAGTGATTCCATGTCAAAACGGACAGTAATCGGATTTGATATCACCGATGTCAATGAATTTCACTACAAATATCAAATAATAAAATTTTGGATTCACATACCTTTCCGGTACAAAAATATAACGGTTTGAGAACGAAAAAAAGCTAAAAAATTTACAAAGATGTACTTCTTCAATCGCTTATAACTTCTAAACTATACATGGTAGATCTCTAGTTTAGTTTCATATTAAAGACAAAGATATTACCTTTACAACGATAAAGTTTTTTTATATCAAAAGTTTAAATATCAAAGTTAGATATATAAAAATCAAACCATTATATCTCAAAAAATGGTATTTTTAAAATTCTTAAACTCTTTTCCTTACGCATGTAAAATTTCCAAATGGACACTCATTTAGTTTAGAAGTTATGGAACAAAATAAAATCTAATTACTAATAACTTATGAACTATTCATAATAAAGTTTTAATTTTTTAATTTAATTTTTATCATTTTAAAAATAAAGATACTGACTTAAAAATGACATATAGTAAGTTAATTTAATTCGAAAGTTCAAAGGTCAAAATTAGACTTATAAAAATTAAACTATCTCCAAAAACTATATTTTTTATTCTTCTTTTTATTCTTAACAAAAAAATACCAAATGTTAACACAACTCTTCACCATACTCGTGCAAAAATCTTATGTTGGACACTATTTTAGAAATTACATAACAAAATATAAACTAAAGTCAAATTTTGTATACAAAATTTAATTTTTTTATATATGAGCTCATAAAAAAATATACTTTAAAATTAATTTATGTAAATTAATTTATGTAAATATTTGAAATTTTACATACAAAAAATTTGATTTTTACCATATTTTGCATCATAACTCCTAAACCAAAAGAGTGTCCAACCTGAATTTTTGGCACAACTATAGAATACAGTTAAAAATATCAATATATAATTTTTCTAAGAATTTTAAAATGCCGTTTTTTGATATATTCAGCTTTGATCTCTACATCATCGATTTTGACCCTTGAACTTTCGAAATGAATAAATTTTATACATATCATTTTAAAGCCAATATCTTTTTCTATTAAATGAAATGAAAATTAGAATTCTACAATGTATAGTTTAGAAATAATGAGCAATTAAGTATATACACTTTTGTAAAAGTTGTACAGTTTTTTTCATTCTTCAGTCTGAAAATTTGTGATTTGTATAACACTTGCAATAGGTAATATCTGCGGTGAATTTCATTGAAATCGGATATATCAAATCCGAAAATACCTGTTTTATGTCCATTTTAATATGGAATCACTCTTTAATTGTTTCAGAGTTAACAAAGTTGAAATAAATTTTATTTTGATAGAGATTTAAGAAGTTAAAAATAAAATATGAAGTATTAGAATGATTTCGAGATAATGTGAGTGAATTTTAATTTCTAGCATGCTAAAGGATCAAAGTTTAATAGATTCTATTTACATTTTTTTTCGAGAACACCGGAAGCTGTCGTTTAAACATTTTCTTTGAATTTGTATTTAAAAAAGGTAATATAAAACATGCCCTTTTAATATTTATATATTTTTTAGTTTAATTTGACTTAAATAATATTTAAATCATAGACCAGATTTTAATACTAAAAAAAAAACTTTTTACTTTTATTTTATTCGAAAAACAATCTTAGGTGTTTAAAAAATAATAAAAATTAATCATAATTTTTTTATTTTCATCGAATTAATATCACAAATGATATTTATTACAAAAGTTGAAAATTATTTTCAACTTTTTTCATCGGATGAAAAAAAAATCTAAAAACACCAATTTCATTGAACAAAAAAATATTTAAAATGTATTCGCACAATACATACAGAATTCAAATAAATAAATTAGTAGAAAATATTTTTTGAAACAGCAACAAAAGTATGAATAAAAAAAACATTTATTTGAAATTTTTTCATGCTGTAATTTATTTGAAAACATCCCAGAAGAAATTTTAGAACTTGTTCTAAAATCATTAGTTCCAGAATTGATGTGATCAGAACCACTTCGAAGTCTTTAAGAAATTCCCTAAAACTAGTGGTGTTGCAACCAATTCTGACACTCATTGTGTAGAATCGTATCGTGATTCTAAATTGGTTTTGAATAATGTTTTCGGGAACTAGTACTTAAGAACTAGTTCCGTATTACATTTACATCACTTCAAATGACTTTCTAGAGGTTTTTGAAAATCTTAAAACAGAATAACAAAATTAAATTGATCTCAAAAAAGAGGCCTTTAAGAAATGAATTATTAAAAAGAAAAATAAAATTAAATATAATAAAAATGATAATAATAATTGGTTCTTGAATCGTTCCTTAATGTTTCAATAGAACTGGTTCTGCATGTGACATAGAATGATTACTGGCTAGGTAACACTTCCACAGAACTATTTCTGTGGGTGACAATTTCGAACAAAAATCATTGGTCGTAATGCCAAACTAAAACATGCTATTTTCATGCGTTCTAGAACTTGTTGTAGAACTAATATATTTTTCCTGGGTATGTTGGTTTTTTTTCATCATGATGGATATTTATATTTTTAAATAAAAATCCCTCACATATTTTCTTTTTTTTTTTTGCAAACGAAAAAATATATTTTTTTAAACAGTTAAGATATTTATAAAGATGAAAAATGATTGAATGATGAAATGATTAAAAAATAAAATTAACAAGTTTTCGGGTGCTTCATTTAAACTATCTTTATATTACACAAATAAAAAAGATGAAAAAATTATGTTTTCTTTTGTTTAGAAAATTATTGAGATAAAAATTCTAAATAAAATTATACATAAAAAAATTATTGACTAAAATTTTTCAATTTACAATGTTTTATTGAATCAATTATTTTTTTAATAGGTTATAAATATTTTTCGTTCGTTTTATAAAAACAGGGGGTTATTGAATCAATTATTTTTTTAATAGGTTATAAATATTTTTGAAATAACAAATTAAAAGTTGACATTTGTTATAAAATTTTAAATCAAATATTATGAAACATTAGGAAAATATTTTGAAAATACTTTGCACGCCACTTTCAGCTGTATAAAAAATAACAAGTATTATTATGATTAAATAATAAAAAATATTAATATAATGAAAGTTTTATTAAAAAAAAAACTATATTTTAATAGTTAAATTATAATTTTTTTTTCTTTTGTCAATTTAAAGTTTGTGTACATAAAAATAATTTTTCAACTCAAGTCGTCCTCCACATCAGCTGTTATTTGCCGCTTTTTGATTTTACTTTTATTTTGTAAGACCAGTCAAAAATTCACTCAAAATAGTGGCAAATATTTTACAACTTGTGTTCACACTAGCGGCATTTTAAGCGGTTAAAGGCAAACTTCTAAAGCATGTAAAGCTATGTTCATATTTGGGAAATATTTGATCAAAATTGCGTGACCACTAGTTTTATAAAAATATTGTCTTTCATTGTTTAATCTTGCAAATGTTTTATAAGAGAAAATAGCGTCATATAAAGTTCGATAAAATATCTGCTATGATTAATGATAAGTAAAAAATCGTTTTCCATTAAAAAAGAGAAATTACAAAATATTTTATATAGTAGCTACGTCATTTTGGTCAAATATTTGACTAGTCTGAACGTACCTTAAGACCAATAAAGGTTCAAATAAACGATCTCGTCGAAGTAGCGACGATATATTACAAGTTAAATAATTCATAGTTTATTAAAATCGATATTGATTTTATCATTTTGAAAATAGGACGTATTTAATAAATTTTGATTAAACTGGACATTTATATATAGATTTTTTTAGATATAGTTCATTTTATTTCAATTACATTTATATATATATATATATATATATATTTTTTTAAATCGTAAAAAACTGAAAACAATCGATAAGCCTTATTGTTCTCATTTATCATAAAGCTAAATATGTTGTAAATAAATTGATCCATATTTAATCAATATCGATCACTAATTGCCGACTTATTCATAATTAAAGTTTGGTACCTCATTATAATTAATATGTATATATATATATATATATATATTAATATATATATATATATATATATATATATATATATATATACTTTATTATTTTTACCTAAGGTGCATTCACTGAATTCTGAAGAAAGTCGACATTTGTAACACCAGCCTTATGTTAAAGGGGAAAATGGGTAATTTTTTTAGGCATTTTAAATTTTATTTATTCCTTAAAAAAATAAAAAAAAAAAGAAAACAATGAATAATCCTAATTGTTATCTTTTATCATACAACTGAACTGTTACAATTAAAATGACACATATTTCATTAAAATCGATCACTAAATGTCGACTTTATTCACAACTAAGTTATGGATATCTCATATAAAATAAATAATTAATTGTATTATTTTGTGTATAAATAAAATGATGTAAGCAAAACTTGGAGGCAATATGAATTATAATTTATTTGTATTTTAATGAATCAAATCTGTCAATTGCTTCCCGAGATATGTAGGAATAATCCGCGTAAACGAATCAATTTTCTATATAATGATTGAAAAAAGCGATTAAAAGGTTTATAACTACACAACCATGTATATCGAAATTGACTAAGAAATCCCGTGATTTAGAATCATTTTTAAGCTCCGGTTCATTTAATTTCATGATTAATTCCTGTTTGTTGAAAATTTACCTGATGCTTTATTACATATTCGTTTCATTCTTGTTCATATAAACTTAATTTTGGTCAACCAAATCAAAGCATAATCGAGAGGAGAAAATGCAATTTAGCATAAACTATTTTTGATTAGTTTTAGCTCCCTTTTTTAATGATATTCATGTTCATAAGCATTTGTATTCAAGTAAATATGAAATTTATATAACGTAATATGTTTCTTATTAGTAATTTTACATAAACATAAAAGTATTTGTAAATAAATAAACGCATGTATGTAGAAATATAAAAATGTATACTGCGCAGTACTTAATTAAGTGCAGTAACAATTAAAATAGAAAATAGCAAAATTTTCCAAATTTTAAATTTGATCTTCAAAAATCGTAACATAAATTTCAATTCTCAATTATTATAGATTACCTTCCCTTTTTCTTTCTTACATTATTTTCTATTTAAAATCCTTACCCTGAACACATTCCCCCGACTTTTTTTTAGCTATATTTAAGTCTATAAACTCTTGATATAACCATCTTTTTTTTCTTCTGTAATTTTTTTTTTTTACTTTTCCTTCTTTTTTGTATTTGCTGTGTGTGTATGTGATTTTTTGCCAATTACATCTACTGGACCCCAGCAATTTTGTAACATCCGGCCAAAAGGCAATTTTTATTATTTTTGCCGATTTGAAACTTTGCAAATAACAACAGTGGCAACAGCAAAAAAAAACTATCTTTTGGTTTAAACTTTTTTCATTCTATATTTTATTTTGTTGTGTGTTTTTTTGAATAATTTCCCTCTTTTGGTTTAGCTACTCACACTTGCAAGCTTAGAATAGAACTTGTTTTAATAGATCAGTAACATGGACAGGTGGTGGTAATGTTGATGTTAGTGATGATATTGGGGTTTGGTACTTTGGGTGATGTTACTGCTGTCAGGGCTGGTGTTATTGATATTTTTATTTAGAAAGGGTGTTATGAAAAAAGATATTATTTATTACGTGCAATTTTCTTAGCTTTTAAATAGTTTTAAGAATAATAGCGAAAAAAAGTTAAATATTTTTAACTAAATTAAAAAATGACTGTTTTTCAAAAAACCGTAAAAAATCGAAAACTATCAAAAAATGAAATTTTATCTTTATCATAAATCTAAATGTGTTAGGAATAAAATTTCATTAAAATCAATCCGAAAATGTCGAAACTATTTTATTCAAAATTGTGTGGTAGTATCTTATATATAAAAAAATAAAAAAACTGTTTTAATAACTCCCATTGAAATGTTTTTATACCAATTTTAAATAAGATAACTTGACTAAATTGAAAACTGATTTGACTTTGATCTATTATTTTATTTGCAACATACAAAACTTTACGATAAAGAAGAAAATTTAACATTTTTAATCATTTTAAATTTTGAACGATTTTTAAAAACAAACAAATGAGAATGTTATTCGGTTTAGCCGAATCTATATAACCATCAACTTTTTAAAATTTTACTTTATATGAGAGGTGGATGGTAAAGTGGGCGGACACGCCTACTTTTGTTTCCAACTTTATATTGATCCTCGGACTATTTGTATAAAATTTCGTTGATGTTTCACCTTATGCGGGAGGTGAGCGGTAATGTACACGGACCACGCCCGTTTTTTGTTTCCAAGTTTACATTAGTTCTTTAACTATTCGTACAAAATTTCATTGATATATATGCTTTTTTGTTAAGGATATTGGCCGAAAAGAATAAATCGGTGTTACGACGGACGCCTTGTTTTTCCAGTATTTCATCCATAACTTTTTCAATACCAAACAAACATTAAAAAATTTCGTCCCCCTAGGATATCCACCCCAAGCCATAACGAGCAGATGGACAGAAATCGTTAAGATCGAAGGACCAGAATATATACACTTTATGGAGTCTTATATGATTATTTCAACATGTTCCAAACGGAATGACAATCCCAATATACCCGCATCAGTTTTTGATAGTGGGTATAAAAATGTTATATTTAAAAAAAATAATAATAATTTTTTTGACTAGCAGTATGATCACGAGCATCTAAATTTACTGAAAAATCTGGTGGTGCAGAATCAGTACTCTCTTGTATAATTGATGCAAATAATTGGCAATTGAAGAACTTTTTGATTGAGGCAAATTTGAAAGTACGATGTTTTTGTAAAACGTAAGGAAAATTTGTTTCAACAAATTGTATAGAAAACAACAAATAAATTTAAAACTTATTGTGCACCATTCTGTATATCCATCAAAATTCACCACTGTACAATGGGCAGAACAAAACTATTTTTGTAATTCTTAATCGGTTAGTCCGATTACACAGTAGCGGAGCTCAGGTTCTCAAAACTAGGAAACCTGACAAGCACATTTTTAAAACGCTTACCATTTTTTTCTCATCCGATTTCAAAGGGTTTTCTCTTTTTTCTTTAAGCTTAGATATTACTGATTTATTTTAAAAATATTTTGATTCTATAATACAGTACATTCCATAGTAAAGGTAATCGTCAATTTAATTATAATAAATCTAGATTTTCCGATCTTTATAAAGCCTGAATTCGATAGAGGAGTAGTTAGGCTTTATTTTACAGATAATATAGTTAAATAGACAGCCTTTCAGTGGGCCAAAGTTGATCATATTGAGTGTGAAAAAAATACCAATGAAAAATATCAAAAATAACACATTTCAATTTATTTTAAATGTTTTGTACTTCTGAATTAAACTAAGCAAAGTATTAAAAATTACAAAATTTTTAAAAAGGTATAGTGAAATTTCTAATGCAAAAATTTTTGAAAAGGTTAAATACCTTTTTTTTTGTCAAAAAAGTGACTTTTATTTTCATTAATTTTTGTCACGGACCAGATCGTTTCTTGATTATATTTTCTTTCACCCCATATTAAAACTTAAAAAAAGATTTGAATTAATAACACTTCTTTTTGTTAACCCCTATAAAAAAAAAATTGTACACTATTATATTTCTAAACATTGCACTAGATTTAAGTTTTTGGTTTCCTATCAATTTCCTTTAAGCAGTTAATTTTCAGCAACAAAAAATACAACAAATTTTTGTGGTCTCCTCAACAGGCCAAACCAAACGTCCATTCAATTATCTATCCAAGCAGCCATCCATCCAGGCAACCAACCATCTATCAAGCCATCTACCAATTTATGCAGTCACATAGACACACAACAAAATCAAAAAAAAAACAACGACAACGTTTCAACTAACTTGTTTTTTGGGTGTAACAAAAAAAGAGACTAAAACCAAATCAAAACTAAAGCAATCATATAAACGTCCGTCCGAAATAATCAACCATCAAACTAACCAACCGCTTATACGTTCAACTAACTCAGTAGTTGGATAGTTTTGATAGAGATGAGGTTTGATGATATGCAATCATTTGACTTTTTTCATACTTTTAGATGTTGCAGCTAAATTTTTTTTTTTTTGTTTTTGTTTTGATGTTGCTGTTTGTTAAAATTGCTACTTATCACCATCATTATTTTGTTTTTAAGGCTGCACAAAATTCGCAACAACAACAGCAACAACAAAAAGAAAAAAACTTGATGAATGTCGTAGAATCTAGACTTGTCGTATGATGTTCTATTATTTTGGTCTTTAAAGAATATTTTTTCAATATTTTTTCCTTTTTGTTGCCTTTAGAGCTTTTAGGTCTGTTATTTTTAACTTTCTAATGGCATTTTATAGGAACTTTAAACCATTTATGCCATTCTAGTTTTTGTAGATGTTCTTCTTGTTGTTGTGGTTATTTTAAATAGAATCTCAATTTGATGATTTTTAAATTATTGCAATAAGGTTGCTGCTGCTGCCGTTTGATTATTATGATAATTATGAGTTTGATGATAGTTTTGCCACAAGTTTTAACCATCCATTATATTTAATATTTATAAAGAAGTTACACCTTTAGCTGGTAGAATAAAAATTATAATTTTATGAAAGGAAATTTGAAAAATAATCTACATTAATGATACTAAATAAATATATAAACATTTTCTATATATAAGCAGAATAATCTGGACTAAAAGCATATACATATATATGAATTAAAGAAGATCCCACTGGTCGGTAAATAAAATTTTTCATCCTCCTTCAAAAGAAATATGCTAAACACGAATCAGCTTTCAGTTTTTTTATTTTTTTATTTATTTATTATTATTGTTATTTTTTTTTTTTTTTTTATTAGGTCGTGATTTTTTTTATGGCCATGTCTAATATCTCCAACTTAATAAGGCAAATATACGAGTATATTTTACCGATTTTCCGATTTAGACAATTGAAATACCAAAAGTTTCAGACGAAAATTATCTTGAAGATAAAACATATATCATAATAATATATGCACAAATCTTTATTTTATTCAAAACTGAGTTAAAATCCCATTTCAAAATGTACAAAACATTTAAAGATATGGTTAGAATTTGATAAAGAGTACTTTAGTCTGAATGTGAAGGCGAAAAAAAATGAAGAAACATATTATTTAGTAATTTAGTAATTTAGTAATTTGTTTGGAAACGACTATGTAAGAACTGGCCGCCGCACGAACACGCTCAGAAGTTAATGTCATTGGGCAAAAGTTTCATTTTTTTTTAATACCGATTTCCAAAATTTTAACGTCATTCAATTGTAAAAATATTGGAACTTAGATGACCACAAAATTAAATCAAAATATTGGTAATTGTGGAAGTATGTCACTTCCTGTTAAAAACAACTATTTCATGTTATTTTATAAAAAAAAATGTAATTTTTGTAAATTTGATCAGATGTGAATTATCATTATTCGCAAACTATTATCGATAATTGGCTGATTGTTTTTATATTGGTAGGATAATAGTCTTTAAGAAATGATATGACGTGTCACTGTACCATTTATACCTGCTGTATTATTAAATATTTTTTCAGGTACTATATTCTAGTCAAATTTTAATTTTAGTGGAATAGAACTTTTGAGAGTCAAAACGGGTTAACCAAATTTTACCACCAGAAGAAAGGCGAAAGTGTACTCTTTAACCCCATATATACTTTTTTACCTGTCTGGACCTGTCCGTAGAACACTTTTTCCATTTGAATGAAATTACTCTCAAAATTTATTCTATTTTCATTTTACCTGTTCATATGACTCAAATATAAATACCCCAAATCCTATAAGTTTTGATAGGTATCCTAAGTATATTATATAACTATTAGTTTACTACTATTTTTTTTTTTTTTTTTAATCTGTATAAAACATGGAGAGCTTCAGTTATATAGAATTATCCGAAGCGGGAAGATGTTATAAGTTACGTTCAAAGAAAAAGAAAATTAAACTTATATTCAATTGGACTTGGAAAATAAAATAACTGATTTCAACAAAAATTTAACAAAGCGCTACAAAAAAGTTGGATAGAGCAAACAAAGATTTTTATCAACTTTCAAAACTGGTTAAAGGACGAACTTTCTGTCCAGTTATCTTGTGTCTTGACTGACACATAGGCTTCATCAAGCTGCATTATATATCAAACCACATCAAGTCTCTTAAACCAAGTCCCGGAAAAATCATTAGATAATACTGATGTATATTAATTTGAATTATCGCCGCTACATACAAGAATACGATTCATGGAACATATACTAAAAATCAGTTATGATTTAGATTGTAAACCTACAGGATCAATAAGAAACAGTGACACCAATAAGGAGTTAGGAAGTTGAAAAAGGAAACATATTCAGGACGCAATTCTCAAATAAGGTATGATTACAAAACAAGGAATGATGGAAACACAGCAAAAATGTTCTTTTCAGATCCCGAAAGAGCGTCTGAAATAACACGTGTTGATATCAATTTCAAGGTTTAAAACAATTATTGATATACTTGTGTACAATGAAAAAATTGATGCTAGAAAATTTGGTAATTAAGCGAAGGAAACTGCACGAATATAAATATCCATGGAGAAATATGTCTGCAACAGTTCACAAAATACTTTATCAATGAGAAGATGTCATTAAGCATCATTTAGTACCACTTGAAGATCTATCAGAGGAAGCCCAGGAAAAAATTAATAAAGATTACAGATTTTAAAAAGAGCTGAATACCAGACAAATATCAGGAAATTATACATATGAAGATCTATTTAATATATTACGGCCTAATTCAAAAAACAAAAAATCCGCATTTTCATACTAAATGCCGTAAAAAAAATTAAAAATTCAACTTTGGCCTTAAATTTCACAACAACTAGTGAACAGATTTTAATGAAAACAAAAATTGGAGAAAAATTCAAGAAATTATCCCTCCACCAAAAAAAAAAACTAAAATATCTTTATCGATTCAAAAGTTACAGAGTTTTGACCGATGAAAAAGCATCTGAGCCACTGTGCGCCGTCCTAAAGGGAAACAATTCCACGTTAAATTCACGAAGATGATTGTTTAACAAGCAGGAAGAAATACAAAGATTTGAGAATGCTTTCAATGGCATGGTGTTGATCCTATTTATCGCACTGATAACACTGGTCAACACAATTCTTGTTTCCTATATTTTTTCTGTTATTGGATATTTCTATGGTTCTGACTATGAAAAATATACTGGAAGATTGCTAATAGCTTTACTTTTAGAAATACACCGTTTTATTATTTTGGCAAAAAATTAATGCATATGTTAACAAAATTTCTATCGAACACTATCAAATGATCTTTTACAAAATTTTCTTGAATGGGCGACTTTAGGTAGATCTGATTGCAAACTCCCACCTTCCCTGATAACTCTCTACCATAAAATCACCCAGATTTTGTGGAAATCGGTCTAAATGCGAATGCGGGAAGTGGATTTATATGCTCATGTTTCACCTCAGCTCTTGCAAGTTCGATAGCATACACTCAACAAGCTCGACATGGTCGTCAGATTTCTTTTTGCCTAGGAAATTACTCATAATTAAAAAATAATAATTTTAAGCTTTGGATTCGACTTCAGTCATTGATTTGACAAAATTAGGATCTTTTACGAGTTGCCTAATCTGTAGCCCATCAAAAATATCTGCTTTTAATTTTTCCGTACTTAATCCCGGAAACTTGCGTGAAAGAAAATTGAAACATTCGCCACTTTTGTCAAGCGAATTCACAAACTGTTTCATTATACCGAGTTTAATATAAAGTGGTGGAAGTATGGTATCGGCTAAATAAAGGCATGTTTATAACATTTTTGTTACCAACTTTTAGCTTTTCCCGCATTGGCTAAACTTTTTGTGACCGATGGTGTTGTTTGTCAAGAATATCCCAGAGACAATTAAAACAAGGGAACTTTGTATACTCACTTTATTGACCTAAAATAAAGTTAACCATTTTTAGATCAACACAAATGACTCAGTTGTGGTTTTGATACTTAATTTTTTCCATAACCTTAGAAACAACTGCGTATTCTTTTTTTAAAGTCGTCGAATGGGCAGTAGTTATGGATCCGTACTTGCTATTGTGCAAAATACACTTTAAACTTCTTTTGCTGCTGTCTATGAAAAGACGCCAATCATTAGGTTGGTACTTTTCTAAACCTATCGGTTGCAAAATACCACCAATATCGTTACAAAAAACTAGATTCTTTTCTTGAGAAAAATACGGTAACAGGTTTTTTTCTTGGGTACGATAAAATGTGATCTTGGTTTCCACAGTAAGCAAATTTTTTTTTTTTTAGCGAGTCGCAAAAATTTCAGAAACTTCTCTCGGTAAGTTCAGATCTCTTACTAAGTCATTTAATTATTTTTGATTAAATCGTTGAGGTTCTGAAAGGCTAAATTTGTAATATGGATGAGAGCTTTTACTTGACGTATTTCGTTCGGTTTCAGAGAGATTTGGTTCATCAGAAGATTGGATTCTACTTCTCGTGATTTTAATAAAGGTCGTCGAACAGAAGATTAGTTAGGATATGACTATTTACTTCGATTGTCAGGGTTAATTCCGTTTATTTTCACAACGCAGAAATAGAAATCGTCATGATGGTTTCGAGGTTCTCGCCAAATCATGGGTGTTACCAACATTACTGCATCTCTTTTCCCGCAAAAACAATCTGGATTAAACACAAAAAATCTTCTTGACGAAGTCATATCGAAAACAGCAATAAAATATATTTTAGTGTCCAATAAAAAAGAAAATCTAAGTAAAAATATTAAATGAGGGTAGTTAGCTATAACCCAAAAACAAAAGCTGTTAGGGAAAAATTGTTACAAAATACGCTTCAATTGGAGATAGAAATTAAAAAATCACAGGAAACGAACAATTTTTTTTTTTCTTTTTTTTTTTTTTTTTTTTTTTGAGCAGTGTAATATAATGACATATTGGAAAATGTAATGTTTCATATGCCGTAGAGAATATGCCATTATTTTGGACATTCGAGCAAGATAATGGCCCCACGCATAGCTCGAGGTTAGCAGAGAATAGGTTCTCCCAGAATAATGTCCGTGTTTTAAGCTGTCCAAATCAATCTCCTGATATAAAACCTATAGAGAACTTGTGGAACGATTTGAAGAAAAAACTGTCGAAACAAGTTCTGAAAAATAAAGACGAATTTTAGGGGAAAACATAAAGAATATGGTATGAGATTCCATTGGAAACTTGTCAGAAGTTGATGGTTAATATACCCATATGAATGCAGAAAGTTATCCAAAATAAGGATGGATGTACAGCTATTAGTCCTTGTTTAACATTAATAATATTTAATAGGAACTTAATTTGTTTTTAATTTATATATTTTTCTTTAAATATTTCTATTATTATGAGCATCAAAATGACTTACATAGTAATACAATTGTCAAATTTACATATAATGCAATATTATTTATGACTTCTTTTAGCTTTCCTTTTGCTTTATTTATTGATAACAATAAGTATAGACTGATTTTTTTTTAATGAACGAACATGTTTTTTCCTTCTTGATTTTTTTTTATTTTATATATAAATCAAACTTATGTGATCTATTATATTAAGAAGGGAGGATTTTTTTTTTTGCCGACCAGTATGTTTAAACTTTAAAATTTCTATTTCAAAATCCACCAAATCATATTACACAACTCCAATTAAGTTTATTTTTATTCCACAAAAAATTCCCCATTTCTTTAAAACTATTTCATTATACTTTTGAAGAAAAAAAAAATATGTTATTTGTATACAAGCTCTCCTCTATTCAAAATGTAATTTATTTTGCATGTAAAAATGTGTGTAAAAATCTTGTAATTCATGCAGTAAGTAAGTGCAGCCAATGTTGTTGAATTTAATTTTGACTTGTTGCACAAAAACAAAGTTTTTATTTTAATATTTTTTTAATTTTGTTGCAAAACGTTGGAAAAAAAACTGAAACAATCTTCAACATAATTACTTGCGTGAGTAGTAGATAATAATTAATTTTGTATTACTTTCTGTTCAACAATTAGTGTAACCCAGCAAATGAGTAAGATAGGGCTAAATAAAAATAGCAATAGAAATGGGAAATAAGCTTAAATTGAGCTTGATCTTTTGGCGGAACTGCGACAAAGCCAGTGTTCCATGATTTTACTACATTGGGTATATTGTGTCTTCCCTTTTTTATTTTAGAGGTATGTAAAGCGTGATCCATTTCGAGGTTCCCTACTTTTTTAAAGAAAATAACACAGCAAATTCAAATTTAATTGGGAATGTTTACCAGCATTTGAAAGAACGTTCTTTGGCATTTATTTTTTGAAGATTATGTCTATTAAATGTTGGCCGCTGCAAAAACATTCCGAACATTCGCAGATGGTTCATCCGTTGAGTCCAATTTTTGATGACTCGTTCAAGCATTTCGACTGGTAACTGGCGAATGACCTGAATCGAAGCCGGTTTTTGCGCATTAACTTTAGACTTTACATATCCCCACAGGAAAAAGTCTAACGATGTGATATCATACGATATTGGTGGCCAATCGACCAGCCCAAAACGTGAAATTATGTGCTCACCGAAGTGTTCTCTCAATAAATCCATTGATTGATGCGATGTGTGGGAAGTGGCGCCGTCTTGCTGAAACCAAATGTCGCCGAGATCACGAGCTTCAATTTCAGGCATCAAATATTCGGTTATCATGGCACGATAACGGTTGCCATTGACGGTTACGTTTGCACCGGCATCATTTTTAAAGAAATATGGACCGATGATTCCACCGGCCGATAAACCACACCAAACCGTTGTTTTTTCTGAATGAAGTGACAGTTCTTGAATCTCTTCAGGTTGCTCTTCATCCCAAATGCGGCAATTTTGTTTGTTTACATACCCATTAAGCCAGAAATGGGCCTCATCGCTGAACAAAATTTGCGTCGAAAACGTCGGATCTTCTTGGGCTCTTCAAGAGCCCATAGAGCGAAGCGATGTCGCTTGGGAAGGTCGAGCGGGTTCAGTTGTTGCACAAACTGTATTTTGTATGCTTACAATTTAAGATCTCGACGTAAAATGGACCAAGTCAGTCCGAGTTACTAAACAAAAATAACATAACATCATGACACGACTCACACGCGATCTGTCAAAAAAGGCTATTGGAAAAAATATCTCTACTTGAATCACCCATTATATCCATTTCACCTGTATACACTTTTGCAGCATTTTCCATTCCATAATATTTAATCCAATGATACTCCGACAAAAGAAGAGAATAGATTAAAGGTGAAGTTTGCATCCGGATCGATGCCAATATATTTAACCCTATTACAAAAATTGGATTCATTATTAATCAAAATTATGAAAAGGAGATATATTATTAATTATTTAACGGAAAAGAGGATAAAATAGATGTAATGAAGATTTTTGTAGAAGAAAAATTATACTTTACTTTACATTCATAAATATCAAAATGTTTAAGCACTGCACACTGGGCCAACATAATTTCTTTTCAGCCAAATGTTTTTATTGCTTTTTGCAGAAGTGAAATTACGAGTAAACTGGACATTTATAGATCCAGAGGTTATAACACTGCATACGGGCCACAATAATAGTTTTTTAGAAAAATTTTTGTTATCGCTTCCATATATCGGGGGCTTATATTCAAAAAGGGCTATCTGCAGATTTCCAAAACAAAATAATTGCATCAAACTCTTTAGTTTTGTGTCTTTTATATATGGTTTTCATATTAAAGTCAAAAGTTAATTCTAAAACTATGTTTTTCACTTTTTGTTTTTGGTCTATCTACAAACAATATATATATTTTAAGGAAAAACGGGCAATCTAAAAGTTTTTGTTTGCTTTCCAATATAGTGTAACATTAAAAATTTGTAAATAATGAGAACTTTCCTCGCGTTTCTCAAAAAAAAATTGTATTGAGTCATATAAAAAGTATACGAATTTTTTTTTTTTTTTTTACTAGATGGTGTTAATGCCCATATATCGGGTAACACTAATTCGATTGTGTCAAACGGTTATTTCTTTAATTCATCGCTCGTGTAAAAAGTTATATTGATTTCAAAATGAGTGAAATATGTGAAGAAATACGCTATGCGAAGCTTTTCACTATAAAAAAATTAAAAAAAAAAACTCTGCTTAAACGTTCCGAACAATTTTTTGTGGAACGGTGAGAATGCTGTGATTGAACGCCAGACCCAGGAGTAGGTTGCTCGATTCCGTTTCGCAAATTTCGATGTCAAAAATGCACCTCGCTCTAGTCAGCCAGTCACTGGAAAAGTGGATGAAATTTTGTAACTAGTGGAGCCAGGCCGGCACGCAAGCTGTCAGGAGATAGTGTACTCACTAAACATCAACCACATGACTGTTTGGAATCATTTTAAAAAGGCTAATTACTCAAAGAAGCTCGATGTTTGGGTGCCACATGAATTACCGCAAAGAAATTTAATTAATCAAATTACCATAAGTAAAACGCTGCTGGAACGCAACGAAATTTAACTATTTTTGAAGCAAATCATAACGGGCGACGAAAAATGATTTAAATATGAGAATATTAAATAAAAAAAAATATTGTTAAAGGCCGGTGAACCTCCAAAAACGACTTCAAACTTTACCTTTCAAACACGTGTTCGTTTGACACAATCGAATTAGTTTTACCCGATATACCGGCGTAAACACCATCTAGTGACAAAAAACCACGGACATTTTTTATATCATCCAGTAATGCCAGACATAATTTGTGAAAAATTCATTCGTTTTGCAAAAAAAAAATCTCTTTTTCCCTATTTTCCCTCCTCCTTGCGGGTCACCAGTCCCGAACTGTTTGAAGCTCAACTGGTAGTAGTCATTCTTGGCTACGAAGTCCGACCGGTGATTTAATACTGGTACCACGTGAGCTCGGTGTGGAGTTGCATTGCAACAGGGTGCCGTGACCCATAGATCGGAAGGAGTTTAGATATTCTCCGCTCCTAACCAAGGGAGAAGTCATGCCCAAATACATGACTTCAATTTCGTACTCTAGAATGGATTCGGAAACTTTCAATTTTATTTTGGAACGAATGGCCTCGAAATATTAATTTTTGTAAGTACACTTTTCCAAATCATTATATTCGAAACGACATATCAATAATAAATCTGCTGTCGTTCTTATTGTGGCCCACCATGTTCAGTTCTTTGCGCTGGTCCGAAGGGTCTTAGCAAATGTTGGATTCAAGAAAAACATAGATTGTTGTTACTAGACTTCACAAGATAATTTTAAATTTTTTTCATAAGGATGAAATATGGATGAATATAATTAAGAAATGCTTAAAGTAATACAAACGAAATTCAAAACAAAACAATTGATCAGATTTTTAGAAAAATTACAAAAAAAATATAAAAAAAATTTTGTCAAACATGTAAGAAAAATTGAAAATAATGTAAAAAAATAAATAAAAATAAAAAACTAATATTTTCAATTAACCGTTTGATTTATTTAATCACCTATTTGATTGATATAATTAAAATATAAAATTAATTTTATTTAAATATTTAATTAATTTAATTAAAAGTTTATTTAAAGTTTGCATTTTTTCAAATAATTTTTTTTATTAAAATTTTAAAAGTGTTTAAATGGAAAAAAATTTAATTTTTCAGTTATTAAAATTATTAGTAATTAATATAATCACTTTAGTGAAACGTGCAAATTTAAATATTTTTTCAACTGAATGAATCATTTTAGTAATAAAAATCATTTTTTAATTTTTTCTATATAGATATAATACTAATAAATCGTAGAAAACCGAATTGAATAATGTTGAAAAATTAGTGAAAGAAACAGTTTTTATGCTCTCCTCAATGATTGGGGATTTGCAGATAATCCTTTTTTAATATAAATATTTAAAAAGATTTTCTAAATTTTAAAATTAAACTAAAAATGAAAACAATAAAAAAATACAATAAATTTTTAAAATAGCAGGAAAGTTTTCAGGTTCAATACATGTTTTTCTAAAATGTTTATATAATAATTTTTTATAATAGTTCTTAAAGAAATAAGTTTAATAAATAAATGAATTAAAGGTATTTTTAACTGCTTTAATAATAACTCATTCTCATATCTTTGAAAATATCGAATTGTTATACATATATCGCAAATAGTCACCAATAATGCACATTGGGACATTTGGTCAATTTAGAGTAAGAAAAGTGAAAATTAATGATAAAGAATTAAAAATTGGTATAAAACAGTAGGCACATAAACCTTTTCACATTTTATTGTGAGTCACACCTTAACGTCAAGTTTTTCTTTCCCAACTTCTTTATTTCACAATTGAGCAGCGCGTTAAGATTGTTGAAGCGACGAGGCACACTTTCACCTCAGTGGATTCATTAACAAGCAGAATTGCCGCATTTGGGCAAATGAGAATCTTCGAGTGATTGTTGAAAAGCGGATACATCCACAAAGAGTGACAGTTTGGTGCGGTTTATGGGCTGGCGGCGTCATCGGGCCGTACTTCTCGACCAATTAGTTACCGTGAATGGTGTTCGCTATCGAGAGATGATAACGTACTTCTTGTGGGCAGAAGTTGAGAATATGGACCTGGACGATATGTGGTTTCAACAGGATGGTGCTACTTGCCACACAGCCAACGAAGCAATGGCTCTTTTGCGCGAGAAATTCAATACTCGTGTTATCTCACGTCGTGGCGATGTTAATAGGCCGCCTCGATCATGTGCTTTGACACCGCTGAACTTCTTTCTTTGGGGATATTTAAAAGAAAAAGTGTACGTCAATAAACAAAGATCAATTCAAAATCTAAAGTATGAAATAATTCGGCACATTAACGACATTGAACCTCTATTATGTCTCAAAATCATTGAAAATATGGACCATTGGATAGAGGTATACCACCGAAGCCGTGGCCGATATTTTTTCCACGCATAATTGTCGTAGATCCGAATATCATAATAAAAAAATATTAAAATAATTCTCTGAAAATTTTTGATCTATTTAAAATTAATATCGTGCGTTTTGGTTGGACCACCCTGTATTTATCTTTTAATTTAAATTGTAACTAATTTACCCTGTAATGGTGTTATTTGAAAAGTACAAAAAAATAGCGATTTTACAATGTCCGTTCGTCTGGCTGGCTAGCTAGAACAAAAAATATTTCAAATGTACCCCGTGAAATTAAAGATTGATATGTTATTAAGTAATCCCCAAAATATTTCGGTTCAATTATTTCGCTCTTGTGATCTGGAACATTTTTAAAATACCTCCAAACACAATTTTTAACTTTTTGTCAAAAAAATACAACACATGTCGATTAATGCATAATACTATCCCTACGGGAAATTGGTGGCAATTCAGCAATAGTACCACTTGAGTGCCAAGTTCCTGTTGACACAACCACGCTCTCTAAGTATTTCAGCGTGCTCGTTAAATGCGCAATTAGCAACGCGCACGCAATAGCAATCTATGGCTGAGTATTTATCGTGCAAGATTATAAACATTGGGATAAGTGGGTTCGATTCGGGGTGCCACCATAAAATTTTAAGTAAAAAATATATTAAAAAGAATCCATAGAATTGTACTTATTAAATAATAATAATAACAATAATTTCTTTTTTTTTTTTTTTTTTTTTTTTTGAAAGGCTAATTCTGAGACTATGAAAATGTATATTATATTATGACCCGAATTGAACAGGTACACTTAGACTAATACTGTGACCGATCTAACAGCACTTAAACGGCGTTAATTAACCACTTCCAATGACGTGCTCATGTGAAAGTGAAAGCTTCTTGTTATATAAAGTTCCGGAACTAGAACCGGTCACAAACTTGAAGAATCTGTCACGTGACTAGTTTTAGACCAGTTCTATTTCCTCTAGAGATGCGACAATTTTTGAGTCATTAAATATTGCCTCAATAATTTAAACGGGAAATAAAAGTATATACGATTGGATTAATAAAATCTCTAAAGGGTTTTGCAAAGTTAGTTTGAATTTCGATTTTATGGACTTATTCAACTTCGGATATTTTGAAACCCTTTTTTCAGTACGTGTGAAAATATAAATTTTTAATCATGGTATTTACGAATACTTATTGTTTTGTGTAATGCAAAACTTCACTTAGATATTATGTAAGATTTTTATTAAATATCGCACCCATTTTACGCCCACATTTCAATATATGAGTAGTCGCGTTATTCAATCGATGTAAGTGATTGTTAATTTTTAATGATATGGTAAATTTTAATGATTGGTACTCTATAAAACAACAACGACATATAATAATACTTGAATTAAGTAATTAAAATGTTTTTTTTTTCAATCATATTGAAAAAAGGTTTCTGAAAAAACTTTAATTTCAAAAGGCCATAAAACCGAAATGTTAAGTTAAATTACCGGTACGCTTTCATTTTGCGTTGTAATTGAGACAATTATTTCTTAATACACAGTACAATGAGCAAAACATTTTTTTAAATTCGTTTCATTCTCATGAAATTAAGATTTTTGTAAAATTTATTATCAATTCTTTCAGACACTTTCCATCGTAATTAAGATTTTAGAGCATTATTTAAAAAAATTTTATTTAATACTATTGATATATGTATTAATTTAACCCTTTAGTAACAAAGGTAATATTACCGCACAATACTTTGTCCCATAGGAAAAAATCAGAAACAAAATTATGCCATCAATGTTAGTAAATCTTATATTCTTGGAAAGCTAACGTAATAGCTTAACAAACCATGAATGAAAAGGTTTAAGTTTTTCCATTTGTTAACAATAGAGGGCGCCAAAGTCATACAAATTTGGGCACAATTTGCGTACGTAAAAAGTGTTTCTGTTATTTTTATAGAAAAAATTTCGCTAAAGTTTTATTTTTTAAGCTATTGATTCAAAGTTTTACTTTTTTTTAAAAAGGAAGTTCTATTTTAAGAGTAAGTTATTATTATTTCTATTTTCAATTTCACGTATTTATTTAACCAAAAATCCAATATTAGATGGATTTTAATGAAGAATAAACATTTTTTTAGGAAAAACATGCTATTTTTTAATATATTTAATATATAATGTAAAAAGTTGCTTAAAAATATGTCCAAAATTTTTACCGCAAATTTTAAAATCTTATGTTGGCGTAAATGCACCATTTAACCATTTGCCAAAAATAAACATAGGACAACATTTGTAGCATAACTAAAAATCAAATAAATTGTCCAATTAAAAAGTTCAAACCAGAATTTAATAGAAAAACATTTAAAATTTTCACCAGTCTAATGAATTTTTTAAAATGAGAGCTAATTTTAAGAAACCAGGTTATTTTAATCAGTTTTTTTTTTTTTTTTTTGTAATATTTACTAAAAAAAAAACACGTATGAATATTATATAAAAAATATTTTTTGAACGCAAATTTATGAATTATATGAATTTTCCTTGCAACCTAAATTCCTTACTTTTTTATTAAATTGCATGTATGTTAAGAGCATAATTGTGTACAGCAAAAGTGTATAATTTCAGCTTAAAATATGTGAAATTGTAGAACTTAATGGTAATTTTAGAAATAAATGCATAAATATTTAAGCAATATTCTACAAAACGAAAATGAAATCGACGAAGTTAAAAAATTTGCATTTTATCAAAGAAACCAAAAAAAATAAATAAAATATATCAAAATTTTAAAAATTTTTATGAAAACTAAAGATGTTGCTACTTTTATCATATGAGGTGTACATTAATAATAATTTATTGTGTTTTCTGTTTAAAAATTAAATAAAAAAGAAAATTTTAAAATATATACATATATGCGGAAAATTTTCGGAGAGGAACTTATATGGGAACTAAGGTAAATTGTAAACCGATTCTTTTTAAGTTTGGGAGAATGTTTTATACAGCTATAAAACTTGTTATTGTCAAATATTATTTCGATACCAATATTTATAGTGATTTTCGGAAATGGGTGGAGGCTATGGTCCTACTGAAATTTGGCGCAGTGCTTGTAATATATTTAAGCGTTGAAACCCTACTCTGGAAGAACATTTGTAACCAATTTCAATGGACTTGATTCTTATTGCCAAAATAATCATATGTGCTAAATTTCATCAAATTTGCTTTAAATTTTCATCAAAATAACTTAAAAAAGGTATATGAAGGTGAAGGTAGATAAAAGTAATATAAATGTCAACGTATCAATTTTGGTCGCAATCTGATTATCAAAAATATGTACCTAAACGAACACAAAAATAAAGAAAACAGAAAAATTTTGCCACCAGTGAGACTCGAACTTGGACACACACTAACCATTCATTTTTACTGACTAACGTCTTACTCAGTACACCATCTCGCACATAGCATCCTAAGCGACAAAAACTCTATTTAGTTTAAAATATCTTTTTAAACATTTTGTTATAAAAAATTAACAGCTTCAGAATGGGGTTGAACCAACAACCTTCTGGTTGTTAATCCGCCGCTCTAGTCAACTCATCCACGTGATTGCAGAACTACTGTGATATTATACTATTGAGTACTTATTAATGTAATACAGAGAAGGCAAATAATAATGACGCCTCATTACCAAGAAACTACTTTAATAAGTAGTTGTTATTACCGAAAACCAAAAAGTTTTTGCTGGGAATGTTCCAGTTCTGGTTGAAATTTGATTATAATTATAAAAAAATATGATTTTTAAAATTCAGTTCATACAGGAGGTGGGCGTATCCTTAAACCGATTTGACTAAAATTCGGTACATATATAGACACCACAAATATATGACAATGTTCCTGTTCTGGTTGCAATCTGATTATAATTATAAGAAAAATATCATTTTTAAAATTCATTTCATACGGGAGGTAGGCGCGTCCTTGACCCGATTTGGATGAAAATTTAAATTTTTCTTAATATTCCTACAAGACACTACGGTGGCAAGTTTTATGTTTCTACGATAATTCCTCTATTTTTGCCGATTCCTTATATGGTAAGGAAATATTGTGCACCGGTCCATAATAGGTTAATTTTGTATGGCAAATAAATGTTTGGTTAAGAAAATAAGTGTCACCAGAAGTATAAATTTATTAAAAAAAAAAACTATGAATTCATGTCAAATAGCAAATAAATTTTTTATTCGATTATTAACGTGGTTTTAAAAGAACTGATTATATATTTCATAAATTCATTGAAATTTAAGTATACTAAATACCTTATTGCAACGAATTTGTAAAAATTTATCCATTTGCAATTAAAGGGTTAATGACCTGTAATCTGCAATGTTTCAGAATAGTCTTTACCCAATATTCATTTTTAAAAATATTCAAGATGTATAAAATTACATGTTTAATTAAGAAAATATGAAAAAAAAATGTTAATAAAATCATAATATTCCGCGAATGAAAAGAAATGTAAGAATTATATGAATGGATATTCCAGGTGTTAGAATGTCTTCATTAAAGTTAATTTTCTTATAACGAAAATTTTTTCGAAAAAACTGAAACAAATCCGCATTTTTAGAGGTGTTTTAGAAATGGTCCAGTTCACGGAAATGTAAACATTCAGATGTAATATTTTGGAAATTATATAAAAACATGTTAACATTTATTTTTGCAGGGGTACATTTACAACTCTGTTTCATGAGGCACTTTATTGTCTATAAGGACATAGGAAAGTCAAGAGGAATAAACTCTTAAAACACCAAATATCTTCTTAATATTGTTCTAAATCCCATACTTGTGTAGAGTGCGATCATCTGGCGGAAGACAATCGACAAAACCACCTATTGCAGAATCTTCAACAGGGTACTACGCAGCTCGGCGATAATTATCACTGGAGAGTTTTATTCACTAACCAAGCCATTGTCTGTTTGCTGTAGCCAATCTGGCTGCCGGGTAACTCTTTTTAAAACTTACAGAACACAGACGGACTTCTGTTTGGAATTCATATAGGATTAGACTTATAAAATTTAAAAAGTTGCCAATAATTTTAAGACACCCAAGCAATGTTCGGCCGTCTGCTTCTATGTTAAAAATATAGTAGCTTTCAAACGTTTACCAAAACTGTTCGCTGGTTTTTATAAAACACATTCGGTCTCACTTCAATGTTTGATGTATTTTAACAAGATGTTCTGAAAAATTAAAACAGCAACAACAACAAAAACCTTTAGAATACAACATAAAGTTTGTCAGATTCTTGTTTTTTTTTTTATTATTTGCAAACAATTATAATTTGTTTTGTATAGAATTTTTATTTTAATTTTATATTTTTCACCATGCACTTGCTGCTAGTGCTGCTGCTACTGTTATTTGTTGCCTTTGTTGTTTTTATTCAAGGTGGTAAATTATAATTATAGAGTATTCAAAATGTTTTTAATGAATTTTTAATAGGTACATTTGAACCTTAAACAAAAGCGCTACAAAAGGTATGAAACCAATTTTAGAAATAGTGTTTAGGCGAATCTAAGATACCTTAAGAGTTGAGGTTTTAATAAGAAATTTAAGATAGAAGTAAGTACGAGTATAAAGATATAAGTATAAATTAAATGTTTTGTATGGGAGTTTGAATTCGCTATTTTAAATTTAAAATTATTACAAATACTTTGTTAAGCTGTTAATACCCTTTTCAATTCAATTGTAGCTAACTGGAATGAGTTTCAAAATGCCTAGATGACTGATAGATGTTTAAAATAGGTTATTAGCTACTGTTACAAAACTTACACATAACATAAATACAAAAATAAAATTAATTACTATAGAATATGTTAAAAATAGACTATATTTTGGCACGGGAGTTAAGCCACTACTATAGAAGATATTCTATATTATAAAAACCTATCAAAAACTTTTTGAATTATCTTTAATTAGCCAAACCAAAAAAAAAATAAATAAATAAAAAATACCAATTCATTTTTCTTTATTTTTATTTCGGTTTATTTTATTTGTATGTATTTAGTTTTGATATTTCACACCTCTTTCGAACAAAATTGATACAATATTATGACAGCCTTTACATTAGAAAAAACACTAAAAAGTACTCTAATCACGTTTTATTTTGGCCTTGAAAACAAATCTCTATAAAAATTTATTTATTTGATTAATTTAAATAAATAGGAAATTCTAATTTATGTTTTTTTAGAATAAAAAAAAACCTGCACAAAATAAAAACTTGTTTCAAATTTAAACGAAAAAAAATGTATAACAACTAAAACATTTACTATACGTAACTTTTAGGGTATTCATTTTACTTGACTTTTTATTTATTCGATTAATCAAATAACTCATAATTACTGTTGTAAAATTAATCGAACAATCGTATAAAAATTTTATGCTTTCATAAAGCCATTGCTTATTGCCGCAGTAATCATATTCGTATTGCGGAAGTTTCCCCCATCGAGAGAGATTGTGCGTCACATGCGATACATGTGAGTAATAAGAAATCAATACGACTGGAAGAAAAATAGGCAATAATCCTCTAGGTGAAAAAAAGAAGACACCGCCGGATAATCTTCTGGAAGATGTAATAATAATCTATAATAAATATATAGAAGCATTATCACTAAATAAATCTTACAATAATATTATAAAGAAATCTTTCACATCTTGTAAAGTATGCATGCACATAAATCTTAACATCATAAAGCACGAAAATGGAAAACAACATAAAATATTCATTTTTTTGCTAAAAGAAATCAAATTTCTTAATTTTTTTTTTTCATTTTTTAACAATTTTTCGACAATTGAAAAAATTGTGACTGAAAAATAAAAGTATTGCATTAATTTCTTCTAGATGATCTGAAAGGGATATCATCAATTTGTTGTGGAGGTGATAATCACCTTACTGAAAAAAGGGTAATATTTTAAGGATAAAAATAATAAAAAATTTTAAAATTTTATGTATTTTTTTGTTGTTTATTGCGTAATTTTCTTTAAACTGATAAAAATAAATAATAAAAATGCAATTTTAGAAAAATATTGCTTTGATGATTTTCGTCCAAATAATAAAATGAAGATATTGCGTAAATTTCTTCCAGAAAGATATCTTCCAAATGTTTATAGGGTAGTAGAAATAAATTAAATACGATCAAATTTCTTCAAACCATGAGCTGAAAAACTTAAAACTTAAATTTTAAATATATTTTTTACAAATAATTTTAATATTTGGATCTAAATAAAATTCAAATGAGTAGAGATTTTCAAACAAAATTTTGACACAATATGGATAGACTTGGCTTAAAATCAGGAAATTAAAAACACACTCACCGTTTTGTACCAAAATAGCCAGAATACCAACCTGGAAAAAAAGTGTTTTAAAAATTGACTTTTTCCATTCAAATGATCACATAAGAGGCGTCCATCAGAAAATACTTTTTGTGTGTTTACCCAACATATGGAAATATTTCACTAATATAATTTCTGTTTGATCCCAGCTTAGAAATTTGAAAGCCTTCGGAGTTACGTTAACCACATATACACTAAGGTTCGTTCCTTTTGAAAACACTAAAAAAATATTGCCACCTTTTTAGAGAAAAAACTCAAAAAATATAAAATTCTTTTAAAGTTCTTTGGTATGCCAAAGAGACTATTGTGGAGAAATAAATTTAATACGATCAAGTTTCTTCAAACCATGACCTGAAAAGCTTAAAATTTAAATTTTAAGTATATTTTTTGCAAATAATGTTAATATTTGGACCTAAATAAAATTCAAAATTAAAATTTACTTTTTTCATTCAAGTAGTCACACTATCATTATAAGAGGCATCCATCAGAAAATACTTTTTGCGTGTTTACCCAAAATTTGGAGGTATTTAATTAATATAATTTTTATTTGATCCAAGCTTTGCAAAATTGGTTGAAAAATTTACAAAGTTTGGATAGGGCTTCTGGGGAGACCGTTACCACAAGCGCCTTCGGGTTTACTTTACACGCATCTATACTAAGATTCCTTTTGAATTAATATGGGTCAGAACAAGGAATAAATTTTGTAAATAAGAAAATATTGCCACCTATTTTGAGAAAAAAAAACAAAAAATACAAAATTCTTTTAAAGTTCCAACTTTTGTTTAATATAACTTTTTATCTAATCTATATATTTATACGATTCTTACAGCAATATTATTTAGAATTTCGTAAGGAATCTGATGAATATTTCTAAAATAATTTGAAGCTAATATTGAGCCGGCCAAGTTAATAAGAAAAACCTAAAAAAATGTGACTAAAATGAGATAACAATTTATTTCGTCCTGAATATTTCTTAAAATAAAAGAGTTAAACTACACATGTAAGGTAGAGATTTATAAGGATTATTTATATACAAAATTTCTCTTCTGTCAAATCATAAATGAATTTTCGGCGATTTTTTTTTTTTTTTTTTTTAATTGCATATCCAAGTTGACTAACTTTGGTGATTTAACCACTCCCCCTTTATACGATAGAAATCTGTGCTCCTTTAAATAAACTCGAAAACATCTCGTCTCTGGCCACATGGAATTTTATTAAGATATTTTCAACGCTTCACAAGTTAAAGAATTATTAAAAAAAAGCCTAAATCATGTAATATTCGTATATCATTATACATAAAACGGGTAAAATAAAATCTAATGAATTCAAAAAAAATCTGAATTATTTTAGATCAGGAAGTGTAGCGATTATTAATAAAAAGTATAAATTTACTGCTTAAACCAATTTTAAGTCAAAATCCCTTCTATATCACAGTCATCATTATCATATCATTTGCGTATTCTATGTTGAGGCTCTATTGGTATATCAGCTCCATACTTAAATATATCGGCACATTGTTATTCGTAGAACTAACAATATGTTTTTTATACAGAAAAAAAGTAACAATCACCAAAATAATTCATTCAATTAAGGACCTAATTTTGTAAAACACTTAACCTCACTTTGAAAATTTTTTCGTATAAATTATTTTTGATTTTCAAAAATTTGTACGGACAATTTTTGAAAGTGAGGTGAAGCGATTTACAAAATAAGAGAGTAAAAATTGTTTAAATTTGCACCTCTCCTCAAGTTGATTATATCAATTACTAATAACTGCAAAGAATGAAAAACAGAAAAAAGTTTTCCAATTAAAGAATTTGCTAAATCAATCAAATAGATGGTTGAATGAATTAAAAATTTAAATGAGAAAAAAATATTATTTGAATTTTATTTTTTACTATTTCTTTTATTTTATTTTCTTTTGTTTTGGAATTTGCTAAATCAATCAAATAGATGGTTGAATGAATTAAAAATTTAAATGAGAAAAAAATATTATTTGAATTTTATTTTTTACTATTTCTTTTATTTTATTTTCTTTTGTTTTGGCTTGAATGTATTAACTAAATTTTGATGTAAAATAAAAAAACAAGTTAATTGAAAATTTTAAGGTAATATTTTTTTCTGTGTAAATCAAGTTCAAAATCAAAATAAAAAGGTGAACCTGATTTTCATAATCTCATTTTAAATTTTTTATTATAATTTTTTAAATTGAGATTTATATGTATATTCGATTTCTTTTTTCTGATTGAAAAACAACATTTAACATAAATTACGCTTTGTATTTCAGACACATGCAAATTCGTTGCTTTTTACTGAATAACTTTTTTAATATAATTCTTTTAAACTAGTTAAGAAAGGAAATTTTTTAAATATTTTTTTACTCCAATTATTCGATTAATCGGCATAATTTGCTCGAATAAATTTAATCGAATTTTAATTTGTCGATTAATCGAACAAACATTATTCGAGTGGATACCCTAGTAACTATACGCTTAGAATTTAATCGTACGAGTTTTTTATATTTCAAGTTTTTTATGGAAATTTTAAAAAATATGCAATTTATTTGTGTAAGTAAATGGAATTTGAAATACATTAGGCAATTATTAATAGATAGAAATAAAGTAAAGTGATAACTAAATTATTTTCTATTAAAATTGAAGTTGAAATGAATATTTAACATATAAAATGAACAATGCACATTGGGGCAGACACAATTTTGTTGAAAAAAATCGAGCTCATACTTTTTCCGATATTTGGAATTTAATTAAAATTTTTCTTAAAAATTGTTTTTTGGATAAACTATAAATATTTTATCTTTGTTAAAATCTTTGATAGAAATCTGTAGACTCTATTATTTAAAATGACAAAGTATAAAAAATTTTAAGATTTTTGCAAAAGGAGTCCCGAATTTTACCCACAAAGTTCACATTTGTTATATATATGTCATATAAAACACGATTGCAAACTTTTTTTAATACTTCGAAGATTCCGAAACTGAATTCTGGTTGTAGATTCAAGTTTTGGGATTTTAAAACGTATAGGCTAAAGTCAAAATTCCAAAACAAAATAGTTCAAATTCGTACTGAGCCCTATTGGGCGATTGGTTGATTTTTAATTTTAAAATCTTTTTCGGAAAACTATAAAAAAAATATTATTATATGTTCTTAAAACAAAACTTGTTTTAGTGAAAAAAATAGTGTACAGACTTTTTCGGGCAAAAAAAATGCACAAAAATCATAACTTTTGCAGTCTTCAAATTCAAGATCGTTTATTTTTGAACTTGGAAAAAATATAGACTTCAAATTTCTTTTATTCGAAAGATAATTTTATTTTTAATTAACTGGAAAAAAATTTACAAAATAGGATGAAAATATTGAGCTACATATTTAAAAACTGGACCAAGATTTTGTCAAAATGAGACAGTTGAAATATCAAATGCAAATTACTCGAAAATTATCAGGGATAAATAGCACATACAAGCATATTTTACATAGGCCTTACCAAGAGTTTAAAGAAGATATAAAATATTTGAAATCGTATAAGGACAAAAATTTGATAAGCATTTAAAAATGTTCTAATTTATTTTGATAATATATTACATAATATATTATAAAACTCCGTTTCTAAGGGGTCAGTAAGGTCTTCCTTCCAAACTTAAAATTCCAAATCTAAATTTTTCAATTCTGCCCCAATGTACTATGTTCAATTTATTATAAAAAATAAAGATATTTTAAATATTACATAAATAAAGCTTTAAAAATATTGAGTATTTCACACATTCTAATTTCCATAATATCTTTTTGGTATTTATTACATTCTACTACTGCTTGCCACAATGTAAGTATTATTTATTATCAGGAAAATCATAAATATGCTCTAAAAAAGGGTTTTATGTACATTAAATATGCAGTAAAAAAGGAAAAATATGATCTAAAAAAACGCGAACATATGCACTTAAAATCAAAAAATGCTTGCAATTTCTTAACAATAATTATGTTTTTCTTTAAAACAAAGTATTTTATTAATATTTTAATTTTATAAAGTATGTTAAAAATCAAGTTTATCAGCTATGTCGAACTTGTATTCCCCATGTTTTTTTATTATATCACATGAAAACGTTATTGATCTTCCATTTACTTAAACATCAAATTTATACATTATCATTAGTTAAGAAATTATCAAAATTATCATATGCCGAGTTATAAAAAAATAACCTCAAAATGTTAAAATATGCTCTAAAAGCGTTAAAATGCTTTATTTGTTCTGTAACGGATAAATATTTTATAATTGGCTTCATTCAATGTCCAGGAAAAAACATCTAATCGCATATTTGTGGTTTCCCTGTTTATTATTTATTATCCCTTATAACAATTTACACCTTAAAAAAGATCTTTATCTTCTCTTTTTTATTGCTTCAACATCATAATTACTCTTTGATTTACACCAACACTCATTCATTCCTCTACTCATAAATACAATGTTATAGATTTAAATATAACTAGATCACTGCGATCGTTGATTTGAAACTCCACTTAAGTTAGGCTTAAGAGGAAAGAAAGATCGTAAATTTAATGTGTTAACAAAATGCATGCCACCCCATTGTAAAAGATACTTTTTGCTGCTATTTAACCATTTAAAGATAGATAAGAATACTATTAAGTAAAGCAATAAAATTGTTAAATGAGAGCATTATTTGTTTAGAAGTAATAAAATACTATTTGCAGATCTACTGTTAATCTTAAAGTAAAAGAGAGAAAAAAAAGAAGTATTTGCACAGAGGACCAGGAAATTTTCTTTCCAATATTATGAATGACAATTTAGCGAACATTTAAAATTTAGAAAGAAAATTTTACGAAAATTTTCTATAAAAAGAAAATTTAAGGAATTTTTCATAAAAAGAAAATTTTTCGAACATTTTCTGTAAAAAAAATTATTATTATTGAAATTTTTTTAAAATATAATAAGGACAATCTAACGATTATTTGCTATAAAAAGAAAATTTAAAAAAAGTTTCTCATAAAAAGAAAATTTATCGAAAGTTTCCCATAAAAAGAAAATTTATCGAATCTTCCACATAAAAAGAAAATTAAACAAAAGTTTCCCATAAAAAGAAAATTAAACGACAACTTTCCGTAAAAAGAAAATTTAACAAAAATTTTCTTTAAAAAAATATGACGAATATTTTATATAAAAAGAAAAATTAAGAAAAATTTTCTATAAAAATAAAATTTAACGAAAATTTTCTATAAAATGAAAAAATTAATGATAATTTTCTATAAAGGGAAAATGTAACGAAAACTATAAAAAGAAAATTTTACGAAAAATTTCTATAAAAAAGTTTAATGAAATTTTTCTGTAAAAAGAAAATAACGAAAATTTTCTGTAAAAAAAAAATTTAACGAACATTTTCTATAAAAAAAAAACTAACGAAAATTTTCTTTAAAAAGAAAATTTAACAAAAATTTTCTATAAAAAGAAAATAAAATTTTTCATGAAAAGAAAATTTTAACATCTTTAAAAAGTAGAATTAACGAAAACTGTCTATAAAATTAAAATTTGCCAAAAATTTTTTTATAAAAGAAAATTTAATGAAAATTATTTATAAACAGCAAGCTTTATTTGTTATACAAAAAAATTTCTAAACTTAACTAAAATTTTATATAAAAAGAAAATTTAAAGAAGATGTCCAATAAGAAGTAAAATTAACAAAAATTTTCTTTAAAAATAAATGTTGTATAAAAAGAAAATTTAACAAACACAAAAAGAAAATTAAGGAAAAATTTCTATGAAAAGAAAGTAACGAAAATTTTCTATAAAAAAAATAACGAAAATTTTTCTATAAAAAGAAAATTTGAAAATCTTCTCTAAAAGTAGATTTAACGAAAACTTTTTATAAAATTATTTACAAACAGCAAGTTTCATTTATTATACAAAAAAGTTTTCTTTAAAAAGAAAACTTAACTAAAATTTTCTATAAAAAGAAAATTTAACGAAGATTTTCTATAAAAAGTAAATTTAACGAAATTTTTTATAAAAGAAAAAATGGTCGAAAATATTACATAAGCAGAAGAATTATCTAAAATTTTTGTGAGAATATTTGTCGATTTTCTATAAAAAAAAATTTATATGCATTATGAGTAATGGCGCGATTTTTTATTTCAATTTTTGGAATTGTTTTACAAGAAACTTGAAAAATTTTATGATCCGGTATGAAATTTTAAACCAAGTTCTCTTCATAACGCTTTATAAATAAAATATTCTTTGTAATAAAAAAAAAACTAAATAAAATGTTATTAAAAACACTTTAAAACTTTAATTACTTGTTTGTTGAACATTTTTTAACTTTAGCATTTTTGAAAGCCATAAACGTTTACGAAAAAACAAATTCGCGTTTTTATTACTAAAAAAGATTAAAAAACAAAATGTAGAAAAATGAATAACTTTTCGAGACTCCAGAAAATAAAATTGCATTGTGCGCATGTGCAGCGACGCAGAAACATATAATCACGTTTGCGTGTTGCAACGTTATAAACAGCAATATTTTGTTTTGTAAAATTCTCCCCAAAATATTAAAAAAACCTACAACAACTAGAATTAAAATAAATACAAAAATCTTCCACAACTACGACAAAGCTGATGATGAGGAGTATACGGCTGCAATGATGTTGATGGTGAATAATAAACCTAAACAAAAATCATTCCCATATCTCATAATTTGTTTTGTGTACGTTAACAAACAAAAAATAAATGAAGACTTTGTAAACGTTCGTCACAGTCAGATTCTTAAACTTAAATAGTTGTTTTTCTGTGTGTACTTAAGTTTTACTCCTCATTCTCCCTTTTTTCCGGCCTTAAAATTGTGCTAATTTTAGGAGTTTTTTTTTTCGTTTATGTTGCTTTTATTTACATTTATTTTAACATCAATTATTGGGGGGAGACAGATAGGAACAACCAGCAAAGGATTTGGGGATTTTAAAAAACCAAAAAAATAACAAGGAAAATCAGAAAATAATACAGACTGTAGTCTATAGTGTAGTCATAGTCTAGTTAATATTCTGGACTATAGTCTGGTTTATAGTTTGAACTATAACCTAGTTTATAATCTGGTCTATAGTCTAATTCATAGATTGGACTATAGCTCAGTTTATAGTATAGGCTATAGTCTAGTTTATATACTGGACTATAGTCTAGCTTATAGTCTGGCTTCTAGTCAGGACTATAGTCTAGTTTTTAGTTTATAGTCTGGATGATAGTCCAGTTTATAGTCTAAGCTATAGTCTAGTTTTTAGTTTACTTTATAGTCTAGTTTATAGTCTGGACTAAAGTCTAGTTTATAGTCTGGACTATAGTCTAGTTTATAATACGGTCTATAGTATAGTTTATATACTGGACTATAGTCCAGTTTATAGTATGGGTTATAGTTTAGTTTATAGATTGGACTATAGTCCAGTTTATAGTCTGGTTTCTAGTCTCGACTATAGTTTAGTATATAGTTTCGACTGTAGTGTGGTCTATAGTCTGGACTATTGTCTAGTCCATAGTTTGGATTTTAATCTACTGAACTATAGTCTAGTTTATAGTCTGGCTTCTAGTCGGGACTATAGTCTAGTTTTTAGTTTATAGTCTGGACGATAGTCCAGTTTATAGTCTAAGCTATAGTCTAGTTTTTAGTTTACATTATAGTCTAGTTTATAGTTTGGAATAAAGTCTAGTTTATAATACGGTCTATAGTATAGTTTATATAGTTTCGACTGTAGTGTGGTCTATAGTCTGGACTATTGTCTAGTCCATAGTTTGGATTTTAGCCTACTGAACTATAGTCTAGTTTATAGTCTGGACTATAATCTAGTATATAATCTGGTGTATAGTCTAATTCATAGACTGCACTATAGTGTAATTTTTAGTATGGATTATAATCTAGTTTATATTTTGCACAAAAGTATAGTTTATAGTCTGGTCTTTACTGTAGACTAGTCTAGTCTACAGTTTGGACTTCAATCTAGTCTATAGTTTGGACTATAGTCTAGTTTATAGTTTGCAGTATAGTCCAGTTTACAATCCATTTTATAATGTGCAATACAGTTCAGTTTATAACCTGGACTATAGTCCAGGTAATAGTCTGGACTACATTGCAGTTAATATACTGGACTATATTCCAATTTATAGTTTTGACTATAGTCCAATTTATAGTCTGGACTATATTCTAATTTAAACGGACTATAGTATGTGCTATAGTCTAGTCTATGGTACAATTTCGATTATAGGCTGGATTATAGTCTAGTTTATAATCTGAAGTCTGATTTTTAGCCTATATTGTGTACAATATTATACTCTGTAGTCTGGACGAACAGAGGGATATCTTCTTGCTCTTTCTAATATGGAAATTATCAAAAACTTTAGCTCCTTAGGTGGACCACCTCATCTTCAGTTTGTACCCTCTTTACTAGTTTCAGTTTGGCACTTATTTTGTTTATACAGTTTTATGAGCAAAACAAAAATTTTGTTTGTATTACATTTCTGTATTCTTTTTTTGTGGCTGCCATAATAAAGGCGTGTTTATTATAATTTGCACGCGCAAACACTCACAAAAAACGTAAATGAGGAACAACAACATTAACAATTTAACTAAAAGTATTGCTAACATTCTGTCAGCAACAGCAGCAAAAAAAGCTAAAAGTATAAAATTAAGACGAACACATGAATGCAGTAACACCACTGTAAAAAACCTTGAGAACGGTCAGTGACCACGAAAAATTTTTGTTTCTGTTTTTTGTTTAATTTTTGTAAAATGCACAAAAAATTCCCTACTGCAAAAATATTAACATCATCAGCAGAGCAACTAAAATAATAGCAACAGCAGCAGCAGATAAATATTTTTGAGAATATTTTTATAATTTTTGTAGTTTAGTATAGTTTTTACTATTGTTGTTGGTCTGTAATACCATGTGATCTTGGTACGCATATTTTGGAGTTGAATTGTGTGTATATGGATGTGTGTGTGTGTATGTATGTATTTTGGTTTTCCTGTGCTGGTTTTTTTTTTTTTTTTTTTTTTTGTGGATTTAATGGATGGAATCACTTTTCATAAATATGCATGATTTAAAAGTTTTGTATATTTATGAACTTTTTTTATTTGATTGGCCCTTTTTTTAGGTGTCCAACATCTATACGTAGATATGTATAAAAATAAAAATGAGTATGCTGGTATGTATTCCTTTTAGGGATTCCTGCAAGTTTTACTACAATTTTGAATTTACATTCACTTTTCGATACAAAATGTAATAAAACGTGAACTTGACACTCGATGGACCGAAGTATGAGAGATGTGCTGTGATTAAAAGCAACTATGAAATTATAAAATGTTTTACTGAATATGGAAATTATAATGATTTGTGTTCACCTGATGCTTATCTATAAGTGAATTTACATTAAAATACAAAATTTTTAGACAAAGTTTATATTTTTATCTTACATAAGATATTAATATCTTAAACACTAAAGGCTAAATAAGTTTTCCTAAATTAATTTTCCATTAATCTGTTTTTCTTATAACACAGGAAAAATATGTTCTATTAAACGATTTATCAAATATAAAAACTATTCCAATTAATTTTTTAATTGTATCAATTATTCAATTGATCAAAATTAAAATTTTCTAATATTTTTTAAAAGAAATAAAATAACTCAACGGCTTTCGATTATTTTTCTTATTGTATTAATGGACTAATCAAATAAAAATAATTGATAATTTGAATAAGTTAATCTGCAATCTTTTGCATAGGTTGAATTTCAATTAATAAAATAATTGAGTATGTATTATTCGTAATTGAAACTGGATTTTAGATTTTTCTATGTAAAATTTGAATTTAATTTGTTAGAATACTTTGATTTTAAGTAATTTGTTCAATTATAAAAATTTTGGAAATCATTTTAAAATTCCGATTAATATTTTAATTGGAATTTTTTCGTAAATATTTTTCTTCTGTGAATGAACTCCTCGACTACGTTCGTAAACTCATTTCTTTCCAATACAAAGAAACCCATAAAAAATCTTATCTTACTATTCTATCAACTACATAAAAATACCAAATAAATATTAATTTTATATTGAAATCTTCCAAAGAAAAAATTTTGCAATCAATTACTTAATAATATGTGAACTTAGACACTTGTATGAAAAAAACAGTTAAAACCAAAACGTTTTTCTTGAAAACACATTTTAGTTTCTTTTTAAATGTCATTTTAATCAAAAAGAATAATTTTTAAATTATTAAGAATCATATTTAAATTGACATAACAAACATAGCAGTATTGCAAATAATTGGGTATGAAGGAATATCAAATCAATTTCATTCGTATATAAATTTCTAACCGAATTTAAATAGAATAGAGTAGCAAAGAAAGAGTAATGAAATTGTGGTACACAATACAATAAATTAAAATTATTTCTTTAGAAAAAATATTTTCTAATTGTTTTTTAAAGACATTCTAATAACAATGAGGCTGGCATCAAATTGAATGATTTCCAATAGAAAAATTCTTAAAGGTATATTTGATATATGGAGGCAATAATTGCCTCTATATATTTTTTGAATCACAGAAAAAATAGAAGTTGTATTTGATTACAATATTCAGAGATTCAAACAAAAAATGTTTCAATTTGCAACCTATAAAGATTTTTTTCATATTGACTAAAAAATTTAAATTTTTTTTAACTTGTTTGATTTAAATATTTTATAAAATAATTATTATATTCACTAGGAAATTGATTGAATATTTATTTTAGTTTTTAAAATCGTTTTATTGTCAAACTAATCATCGTTTCTGTTAAATAAAAATTAATTTATAATATAACAACCTGTTCACTTGATTATGATAATTGTCGACTAATAATAACATCGTTTTGATTAAAATTTTTATTAAATCAACAAATTCTTTGTTGGATTTTATATTTTTTCAACTAAAGAGTACATTTATTTGACTAAAAGTTTTTTCTTTTCAATTTTGACAAAAACAAAAAATTATCAATTTAACAATTTTTTCGTTGAATTTGAATTTATTTTCAATTAAAAGTTTTATCATACTATTTCATTCACCACCAGATACGAAAAGAATTATTTTTATTTTTTTATTGAAAAGTATTAAAATATGTATTAGTATTAAAATATATTAAAATATGTAATGTTAAAATATAATAATATTTTAAAAATATATGTAACTTAGAACTATTTTGCATATTTAAGGAACATAATGTATTCATTTTTAAAATTATATTCAAATTATAAAATATAATTTATATTTCTTTTTTCAAAATTTAATTTATAACATTAAACATTTTTTGTCTGAATTGAGTGCCTAAAAAAACGTTGTATAAAATACATTAAACCTTTGGAAAACTCCAAGGATGAAAAAAAAAATTAAGTCGAGTTATAATTTAATTTTCTCCAATGCAAATTCACTTCCTCATTGTAAATATTTGCACTTCGAATAGATAATTGATTCCAAAATCCTTTTCTGGATCTGTGAAAATAAAATAAATTTATATATTTATATTAAGAAGTATTTAATCTATTTTGTAACGCAATTAAGCTGGCTAAATTCACACGTATTCTTACGCTCTTTCATTTCGTTACTGAGAGTGCAAAGAGTGCAAAATGCACTCAAATGCACTTCAAGATAAAGTTGGAGGAATGTGATTTACATAAAAAATATAATTCATTTAATAATAAAACACCACGTATATATATAACTGACGTTTTTCATTTACCAATCCCAACTTTTCTTTGATAGCATTTTTTAACGCTCAATAACACAACTACGTTTTTATTCATTGACATCCCTAATTTAATCTTACCAAATTCCTTACGAAAGCTGGCATAGATTTTTTTCCGGACTTGAAAATACTCTTTAAAACGTATTGTAGGTTTAAAATGTATTTTTTTCAGGTATTATAGAATTCATGATGTTATATATATGATTGCAAATTAATACTTATATTCAAGTTTGGATACCAAAACGAATAACGGTATCGGTATTAAATTTATTTTTATTTCGGTCACGGTATTTTAAATTATATCGGTATCGGTATACCGGTACCGAAAAAAATACCAGTATATAGCGTTATTATTAAAAATCTAGTAAAAATCTTAAAGTTTTATTTTTTATTTATTATTATTATTTTTTTTTTTTTAATTAAAATTCAATTAAAAAAAACATTAAATCGCACATTTTTAAATTTTGTGTCACCTTAAAAGATCAAAATTCGTTGTAGTTTAGCTTTTATCTCTGTTCAATGTTAATTTTTTTCAGATTTTTAAATACATGAAAATTGAAGCCATATACCTTCGGACCTAGTTTCAATTCAAATAAACTCTATAAAACTTTTTAAATTTTCCCTAAAACGTGCACAAAATTGTTAGCAACAATCATGACAAAATTAAATTTTTGTAAAATAATCAAGTCATTTTTGTAAAAATACTTATTCAAATTACTAAAAAAATTCTCTCACACCTATCACCAGAAAGCATCTCGTTACAAATTTTACTCGCTGACGACAAAAAAATATCCTTTCCAATTAAGTTTTTAGGTTATATAATTGTTTAGATAAGAGCTAGATAGAGTAAATATATTTATCAATTATATTTTGTAGAGTTTGACATTTTTGACATACCTTTCGGAAGAGAAATTTATTGTTTTAATATAAAAACTTTGAGAGCTTGTGTTCCAAAAAAAAAAAAATAATAATAATAATAATAATAATAATAATCAGCAGTACATTCAACAGCGCGAAGCTGAATTTATACAGCATGTATAATTAAAGATGGTCTTGGCTGTAACTTTCCAAACAAAAAGTCTCGTTCTCTCAGAGAAAATTAATAAAAGAATATTTATAGAACCAAATATTAAAAATAAAAACTATCATCAATTTCAACATCAAATGATATAAGAAAAAACATTCAGAATAACGTTCATCGAAGTCACAGAAAATTTTAATTATTGAAAACTTATCATAAGTCATGCGATTTCTCCAATATAAATATATAAGCTATTCATAGACGAAAAATTATACTCTTTAAGCCTGCTGTTGAAAAAGGTCAAAATTAAAGATCGTTATCTAATAGAAATATTATTTGATGCATAATTTTTATTTAACTCTTGCTGTGTTCAGCAAACTTTTGGGTAAGTTCGGACAAATGAGAGTATTCACAAATTTACTCCATCAAACAGTAAAAAGTTTTCAAAATCTGGCGAACCTTTGGTGGCCTAAAATCATTTCAGCAATTCGGACTTTCTCTTTTGCGCGCTCTCACTTACACAAGTGAGCAAGTTTGGGTAACTGCAGTCAGTTATTATTATATCTTGCACAAAAATTATTTGCAATACAATTTTCTCTACCATTTTCTTGACTTGTGTAATTTAAAAATTTTTAATTAATTAATTAATTAATTTTAAAATTGTACGATTTGTAAAACTTCACATTTTTATTAGCGATTGTTTTGCAGTTATTTTGGTTAATGAGAAATATTACAAAAAAAAGTTTACCGGCATTGACTGGAAAGAGGTGAACAAGAATTCCTGGAAATAAAAATTGAAAAATATTTTTTCAAACTCAATATTAAGAATTTTTAGAAACCTATTTACAATAAAAACCTAAACATTTTTTTAGAGAAATATACATAAAAACACATGATTTTTAATAGGTATTAGGAAGTGAAGATAAATTTGGTTTTTTTTTCAATATTTTTCCTGTATTGAAATCTATTGGAACAAAAAAATAAACAATAAAAAGGCTAAAGTCTTTTCGAAATATTACATTAAAAAGAATCTTATTATTAAAAATAATTTCATCTTTCTTATTTCCGCAAATAAATTATATGAGAAAATTTTTTTACAATACATATAACATAGAAAAGAGTATATTTTAAAATACCGGTATATACCGATATTGAAGGCAACGGTATTTGAATATATTGTTACGAAATTGTACTTAAATTCAAATATAACGGTTTTAACGGCTGGTTTAAAATTAAATAATGCTTCTCAACTTTTCTCAATGTTTCTAGACCTTTCTGTTTATGTTAACAGCAGTTAACATATCTGTAGAAATTGTTAACACAGCTGTAAACATACAACATTAAATGAAAAGCTTTCGCCATTGTTTGTAAGTGTAGCAACTCTAAATGTTTAAGCTGCTAACATTAACATTGAAAGCTCTAGTTTGTCCATTAAGAACATTGTAGAAAAAAATAGAGTTTTATAGAAACATCTAGGAGGTAATGCAGTGTATATAAATTGGGCGTGAGAACACCATTAAGTGAGTCTAATTGGAAGCATCGCTAAGTAAAGACAAATTAACTGCCGTGGCTCTATATTCTTGTACGTTATTAAATTTTGCTGTATAAAGTGTGTAATTTAAGTGTGTGTGTGTGTATTAAAACACAAAGTGACTATTTAAACTGTTGTTGTTGTACATTTTTAAATAAAATAAAGAGTCTTTACAACTTTTAAACTACTAAACTGCTTTTATTTGCAATCAAAGTATATGGGTTATTTAAAGGAAATAAACCACCGCTTTTAAAAGGTAAAAACGTAACAATATGTAATTTGGAAAAGAATAATTTCTTTAATAGCATCGGCTACGGCAACTCATTTTAAACGGTATTTAATCGGTATCGGTATTTATAACGTTATCGTTTTCCAACCTTGGTTATATTATTTCTCAATCAAAAATTTATACTTACCAATTCTTATGAATAGAAAATTTAGCGTATATAGCATATACATTTTTCAATTTCAAAATATTGTAAAATAGATACCTTAAACTTAATTTTACCAATCAACAATTTATGATACCCTGTAATTGTACGAGTAATTAACAATATCAATAAATTATTATAATTTCAGTCCACTTTCAAATGCAAAACGAAACAAAACAAAAACCAGAACTTAATCATTCGTTCGTTTTATTTTGATATGATCTACATATGTTTTAGAATGTCTTTATAGAGAAAACGAATGTTAAAAAAAAGTAAATAGCAACAACAAAAGGGAAGAAATTTTATACCTGAACATAACGCTATTTAATCCAATTAACTAATATTTTAGTCAAAACTATCTGAGAATTGAAACTTTTTTATCTTATTTTTTTATTTTTTTTTTTTTTTTTTGGTTGCTTTTTTTTCCTCAAGATCATGTTTTAAATGTTTTTATTAATTTAATTATATTTTTTACTTAATATCTTTTAATTTTCGATAACAAATTGTTTAATCGAATTAACAAATTTTTGGTTGAAATTAATCTTGAACTGATTAATGTTTTTCTAAGAGAATTTATCGACTGCTATTTAGCACAACACGTTTTTTGACTAACTTCTTTTATCAGCTAAACTATATCTTCATCAAATACATTTTTATATTGATATAACAAAATTGTTGTTTTTTTTTCTTTTTTCTTTGCTTATATACATCATCAAACTTTTTTCTTAATTGAGTCTGCGATACAGAAAGTTGTATATTATACTAAAATATCATTCGATCTTGATAAAAGGAGCTTTCAGTAATATTTTTGCCTCGACTCTTTGAAGTAATTTGACCTAAATCATGTTATAATTGCTTGTGGAAAAATTCCAAGTTAAATTACATAAAAATTGAAGATAGATTATCTATTTTCACTATAATCTACTAAAAATTCTACCGACGAAGATTTCAAAAACGTCTGTTATGCATACGATGCACAATGGGGTACAAACGCCAAAAATGGTGTTCATTTAGGGTAGGGATTTATTTGTAATTTTGTTGCACATCAAAAAAATGCTTTTTATTTAATTTATAACAAAATTTTAAACCACTTTATGTCCGTGCATCAAAAACCAACATTTCAGTTAATATGTAGGTCACAGCTTTTAAGATTTTCTTGGGCTAATAATATAGTATATTAAAATTGGTTGTAATCAAACTATTATTTCATTGAGACTTTATATAAAAATTTGTTCGGAAATCGGTCAAACGCTTATAAAAGTCTTAAATATGTCTGTATTTACATTAAATTCATAACATTTGCCTAAGAGAAAATCATACCAATAAATTTCACGGGAATCGGTCCATAATTGACAATAGCTCCCATGTAAGACTCCCTCCTAAAAATCACTTTCACGCCCATAATTCCTATATAAATAACCGAATAAAGATGAAATTTAGTACAAATAAATTTTATTAAGGTATAAATCTTACAGTTAAATTTCACAAGGATTGATCCATAATTGACCATAGCTTTTATTTATATAAGGACCTGTCACGTCTAAATTATTTTTGCGCATTTAAACCTAAATTTTTAGTTTTTAGCACTGTAATTAAAAATTGCAAAAATTCTGTAACTGAAAAAAATTTAAGAATAAGAAGAAATAAAATGATTCATCATTCAATTATTTTTTCAAAATATTAATTTCTATTTTTCGCTTTGCGCGCGTCTGTGCGACGACGCGATACTGAATAGAGGAAGAAATCTTTAATATTTATGCAAAAAGGCAAGAGAAGTCTTATATCTGGCCAAAGAACGAGGACTCAATATAAAACCGAACAGTACCGAAATTTGTGTATTTTGTATTTATCAGAGTGACATATACTAGGAAGTAATACTCTTGGAGACTATTCTAGAAAGAAAGCTCACAGAAGATAAGACTTTAAGAGATGACAGGAGTAAATTGGGGCATAAATAAGCCTGAAGCTGCCACACTGGCTATGCACGTATTTTTCATACGTACGCCTCCTTAGTATAGTGGATGTGCTTAGAGAGAAAGGTTTCAAGGAATACAGAGATAGTACTGCAATGAAAACTATTGAAAATATAATAAAAATGAAGCAGCTTTGGCTGCCACTATATTAGTGGTAATAGGAGAATAGTTTAGAGATAAGCATATGATGAAATGGTCAGTGTGATAGAATCTCAATAAGATATGTGAATACAAACACACTTCAACAATCCCAGAAGGTTGTAATGGAGTAAGCTTAAATATAATGAAAATTATTTTGCATTGTTTGAATATCAAAAGCCTAGAAAATGGAAAACTTTACAGTAGATTAAAATTACTGAAGAAATTGACAAGAAGTGAATACGTTAAAAATTGGCATAATTTCACCGTCTAGAGAACAACTGATATAAAAACCACTAGAAAACTAAATGGATCAACACTCAGAAGATTGATCAGTATGTTGTGTACCCCACATGGATATATAAACACATAGTGTACCACATAAGTCTACATGAATGAACAATGCATAAAACAAATAATAATTAAAGATATATCGAATTACAACTCACATTATTCTATATATGTAACGCAGACTAATCATAAAAATAATTGGGTGACACACTTATAATTGAGTACACTTCAAGTATGGAATAGTATGTAATTGGTCAATTAGGTAAAGTTACTTTATATAAGTTAGAAAAGCTAGAATTAATTTTGTGAACTAGTATATAAACAGCAACAAAAAGCAAATAAATCAGACTTGAAATTTAAATGTAGACTGACACATTCGCCTTGTTTTATTTGGAGTCTCATCTTTTGACAGTTCCTTTGAACGCCTAACAATCAAGCTGATCCCCATACAGATGTATAAATATAGAACTGGGCTATAGGAAAAACTTTGTCTTATAACATTACAGGACAATCCCACCATAATAGTTATAATATTCTTCAAACTATAACACTACAAGTCTAATAATGCATTGAACTAACGAATGACACAATTTGTATAAGGTCCATTGATTGAGCTTTTCTTAAAAATAAACGGAAACCGGGAACAAGTTTCGTAATTTTATGAAAACAAACTCAATAGAAGTATTATTATTGTTAGAAAAGTTAAACTCAGTATACGCTATAACAAAGCGGTAGGGTAATTACATAACACTCAACTATAAAGACATGAATAATTCTTTCGGTCGTCAGCACTATGTACTCTCTTGCCTAAAATATCAAGAAATATTTCTAGTTCTTAATATTTTTACCATCCATGAAGCAGTATTGTTTGTATTAGCAAAATATATTTAAAAACGAACCATGTCTTGTGGTATCACTGAACAAAACAAGAAACTAGCCTTACAGATGTGCTACAAATTAACGTGAGTATCTGACAAGTCGGCCTTTCCTCCACGGTGTTATTAGCACCGGATGAACACAATGCTTCTACCAATGCCTTCATGTCTCTTTTATCACATATAAGTAGCAAATGCAAGGGAAAGAAAGCAACCCCTTGCGATTTGTGTTGGAGCAGAATATTTATGCTTATTTTATACAACATATACCACAGTATGTATCCTTAAAAAGTGTCATCCAACTTTTCGTTTTATGGATATTTTTAACAGACGACATTCTACGGAATTTACTTTTATATTATATTATATGTTTTATGTTTAGTATTTAATTCTAATCATGACTTATAAAATTTAATAATAAAAATATTTTTTTTAGGTTCAAAGGTTTATATATCAATACACTACATAATGTTTTTAATTTCGAACCATAGTGTATGGGAGGTAAATGAGTACGTGAACCAAATTTAACATATCTAAAATGACTCCTTCTATTTTTGCCCATTTTTATGAAAAATTCAGTATATATATATATATATATATATATATATATAGGTATATATATATATATATATATATATATATAACGCACATATAAAAGGCGTAATAATCTTACATAATGTAAATTTCCATAAAATCGAAGTTTAAAAGCCCATAAAATCCACACAAGGAAGAAATATATATATATATTTTTTTTTTTTTTTTTTTTTTTTTTGTTCCAGCTACATTTGCGATTTGAATTGCAGTATCACAGAATGAACTAATTGAAGATTATATGTTATAATAATTTTATCTCAAATATGAAACGCTTTTCAAGCACGAAATAGCTGTAGTGGTGGGGCTTAGGCCTATTCATATTCCTTTGGCTCTTTATCGACTGTAATTTGGATATATAAGGAAGACAGATTAAGATAAAATATAATAAATTTACATATTTAAGATGAGATTCTGCTATGTCTTAAAAATTTTCGCTTTAAACTTCACTTCTAATTATTTAACAAACTGTTAACGTATTTGCATCTAAAAAAAAACAAACAAGTGTTCGAAAGTTTAACAGAATTTCTCAAAACTTTTATAATTAAATGTAAAACAATTTCGTTAGCAACTTGCAAAAACCAACAACAACAGAAACAAATAACAACAACAACTTCAATGATTTATTAACCAATTTTTATTATGTACCTATAATATTGGTATAAAGAGTATTAAGAAGGAGTTTTTTCATACATATTACGCTCTATATTGATTTGTTTAATTGACCAGATACACATGAACAATAAATGCAATCATACACACACACACACACTCAAAAATATATTTTTACATATGTGTATACGTAGTGAGTTCATTAAGTCTGGTTAAACTTTTCTACAAGTCAATTTGTTTAAAAATGCGTATGTGAATTCAAGTACTCCAAAAAGTACAAAAAATATTATATTTATACATAAATATTTCACAAGTAGAAAATGTTCCATGAACTATTAGCACGTACATACATTCATATGTATGTTTGTTTGTATATATGAATTTTATTGCGTATGAGTGCATTTTTGGAGTGTTTTGTGGCATGAAAAATCCAAAATACTCGTTATATTATATGAGAACTACAATAAAGCAACAAAAAATAAAGCACTTAAAAAGTGCAAAAATTAATATTATTATTGTTCGCATTGTTTTTGCCATTTAAATGCAAATTTGATTGTTTAATGCCTCAAGAAAAAGTTTACGAAATTAATTGTTAAGTAAGTTAAGTACCCACTCCCGTAATATTTTTGTTTTGTTTTTTGGTTTATTTTAATGATGAAATCAATTGGAATTTTCAGTTAAACTTCAGTTGAGAGTATAGTCGGGTGGATGCCCATAAGCTATGAGGCGGTATTGAAATATTCTTTAGGTTTTCATAAGTCCGGTATTAAGACTATACAGTTCATTGTGCTCATCTGGAAAGTATAAAATTCATACATTTTTTCAACAATCAACACTTTCAGCCTTTCACATTATGCTGAGAATTTCGTCTTATACTCTCAGTGCTGCCAGAAAAATTTTATAATTAATCAAAAATTAATTTAAAAATAAAATTTATAAAAAATTTTCTCTAACAGTAAAATTTATCAAAAAATTTCTATAAACAGAGAATTTATCGAAGATTTTCTATAAAACAAAAATAGTCAAAGATTTTCTATAAAAAGAAAATTCATCGAAGATTTTCTATAAAAAGAAAATTCATCGAAGATTTTCTATAAAAATTTTTTTTACAAAAATAGTATTTATCGAAAATTTTCTATGGAAATAGAATTTATAGAAAATTTTCTATAGAATCACAATTTATAGAAAATTTTGTATAAACAGAAAATATATTGAAAACTTAAAAAAGTTTATCAAAAATTTTCTATAAAGAGAAAATATATCAAAAATTTTCTATAAAGAGACAATTTATCAAAAATTTTCTATATAAACAAAATTTATAGAAAACTGTAACAAGAAAATTTATCCAAAATTTTCTAAAAAAAAAAAATATGAAAATTTTCTATAAAAATAAAATTAATCGAGATATATGCAAATTTTCTACAAAAAGGACATTTTTATAAAAAGAAAATTCATCGAAAATTTTCTATAAAAAGAAAATTCATCGAAAATTTTCTATAAAAAGAAAATTCATCAAAAATTTTCTATAAAAAGAAAATTCATCGAAAATTTTCTATAAAAAGAAAATTCATCGAAAATTTTCTATAAAAAGAAAATTCATCGAAAATTTTCTATAAAAATAAAATTTATCGAAAATTTGCTATAAAAATAAAATATATCGAAAATTTTCTATAAAAATAAAATTTATCGAGAAATTTCTATAAAAATAAAATTTATCGAAAATATTCTATAAAAAGAAAGTTTATCGAAAATTTTCTATAATAAAAATATTTTCTATAAAAAGAAAATTAATTGAGTTTTATCGAAAATTTTCTATTAAAAAAATATATCGAAAATTATTTATAAAAAAGAGAAAATTTTCTGTAAAAAGATTATCGAAAATTTTCTATAAAAAAATTATCGAAAATTTTCTATAAAAAAATTTTTATCGAAAATTTACTATAAAAAAATATCAAAAATTTTCTATAAAAAGAAAATTTGTCGAAAAATTTCTATAAAAAGAAAATTTATCGAAAATTTTCTATAAAAAGTAAATTGATCGTAGAAATTTTTATAAAAAGAAAATTTATCGCACATGTTCCTTGTAGAAAGTTGTTCATAAATTTTCTTTAAAAAGAAATTTTATTGTAAAAAGAAAATTTATCGAAAATTTAGCAACAGAATTTATCATTTTTTTTTTTTTATTTTCTATATAGGGAAAATTTCCCGAAAATAGTCTTGACAAAGAAAGTTTCGACTTCCTCCTTCGCACAAAACTGGTCACCTTAACTTCATTTTATTTGTTCCTCATCTCTTCTACGTTTTTTTTTTACATTTTCTACCTCCTTTTATAGACAAACACTTCATTGATTTTTTTGGTACATTGAGAGGCATCTTTTCTTTTTCATTTAATGTTTAAAAACTAAAAAATATTGAAATTCATGATGAGACATTAAACACCCAACATGAAGCAATACAATACGACGCCATTGTGGTTAGTCAACCCAATCTCTGATCTTTCACTAGATCTTTTATTGCAAACCAAAAAAAAAAAATAAAAAAAAAACAAATCTGTAGTAAAAAGTCTAGTTAACAACAAAAACAATATAATAAAAAAATATAAAACAACAAAAGATGTCGACAAACTAAATTACAAACAAACAACAACACACATGGGCAAAGAACCCATCAATACTTTTTAGATCAAACTCATACGCACATTCTCCAGTCATAGTCATCGTATGTTGTATTCGTCGCACTCGTAGCAGAATGAACATTAAAAACAGTCACTAAGAATTAAGAAATAAAGGTTTTGCTTTTTTTATTTTATTCGTTTTCAATATATTTTCTTTTTTTTAGGTTTTTTTGTTGCACATTCATATAGAATCGAACTTATATTTTAGTTCAAAATGAACAACAAAATTAAAACAAAAAAGTGCAACTTAAATAGCAATAACAACAGCTGCAGTAACCTTTGCGATGTATAAAAGAATGAAAACCTTTACGAAAAAAAATTATGGCCGAGTAGTCCTATTATTGAAATTCTGATATACTTATATATGTAATTATGCAGATCATTTTTACTATAATGATCAATCGCAAAGATGTTTAACAAAAGCTACCACACAGAGAATTAACCAAACACTTTAGCTAAATCTACTTCAAGGTCACAATCATCCGACTCAAACATTAGTTGTGCTTTAATTGTAATATTTATTGGCCGATAGAAAGGAATGGCTCAATCAGAATGGTAGATTAGCAATTCGAAAATCTGACTTGTTCGCAACCTTTAAAATCCATGTTTTTAATAATACCCAGAGAGGAATGTATCTTTCTTGATCTTTGCAATACTTCAATGATGAATGAGGTAGCTCGTAGCTCTCGTGGAAACTTAATGTACCAAGCGCTCCAATATGAAGACATATCTCTCTATTTAATTCGATACAAAGGTTAACCGTCTTGGTATTACTTCTACACCATAATGCAATCTGTTGATCATGCCACATCTAACTCCCTTTAATGTTTGCATTTAATACATATCGCTCTGCTAAGACTCATACGAATTAAGTCATGGTAGACTTGGGAATATCCTAGGAATTGTTGGCGGGAAAAAAATTGACGAAGGATTATGTTATTCTGGAGCATTTCGCTTCAAACATTTACTAACAGTATTTGAGGCATATGTGCTACAGATTAAAATGGGTACCTGAATTGGCGACCTAACCCCACGGTTATCTTAGTACCGAGTAAGAACAATGAGCCTACCAACGCCTCCATGTGTCAGTTAAGAACGCACCGGTAGCAATTAGAGCGACTACTAAGAAACTCCCCCTTGCCTAGACGTACTTTTGGCGGCTTGTGTTGACATACATAACCACATCGGGAGAATAATTTCCGCTATTTAGGTTTAAACCTGATATGGCTATATAGAACTAGTAGCAACTGCCACAGCCCTGCCGTGGCTATTTTAATTAAATTAATTAAATTCAAAACATAAGTTAAAAACTGCAATATTAAAAAATAATTTAGCAAACTCTTTTTGGACCACAGTTTTCATAAGATCTTTTGCAAGAATAGGAGTCACAATTTAATTTAATTTTCAACGAGTAAGAATGTCATATTCGGCTTGGTCGAATCTTTTACACCCACCATCTACTACTCTTTGTTCCACTTTATTTTAAAATTTCACCTTATATGGGAGGTGGGCGGATTACGACCATTTTTTACTTTCCGAGTTTATATCGACCCTTGAATTAGTTTTACAAAATTTCGATAGTGTAAATTAGGGTTATAACTTTTCGCAGACAATATTCTCAAATATAATTTAATGGATGTTCTTTTATATACTATTCATTTTATATATATATATATATATATATATATATATATGTATACATACATACATACATATTATATTAGGATTTCTTTTAAATAAAAAATTGTTTCAATATTACTTCCCCTTGTGATCGTGTAACTACATAGCAGTCAACACATGAAACCACAGCCTCCGCGTAACACCCTATCAAGAACCAATGACGTATGGAGTGTCGCCATTGATCTTGGGGCCGCTGGTTCCCTAAGTAAGACCTCGAGCTTGCGCTCTTCCAGCTTCAGAGCCCAGAAAATTCCAAGGTACTGGTGCACTCTATCTGTTTCCTGTCTAACTTAACATAACTCTAAGACAAAGTAGGACAATCTTAGAGCGTAAAGAGACAGGAATCGATCTACCACGTATAAGCTATACATCAAGGAAGAGATTTTTTCCGAGAAGACAAGCCGCCATTGCGGAGTATTTGAGGCAGATGTGCTACATATTAAAGTGGGTACCTGCCTTGTCGGCCTAACCCCATGGTCGTCTTAGCACCGGGTGAAGAATGATGAGCCAACCAATGCCCAATATAATGAGGAGAAACTAACTTCGAGAGACTGAAACATCACTAAGTAGCTAGCGGCTTTTATTTAAAATACTGTGGTTGTTCCAAATAAATGCCCATTTAAAGTATAAGTATATAATGACCATATGATTTCTACTATTTTCTTGTCCCAACCTCTAAATGACTATTGTAAATATTTTTATTGATAAGTTTCTGTGTATTGGTACCAAGAGGATCTTCTGTCCAGCAAGGCTCTAATGAATCTTATTAATCTATTCGGCGAAAGACAACTTCATATATAGCAAAGCAATCACAAAATTTATTTAAGGAGTGTCGAAAAAAAATTATCAACTCGATTATACTTTTGTCGAACGATAGAAGTTAGGCTAAGTTGAAAAGAGGAGTCATTAAATTTTTCCAAACACATTTCGGTCACATTCATATGTCTGTATAGCCATATTGCGCGCTCTCACGGAAATATTTCCACATTCATAAGTCTTATCTGAGTATTTGGCTAATTTAAGGACCTCGTTTCTCGATATAGTTTCTCGGAAATTTTAAACTGATATCCTTTAGATCTTTCGGATTCTCTATTTTATAAAGTTCAAAGTTTTCGCTTCTTATGCAATCAAATGCTGGACATTGACATAAAATCTTCATACGCTCATTCGTTATTCCATTATGTTAGCTTTTAGTTCCGTATAGCCTTTTATTATATTGATTAGCCTTCTGAGTGTTGACTTATATAATTTAAGTTTCTCTTTTTTCATCTTGATGTTTAGTGTTTGAATTATGCTCTGACGTGTTCATCTGTTGCCCATTCTCGTCAGTTCAATTTTAAACTTTTGGAGGTTTTCTAGATGTAACTTAGCCATTTCTTAGGGTTTTAATAACCGATTGACAGTCCAAATATCCACGAGTAGGAGCTTTATTATGTTCTTCCTTCAGCAATTTAATATATTCTGTAATTGCCTTAATCTCAACCAAGAAGTTCGTATTGTGCTCCGGAATTAAACCCGTTTTATAGAAGCATATTTCTTTTTGGTCACCAATTTTAGAACCTTCTATATATATGTATGTACCTGGATCACAGAAAAATTATCAATTTACATTTTTCAAATAACGCGGTAATTTAACTTCAAAATTTAATTAATATATTCAAGCAATTCAAGTAAGTTTCTTTCTTATTTAAATTTTTAATTTATTCAATCATCTTGATTGATTTAATAAATTTGTTAATTGAAATTTTTTTCGGTTTTTCATTTTTTGCAGTTTTTAGTAATTGATGCAATTCTTTTGGTGAGAGATGCAAATTTAAAAAATGTTTAATTGAATGAATTATTTTAGTGATTGGTGACTTTTTTCTGTGATTGTTCCGTATAATATTTTCTTCATCCCATTCTTTTCTTTACGGGATTGTAGTAATGTAATGTATTCACATATCTTATCCCTTTGGTGCTGATCTGCAAGCCATTCTCCCATTGCCATTAGCCTAGTTAAAGCTGCCTCATAATTAACCTGTACATCGATCGGTAGTATTGAGAGTATAATAGCTTTCGTTGATATGGCTCTCATTGCTCCACATATGCCTATGCAGCACTGTCTCTGAATTTTTTTAACAGATTTTATGTTAACTTTTTTCTTCAATGAAGTCCACCATACTAGAGAGGCATACATAAAAACTAGTCATAGTACGCTTGTGTATTTCCAGTGTGTTATCTTTGGGCTTATGCCTTATTTTGCTCCTATTTCTCTTCTGCAAAAGACTCATATTCTGTAAGGTTTATCTCTTCTTCTCTTGATGTGGTATTTTCAGAATAGTCTTCAATCAGGTACTTCTGCCAAGCCACGCTCTTTGGCTAAGTTATTGGATATTTCGACTTTCTGTGGAAAGTAGATGTTTTATTTTCCGTCACAAATCATATCGAACGGTGTATTAATCAAATCAAATAAATCGTTGATTTTATCACTGAAGTAAGTTTATGTTATCTTTTCACGAAACGTATGTTTGATTCCGTTTACATTTAAATTTTTCACCCCTGCAAACATAATCAACTCTGCGTTTTGTTTTAGTAAATTCATATTACGAATCGAAGTTAACTTAGTAATACATATAAACCAAGGCAATGGAAATCCTCACCTTTGCGCATTTGATATGAGTTTGCTCATTTTCGCGATATAATATCCTTAAACGCCTGAAATCATATTTTTATTTTTAATGCTTTTTCTATATTTTTACACGATTGAGAATAGAATCAAACCTTTAAAATATAATTAAAATAACCTTTTAGCCACGCCAACATCTGAATGTCGTTATAACAGCACATTGAACGAATACCATATTTGAATTTAGCGCCCCAAATTACATTAAAATGATTCCAAAAGTAGATCCGAATATTAAACTTGTGTTATTGAACTGGCCAAAATATAATATAATAAAGCCACCCTGGATCGTAACTTCACCATTTTCAGGCCATCGAACTACATTCAGGCCATGAAAATAGAGTCCATAGTTAACAAATTCATGGCCTAATTGCTCCAAAAATTGTTCTAACATTCTATCCGTTATTTTATGTTGAAAGTCATAATCTTTTATTCAGTTTGGATCAATTTTTTTCGTGTTTTATTAATAACACCTCCAGGAAAGCTTTCAATAACACGATATTATGATATGGTTCTGAAGGATATGTGGTTACAATAGGATTGCTATAGGTGATATAAGTCAAAGTGTCGTAGATGATTGTCGAGATCGCACAAATGTGGGGTTTCCTTAAGTCGAAGGCCATTACCAATAATTCACAATTATAATGACACTGAGAATAAGAATTAAAGTTCTCATAAAGCTTACTGATAATATTTGAGAGAGCGGAGAGCGGTGAAAAATTAAAATATCTTTTAAAGAAATCACTCTTTTATATTTCTTCTCCAAACGCACTATATTGATTCGACCGATTCTATTCCCAACAATACTGTTGTTTTGTTTCAAAGAATCTGATTCGTTGTTTTTTTTTTTTTTTTTTTTTTTTGAAGAGAAGAGTTACAGCAATAACAAAAAACAAACGAAAAATTGAAATACAGCAAAAGTATCAGAAAATAAAACAAAAAAATCAACAACAACTAGAAGAAGAGGAAAATGACTAAAATAGTTTACGACCGACCAAGTTACGTGAAATAATGACTAGTTTGTGTTTTAGTTTTTATGTTTGTAACCATATAATCGGTCACTGACTTGTCAGCATGGTTGCTTGCAATTTGAGAACTCCCAACTCTTTTTATACGATTTTTTTTTAGATTTTGTTGTATTTTTGTGGAGTTTTTTTTGTGCTGCTTATGCTGCTTCTTCTGTTTTTAGATTTTTGAAACCAAATAGTAACCAAACATTTCTGTGGTTCCACAGTAAGTCTGTCTCCACAAACGGCAGAATATGAGTATAACAGGATTGGACAATTTAGTACATTAAAACGTTTTATTACTATCAATACCAAAGGGGACAAAATTATTACTTTAATATTAAGTTTACTTTAATTTTTTTTATTTATATACAGTCTGCATTATGATCAGAATAAATATCTTATTAATATTTAAAATATAGAACCGGAGAATAATACGAAATCTTATATAAGTTTTTATCTCTTAATCTCAAAAAGTACTTTTCATGCTACAATTTAGTATCATTTCAAAATTACAATTTTCCATAACTGGCGTGTGTATTCATGCAGTTATGCACCGTAAGAAGACATACACGAAATATAATCTCTTGGTTGACACTGAGATGGCAAAAGTTAGACAAGAAGAATAGAGAATTTGTCACTGCATTCGTGTAAGTGTATGCATACACTTACATATGTATGCACAGTTGTGTAAGTATGATCGTTTGTGAGTTCGTATTAAAGAATGTTAAAGAAATTAAAAACAAATTATAAAACCTGACATAAAGTTCAAATGTTTGAATTAAACGCTTTTATTTGTCTAAATTTATATTTAATCAGAAATGTTTAAGAACTGTGATTTAAGTCTTTTGGACATACTTTCGCAAAAAGTTTCAAATAAAAGTAATATAGAAACTTTATTACGTTAGATTTAAAACAGTAAGAAAGTTTCCACGAACACGAACACTTTTAAAAAATTTTCTATAAAATGAAAATTTGAGCGAAAATTTTTTATAAAAACGAAAATAAAAAGAATACTCTTTTATGAAAAGAAATTTAGCGAACATTTTCTATAAAAAGAGAAAATTTAACGAAAATTTCCTATAAAAAGAGAAAATTTAACGAAAATTTGCTATAAAAAGAGAAAATATAACGAAAATTTGCTATAAATAGAGAAAATTTAACGAAAATTTGCTATAAAAATATTAACGAAAATCTTCTGTAAAAAGAAAATTTAACGAAAATAAAAAATATATTTTTTATGAAATGAAAATTTAGCGAAAATTTTCTATAAAAAGAAAATTCAGCAAAAATTTTCTATAAAAAGAAAATTTAGCAAAAATTTTCTATAAAAAGAAAATTTAACAAAAGTTTTCTATAAAAAGAAAATTTAACAAAAATTTTCTATAAAAAGAAAATTTAACAAAAATTTTCTATAAAAAGAAAATTTAACAAAAATTTTCTATAAAAAGAAAATTTAACAAAAATTTTTTTTAAAAAGAAAATTCAACAAAAATTTTCTATAAATTTTCTTTAAGAGAAAATTTAACGAAAATTTCATAAAAAGAGAACATTTAAGGAAAATTTCCTATAAAAAGATATTTTACAAAAATCTTATGTAAAAAGGAAATTTAACGCAAATTTTCTGTAAAAGAAAATTTTCTAGAAATAGAAAATTTTCTAAAAAAAAAATAAGGAAAATTTTTACTCTAGCTTAATTTTTAACCCTGGAAGGGCTTCGTTAGTCGTTTCGACTAACAACAATGCGATTTTGAGTGATATCTTTTTATTCGTTGCAATTTTTTTTTTTTGTGCGTGTTTTTATAACAACTGCAGTAAATAAGCTCTTGAAGTGTTCAGACGTATGTTGATCTGAGTGATCTGGAATTTAGTATTTTGAGCAACCTTGTTAGTCGAAACGACTAACAAGGCATTTAGTGTGACCTTTTGAACTTTTATCGATAAAGTAATTTTGTAAATATAATAATGAAGTGTAATTAATATTTGTTCCTATAGTGTGAAATATATTTTTTGGGGGAAAATAAATAAAATATGACTTCCAAAAGTAATTTTAACAACATATAAGTATATATTTTTTAGACATTGGACAGTGATAATAAGGAAGCTCTATTTCCTATATCAAATAGAAAGACTAAATAAACCCATATTATAAAGTATTAACGAATACAAATCGACTTCGTCTTATAAATTCTATAAAGAACTAAAGACGCAATTGCTATTTTTGACCAAATATGCTGTATAATATCACACTAGCGCAAGACTATCCCGGGCTACTCTACATTTTCTGCATCATACTAAACATGAATTATATTAATAGTTTATTTAAAAAATATGTTAAAAGCAATTAAGCAATAATCTAGTCTTATCGAGTGCATACTACCGCCAATATATCAACCAGGCATCATAAAAATGTCGAAAATCTCCTGTTTCAAGGTAAATATTATAACAATAATGTAAATTGTAGAAAAAAATAAAATTTGCAGCTTCAGCGGTTACAAAAATACTGTACTACTAAGCCATACTGTAAAAAAAAATGCAAAAAGTATCACAAATTTGAAATCTGCATAGAGTATGCAAAAATATTTGTTTTTAAACTTATTTGGTTATATTAATTTTAGGCATTTGAGAGAACGTATATTGTCTGTTCAAAATTTTTTACATAATTAGTATAAAAGGTACTTATGTAACACCATCTCTGAAAAAGTACAAATATTGAGGACTTTTCAGTTTTTGCTTAATATTTTAAAAATAACAAAAAGTATTTAGGAACTTTTGCTGTTATTTTATTTAAATTAATATATCATCTAAAAATCAATTGTTTTGTTTTTCATTTTAATGATACGTCTTGAAATACTTCTAATTAAAGTTAGTGTTAGTCGTTTCGACCAACGAAGTCTTCAAAAGGGTAAAAATATGGAAGCGCTTTCAGGGTTAATTAAGCCCTGGGAATAATAGCGCGTAGAATAAATTTAATTTAAATCTGTAAAAATTAAAATTTAACGAAAATTTTCTATAGAGAGAAAATTTATCTAACATTTTCTATAAAAAGAAAATTTTTCGATAATTTCCAATAAATAAAATATTTATAGATAATTTTCTATACATGAAAAATTTAACGAACATTTTGTATAAAAAGAAAATTTACCGAAAATGTTCTCTATAAAGAAAACTTTTCATAAATATTTTTCCAAAACAAAATGTTTCAAACATTTTTAATAAAAAGAAAATTTATCGAAAATTTCCTATAGAAAGAAAATTTATTTAAAATTTCTTATAAAAACAAAAATTTAATAAAAAAGTTTCTATAAGATGCAAATTTACCAAAAATTTTCCAAAAATTTAAAAAATGTTCCTCTAATTATGCAATTAGAAATAACAGATTTTTTGACTAAAATATTTTCATTATGCTCCACTGTTCAGTGAAGATACCAACAACCATCAGTTTACAACTTTCGCAAAAAGCAAAATAAAATAAAATTCCAAAAATGCTTCAACCATGGAGGCACCATAAAATTTAAGCAAAATTAGCGATTATATTCAAATTATGAAAAAAAGCAAAATTCAAAATTACTTATTTAAATATTTACGAACAAATGCCCATCCATACCCCACAATTGATATATCTTAAGTGCCATGAAGAAAACAAAACTGAATAGTCCCTAATAAAAATTGTCTAAAAAATTACTCCGAGTTTATTAATAATAGTAAAAGAATTTAAAGATTTATTGCCTAAAATAAGATTTTTTATTAAAGGTTTGAAAATTTTATTGTTAATTTAGTTTTTTTTTTATTAACACATAAAAAAATACTATGATTCACAAATAAAATTCTTATTTTTGTTAAAATATAAAACTTAAGTATGACAAAACAATCATTATTTATTCCCATATCAAATGACCAAAGTTCATATTTGTCATTTAATATTTTAGCTGATGAGTGTTTTTATTCTTTTTTTTTTTAATATTTGTGTCGTCCAAATCACGACTTCCAAATACTATAGACAATAAAAAGGCTTTGTACTCAAGTTTTTTTTTTTTCACTGTTAACCCAGCAAAATTTTTCTTCAGTAATAGTTTTGTGTAATATTTGATATTTCATTAATTCCTTCATTAAAATTTAGTTTAACAATCAAAATAAATCAAAAAGAATGTAATTTAAAAAAAAAATATATATATATAGTTTCTCTAGCAAACTAATAACTTTGACCTTGAGCGAAAACTTCAAATGTACTATAGGTCAATTCTAATACTTTAGGACTCATTTTAAACCTTAAAGACAAATATTTCAAATACCTTTTAAATTTTTGAAATTCCTTCATTAGTTCAAATTATATGATCCTTTTAACAAAAAATGTCCTAAAGTCCTCCTTAATTTCTATTCGGGGTTTTATTTCAATGTTGTCAGGATTTCTTGTTTTTGAACATAGGGTGGCAGCTAAGGACAGGTCAATTTTGTATAATTAAATAAAGTAATATGTATATATCTAGTTCATCTTTATGTAAATCAATCCTTCATTTGTAAAGAGTATCTTCTCAGAAATCTTTTTCAAACTTGAAGAGATTAACTTTGGCAACTTGTAGCTTATAACGTATTATAACAGCATAATTGTCTTGAAAGCTTAGATCCTCCTATAAAACTTTTTTATACATTACTTTTGGATCTGACCTTTAGTATGGAAGATAATTTTTTTATTACCATTTTTTATGATCGACCCCACTTTATAATGTCAGAGTTATAATTTTGCTGCCAACTCTTCCTGAATCATTTTTCACCTTTCAGCATGGAATATAAATCGAAAATTTCTAAAACTCAAGTTTTTCATCCTAAAAACGATTTAAGTAAAAGTTTTTGATGGAAGGTTATTATTTTTCTTCTCAACACCTTAGTACAAAATTTGACTGGGTTATATTTTGTTTTTATTTTATTTTAGTGATTTCCAAAACTCAAAGTTCTGTCAATATGGACGAACAATGTGATAGCTAGACGAGTGAGTAAAATAATATGCATATTTTACTTAAAAACAAACACAAACTAACCACACTAAATATTTGAAATGATAATGCTTATATACTTATACATACATGTGTCCCAGCAGTTTTGGTGAGGGTCTCTGAATTTATCAAAAATTTTGGATCATCATACACATGTATTTTTTTTTTTTTTTTTTTAGATTATGAGAAGAATAACCTAGTTGATACTTTAAACTATTTACACTTCAGATTACTAAGAGACAATACCGATATTTCAAGCTCTTTTCACTCTACATAACTTAGAGAGAGTAAAAAACTTTCCAATATATAAGATATAAACAGGCATTAACAAAAAGTTTTTTATTTAAAAACAGCCAAATTGCCACCAGCAGTACTGCATACTAAAATTTGTTAGTATATGAATACTCCACACATTATGAGTACTTAACCTACGACAACCAAAATTACTTTGTGTGTAACGAATGTTAAATAACGCAACAAGTTCATTGAACTAAAATATTTGCTTAAAATGAAAAAAAAAAAAAAAATTAACAAAAAAACAACATGAGTCCAATAAATACTTTAAGCAAAAAGAATATACAAAAATTAAGTGTATATATAAACCGAATACAAAATTTGCTATAAAACAAATTGGTCTCTAAAAATTAATTTTATATACAAGAAAAATTTTTAGAGATATAAAATTAACATTTGTTTATACAGACCAACATTTATTACATAATATTATAGTTGGATTTCATTAAAATCTGCCAATGTTAAATAATTTTGAATGAGAAGGTCAAAGGTTAAAATTTAGATTATAGCGTATTTAGCTAATATTTTGTTATAAGTCGAGAGAATATTATTTCGGATTTAAATATGATTGATAATTGAAAAATTATTCTGACATTTAAAATAAAATCTAACAATATTAAGCAACTTTAAGAATGGTAGGTCAAAGGTGAACATTGTTTTAAAAGCAAATTTTCATATTAAAAAATTACAATATTTTGGTTGCAAGACCAACAATTATTTAAAAATATTATTAATCAGGTTTTACCAAAATTTTACTATATTAAACAAAAAGTCATAGGTCAAAACCTTGAAAAATTATGTACTTATTAAAGGATTCTCGATAAATCCAAAGAAATAAATTTAAGAATACGAGTAATATAGAATTATATAATTGAAACAATCTAATAATCTTAAACGAGTTTTGAAAAATGAAAATAATTTTTGATTTAAATTTTTATAATTCCATATCAATCAATGATCGACCCTTGCAGCCAGTAGTACCTTAGAATTATTTATACAATATTCTTTGTATTTTTATTTTTTTCTACAAAATTTTATCGTTAAAAACCTTTTTTCGTTATTGTATTATTTATTTGCTGGTTGGTTTTTTGTGTTATTATTTTTATTTTTTTATTTTTTTTTTTTTTATTTTTTTCGTTTAAATGCGTATGCAAAGCGTTTTTGTCAAAAACTCATTTGGAATTTTAATTTAACTCTAGCCACTGTTAGCTTTATTTTTGTTTCTCTATTATTAATTTTTTTTTTTTTTCTGCGCACAAAACTCCAAGTTTGAAGAGGCCAGTAAACTTTTCTAATCTTTTTTGCATAATTTAGCATAAAAAAGATTAGCTAAATTGAATTTTTCTTTTAATGACAAACATAAAATAGCAATTTGATTTTATTTCATTATTATACATATTTTCGCATATATAAAGAAAATTATAAATAAATTCTAATTAATTTATTATAATGTAAAATTTTAAGATTTTAAATTAATGGTTTTTAATTATTGTCTATAATTGTTAAAGTTATTAGTTTAATATTTTACTAACACAGATTGAATTAAATTTAAAGGAAATTCTTAAATTCTTAAAAAAAAAGTTTTTATCTTGAATAAAATACATTAATACAGTGACATGATAAAATAAGTAAGCAACAGTGAAGGCAAACAACAAATTTTGACAAATTACTACAAATATCTTATAAAAATAATTTAAACTCTTATAATCGTAATAATAACAGAAGTCTTAAAATTCGGATCAACTTTTGGACTTGAGCAGATGAGAACTAATTTTAATGTAATTGGAGCCACTGAATTCAAATATGGCATTCATTTCTCAAGATTGGTTCTAGTGTTGGGACAATGTGTTGTCATAATGACTTTTTAGTGTTGGCGTCGCTAAAAGATTGATTTAAATCATAATTTTAATGTTGAATTTTATTCCAGATCGTTTTTATTATGTTTATGAATGTTATATTCTCGCGAAAATTGTCAAAATTTATATTTATATATTTTACTAACTGAACTGAATGACTTGATTCGAGCTTTGAATTTACTAACACAGTAAAAAATGTTGGACACTCTTACAAACGTCAGTGTAAACGGAAATAAAAATGAGGCACTATTCACGATTCTCAAGACAAACATGACAAATACTTCAGTGATGATATCAACGATTTATTTGGTTTTATGAATACACCGTTCCATTCCATTTGTAGCAGAAAACAAAACTTCTCCTTTTTACTACTTCTAAGCTCACAAAATACTTTCAATCCACATCTTCACATAGAACCCTACCTTAAGAAGAACTTTTTCAAAGCACTTAGCCGCAAAGCATAAAAATCAAAGAAGATATATTTGTCAAACCCACTATTCTAAAATTAATGAACGACGGAATCTTGAAAAAATTTTCAAATATCCAATAAACTACCAACGGAGGGATAATTTGAAAATCTTATTCGCAATATTCTCGATAATTGCAAGTCCTTAAAAATACTACAAGATTGGAGCTCGAATATCTTTAAAGCTTAATTTTCATTATGCAATATTTCAATTTTTCAATTAAAAGTATGGCGGTACAAATATAGCAAATACAATAAAATTTTGCAAAAATTTAAAAATACTACCAAGAACTCAAATACGTGAAACAGATCTTTAACTCCGATTTATCACTTTTTATTGAATAAATTATTATTCAGATCTTAAATATAGTAAAAAAATATTTTTGTTGATATCTCGAAAACTAAAACAAATTTTTAAAAGATGAGCAAAAATTCAAATTCAGCGAGTAACCTAAACGAACAACCTTGGAAACCACTTTTGGTTTATTAAGTCCAAAACCTTGTATACCTTTGTAATTTCATATGTTGTAATTTCATATGTTAATAAGAGTTTCCCACCACACAAACGCTTTTCCCATCATTCGTTAAATGTGATTATGTTGTTATTAGACTCTTAGATTCAAACCATTGTCTCTCAAATTTAACCCATCGACGACCAAAGAAATATGCTTAACTAAGGAAGTTTTAGGTAAAAGCTAAGGCAGATATGTCAATTAAGTTTTGACGAGGAGAAAGAGTACCAATTAGGTACCTAACTAAGCCTCCCTTTTAACCCGCCTCAACAAAGAACAAATTCTCTCTCTACAAAAAAAGTTGTAGAGAGAGAATTTGCATAGCATGTAACTAATGCATGATCTTAGATCTTAAAAATTACAAAACTATCAAAATTACACTGACAAAAATATATGAACAACAAAAGTTTGAGAAAAAAATATATTCTAAAAAAAAAACAAATTTATAAAGAAAAGTAAAGATTTGTACTAGGGTGCCTTTTTTTATTTTTTTAACATATCATATGGTAGCAAATTTCAAAAGTAATAAAAAGTTTGAAATGACTTATGATTGTCAAAACTATATGATTGTGAAAAATCATTGTTAAAGCTCAAAGATGGTCTAAACTGTAATATTGTGAAATAAAATTTTCATTCCCTTAAAAAAGCCAAAATTAAGAAGAGAATATTCACAGAACCAAATACGATAAAGTTAACAAAGAACCCATCTCTAATTTCTGCATTAAGTGATGAAGAAAAAAGTCTTATGCTCGTTCTAAAACCCTTAAAAAAAAATATGACTCCGATGACAATATGGATGAAGTGTGATTCCTCCAATACATCGTAATTATTAAGTGACGACATCAAATCAAATTTAACTAAATTATGTTGGCTGTAGGGATGCCTAACGGGATTGATTTTTGAAAATTCCGGAATATGTAATTTAAAAAATAATCCCGCAATCCCGAATTCGGGAATATTTAAACACACATTTTTATAATTCTAATGTTAAACCTCGATTGGATACCACATTTTACCTCCACTTTAAAAAAAAAACTATTTTTTGGCACTTTATTAATAAAGCTATTTACATGAAATTTGACACACAGATAGTACTTGCACTGTATAATGTTGGATCTTAATGGATTGTCACATCCACATCTTACGCCCACTTTTTTAAAACCCTCACACAATTGAACCGATTTTCTTAAAACACAGCATCATAGATAGCGCCAAGGGGAGAGGTAGCCCTCATACAAATATTAATTTTCGATTATCTAAAAAAATATTTCAGTGAAAGTCTTATAAAGTTGTAGAAATAATTTTTAATGTCAAATTTTGAATAGGGCGGATAGGTCCAAGTAGAGTAGAATCCTACATGTAAAGTAAATATAAGTTATCGCATCTGAAAGGGTAGCGAAGTGCACCGGGAAAAGTTAGTTATAAATATAGAAACAACGAACAATAAGCATAGAATATTATCTTAGCAAAAGAAAACTAAAAAGCTACAGAAGTATTGATTTTTCATTCGAATGGTATTTATAATTTTTATAATATTTTTATTGTTTATTAAAAATATTATTTTAATCCGATGAAAAGTTTTAAAATTGAGAAATAATATTATATATATATATATATATATATATATATATATATATATATATGTTATTTCTTTCAGTTTAAGAGATATTTAGGTCAAAGCAAATTTTACCCTCATTTTTAGCCCTGTTTTTTTAAGTTTTTCTAAACTTGGGAGCCTTAACTTCCTCCCGAATTTTTTTTTTTTAATATCCACTAGATTTCATACAAAATTCTAAATAACATTGATGTAAGAATCATATAAATATATTTATCCGATAAAAAGTTATATTAATCTGAAGTTGAAACTTAAAAAAAAAATGTCGGGGTAATTGTCCAAAAAAGTGGTAATATTCTTTCATTTCTAAAATATTTTTTTTTTTTTTTTTTTGCTCTGCACTACACAATTGTTGTATGTTTCTTGCAGCAGTATTATTTAAAATTTTATACGAAATCTAGTGGAAATTTTCAAAAAAATTTAGGGCCTAAATTAATACCCCCAAGTTTAAAAAATTTAAGGAAAAAAAACTAGACAAAAAATTAAAGTAAAATTTGCTTCAAACTAAATATCTTATCCAAATATTTGAAAAAAAAATTAAAATTGAGAATGGACAATCAATAAAGTTTTCAGATGGTCCAATAAAAAAATTTCATCAACGCAGTCGATATATTGTATTTTAATAACATATTCCTAGCAAAATGCAAAAGTATTTTTATTAAAAAACTTTTTTTTTCCAAAATCTTGCTTTTTTTATCCGCAATGTCCAGCCTTTTGCGAATCTGTCCAAGTTTTTGTGAATCTAGATCTGGCAACCTTAATTTTTGCCCAAATATCAAATATCATTTTTTACTTTCACTTCTAGATTGATACACATAACATGCCTAAATTTGTGAAGTTTAGTCACCAAATATTTAAGGCGAAAATATAACAGAAACTTCCTGGTTTGATAACCTGAAAATTAAGTTTTACATAAATTTGAGCTCATATGCATGTACTCGTATATTTGGATGATAAATAAGAAATCGTACACATATTTTTTATTCAAACAAATTGAATAAAACCTGTTTATATATATTTATTGTTGTCATCCAAACTTTTATTTAATTAAATAAACTCTAAACTTACCAGATCCACATCCAAAATACAATTATACCCTCCCACATCTATCAAGTAGAACTCACAATTCCCTAACTAAAAACAAATTAAAATTTTAATTCGTAAATAATTCACACTTCTATAGTTGATGAAGATGACGATGAATGCCCTTATAACACTCTTCTACTAACTTAATATTTCTGCTCATAAATTTGAGAGTGTAATGAAAGTAAATTACAGACAATTATCTAAAAACAATAAAACAACAATTTGAATTGTTTTCACAAAATGTTTTGTGTGAATAATAGTATAATTTTCTTCTTATTGTTATTTCAAATAAACAGATCAAGTCCTGCCAACTATAAATGGAAATGAAGATACTGAGGCAGACAGACAGACAGACAGACAGGCAAACTGAAGGACAGACACTAACAATGTACTTTTGAGAAAAATACTTAAAACTATTTGTGGTGGCAAATGATGAAATTTATATAGTAAGTCTATATGTATTACAATCTCGGTTAAAATGGTTTTAAAATTTTTAGTAAGAGCAACAAACTACATGGGGTAATATTTAAAAATTTAACAACAAAATCTTTTAGCAAACAGGCTTCCTTTCCTTGTGCCCTAAATATTATCTAGACTAAAGCATTCGTTAGTTGTGTAGCATTTTGTAAAAGAATGTATTGGTGAATTTTAAGTTATTTTATATGAAAGACTAAAGTCAGAATTTGAATTATAGAAAAATAATTCATTCTATTAAATCATTTAGTAAATACACATTTCGACAACCCAGACTAAAACTACTGACAGTATGTGGTTGTAGTTATTTATGCAAACGATGAGGATGATGATGTTGAATGTGAAAACTTCTGTTGAAGTTTATTTTTTACCCAAAAACACTGGTTGCATACATTTTCGACAACCTCAGTACATCACAAAAGTTGACTGCATTTGTGCATGAAGCCTCTAAGGTTATTCTAGTAAATACTCGTACTATGTACATCATCATCTTTGTGTGTATCATCAACTCCTTGCAACCTGCAATAGATAAATACAAGTGTATATACTGTCAAAGTTTGGTTATGATCCCTGAGCATACATAGAGTATGTATGTCTGTCAGCATGTTGTTCTAAAACTTTGTAATTTGTACAAGTGATGCCTTAAATTGTTTTGGCAATTTGTTAAGTACCAAAAGCGTATTGTGTAGAATTTTCAAAAAGTTAGTCATATCAAATATTTACCACACATAACCATATCCACAAATATGCTTTAAACAAACACATGTGCAAGTGTGTATGTAGGTATGATTTCATTACATACAACAAGTGATTGTTTAACACTTACAAAGGAATTAAAGGATATTCATGAATAAATTACATGTATAATAGTATTAGAGTAAACAATGGAAACTATTTAAGTAACTAATATAATTATGATTATGTTTTGTTAACTAGCTTATATTAAGTTACAAAATAAAATACACTACATTAAGTGATCTTGTAATGATAGTAGGATCGTAATGTGATTCAAACTTGAAATAAGTGGACAGATTAACCTTTCATATAAACCATTTACTATTTATTTATTAACTATTTCAGGTGTGCGTTCAAATAAAACATAACATGTTTTTTTTTTAATAAAAGACGAACGGATTCAAACTTAATAAAGTATTTGCAGCATTTATTTTCCAGATTTTTTTGTTATATCATTTTATATAAAAATTAATTAGATTATTTTTTTTTTTTTTTTTTAGGTATGACTTCTGAAAAAAAAATTTAAGTATTTTTACGAAAATTTTCACGGTATCTCTCTTTAAAAATTTCAAATTTATAATCACAATTGAGCACTGCTGGGGTCTTCTTAAATTCATTTTAACTTGGATCCAATTCCTTTACACTTTCCAAAATTCTAGGTAGTTTAAATAACTAATAATCTGTGAGACTAAAATAAAATTCGCAATTCCGATTGCTTCTACTGTAACGATAAAATTCTAAATCTGACCAGAAAATGTTAAAAACATTGCACAGTAGGTCAGAATCGAAAATTTTTGGAAATAAATCTGTAAATTCTAATCGTCAGGTTGTATTTACATAAAATGAAGGCATAGCAAAAGAGTGTACAATTTCAAGTTTAGAAGAGAGAACCCATATATATCTCAGAAGCGGAGCTATGTAGACTCAAAGTAGGATACCTTTGTAATTTTTAAACATTTGCCAATTGTTTGTTTTAAAGTAGCGTAATTTCGGTTATGTAAAAGATATTAACTTCAATCTTTTTCGTATAATGAAGAATTATGTCAGCTAGGTAAAATAATTTATTTGAAAAAAATATGTTCATAATTTTTACGATTTTTGGAACTAAAAAAAATATCTGTAAAAAATTGGCTTTTGGAGAAACTATAAATGTTTTATCCGTAATAAAATCTTTGTGAGTTAAGATATCTCAATGAAATTTTCGGTGATTGTAGCCTTTATTGTTGGAAATGATAAAGTGTAAAAAAAAAACTTTACGATTTTTGTAGAAGAAATCCCACAAATAGAAGAAAAATGCCGAAAATCCCAAAAATGGGATTTCACACTCTTTCGTCCATAAAGTCCACATTTTCCTGATGTCCCTGAGATAGCGATTTCAAACACTTAATAACACATTATAAAATCTGAAAGTGTATTCTGTTTTCAGATTAATGTTTTGGAATTTTAGACTAAATTCAAAACTTTCATATAAAGTAGGTCAAATTTGGGGGTATATTTAGACCGCTTGGGCTATTATTTTATTTCTATTTTAAAATCATCCATAAATACCTTTCAACGTATCATAAAATTATAATGTGTTGTTAAAGAAAATTACATTTTAGAGAAAAAATAGCGTAGACACTTTTCGATAAAAAAAAATCAATTTTAAATTTCAAAATCGACTTCCAATTTTCTTTATTCAACAGATAATTTTGTTCTTTAGTGAGTTAGAAAAAATATAAAATAATAACATTGGTCGGAAATAACTCCAAAATTATAAGAGATAAATAGGCCTTATTAAGGGATTTAAGAAGGTGAGGAAATATTTTAAATCGAATAAGAAACAAAAAAAAATTTAAAATTTTCTATATCTCATATTTCTCATATTTTCTATATTTCACGCTCTTCTGTTACGCCTTTGTGAAATTTTAAGTAAATCTAACTAGCCGATCAGAAGTTACAGATTTATTTCCAAAATTTTTTGATTATGCCCCACTGTGCACTGTTGCATGTCTTCAGTGTCATTAATGACTTTTTATGACATTATTTGTTATGATTATTGGAGTTTCTGCAAACTAAAGAAGCAAAACAATTATATATCTTATCGCATTTTGAGTAAACTTATCGTACTACACATTGTTTTGTAAATTTTTGTTTGTTTTTGGTTCGATACTATTCAGAGCCATTTTCTCGATTATTCTTCATACAAAACTTGTGCTTTGGAATATTAGAAAAATCAGCAATAATGTATGTTTTCCAGACTAAGACAAAATATTGAAAATATTTTTACTTCTTTTATTATTGAGGAGCTTTGATCATTCTTTGTCTCAGTTTTGTTATTTAAAATTTATTTTATATTTGATTAACTAAAACTTAGCCACAGCTTTAACATGAATTATATTTAATTTTGAAGAAATGAACAAAACGTGCCGAATATGTTTGGCATAGCACTTAGGAACTTCTCTACTTTTTGGGCTTGGAATTCATTCTTATGACTTTTTCTTTTTCTGAACCAAGTTTCATCTCATTTTTTAAGTCTTTGTTAAGCTTTTTTATTACACTGAAATCTAATACTTTTATCAAAATTTACTCAATTAACATTTTCTAGTTTTCTAGTTTTTCTGCTGTTAAATCTGACATGTCTCTAGAACAGGGGTTCCCACCTCTTCATACTTCATGAACCCTTTTAGAAATTTTTTTAATTTTTTCGCGGATCTCTTGGCACATTTTGATTTTTAGTATACTTAGTAGAAATGAAAAGCAGTAAAAACTCAAAAGGTATTTTAATTTTAAGTAAAATTTATTTATTAAATATAAACCTTTTAAGGTTAATAAACAATTAATGTTTGAGATCACAGAAATAATTTTAATGTTATACAAATATATATAAACAAACATTAAAAAAAATATTAAATGTAATAATAATTTTAATATTTTGAGAATTTTCTGAGAGAGCACGCACATCTTACTTCATTTTACACATACGTTTCACGCATAAATATATATATATATATATATATATATAAGTCAGATTTGGCATACGAATTACTTTTTAGTTCTATTGCTTCTTCTTGAAAATTATATTTAAAATTAACGGCAGTAAGAGTTATTATGAAAACTTTGTATTATGTTTTATTCAAACGCACACTTTATTCACTTAAAGTGGGCTATTGTATATAAAAATTTCTCTTAAATGTTATAATGATTATATAATAATGATTAAAATTAATTGCTTATCTTAAAATACATAGTTTATAGTGTGTAACCAGCATTACCAATTAACGACTTTAGTCACCAATTGCCCCTTTTTCAACCACCTGGCCACTTATTTAGCCCCTTTTTTAAAACGGAACTAAATTGCGACTTTCTAAGACTATGCTAAATGACGAGAAACTAAGTTGTTTGAAATATCTCGATACATTATATATAAATTCTAAAAAAGAAAATAATTATTTGGAGATTATTTCACAATATACTGATATAAATAAAGACCACAAAAAATTACTGTTAAACTGTTAAAAACTAAAGCTATTGATAAATTTTATGAACAACTTTTTAAAACATAAAATTCAGAATCCTTTTGGACTTAACAGTGCCACGGCGGAACGTCTTAACGTCGCTAATGAAAAATAAATTGTCCAACGGACTTAAGGTCAACACCTGTGAATCCTTGCTTTCAGTCCTAAAGTTATTAGAAGGATATTCGTAAGACTGGATTCCCAGTCTTCGTAAAAAAAATACAGAAGCTTAATGAATAAAAAGAATTTTATGTTAACTATTTTTATGAATAAATCTTTATTTTTGCAATCATAAAAACTATTATAAATAAGTTGTTTTGTTATTAATGAAATTATATTTAGTAATTTTTCTTTCTGTAGTATCGAATAAACAAATTTTAAGTTGTATTTTTTAGGTATTTTCTTAAAAAAGAAAATGCTCTATTTGGCGACTTTGAAGAAAATCGTTAACAAACTCTAAAGAACAAATCAGAAAATATAAACTTTAGAAGAAGTAAAAATTTTTATATAAAATATGTCAAATTCGGTAGGGTCTGTACTAAGCTCTGTTGGGTTGTTATACCCTACACCATCATATCACACGTTATCAGCACAAACGCATAATACCACAACCACAGAGAAAATTATCCAATTCAACCTTAAAGTATACCAATCGACTCAGATTCACTTTCTGAGTCAATCCAACGATGTCCGTCCGTCTGGCTGGTTGGACGGTCGACTATCCATGTAAACTTTGTGTACAAATTATAAGTCGCGATTTTGAAGATAATTCAATGAAATTTGGCACGCAGGATTTTCACAACACAAGAACGAAGCCGAACGAAGAATTGATTATGTTCGGTCCATTATTTCACCTAGCCCCAATACAAATGTCCACCCGCAATAGGGGTTTAACAATCATAAATACCTTAAATATAACAATATTTTAATGAAATTCGTTGTGAGGAAGTTTTGTATAAGTATCAATCTTTTTGCCAAATTTCATGAATATAGCTCCATAGTTGGCCATAGCTCGCATATAAAACCCTCTTCCGAAAATCATTTTAAAGCGCATAAATTCCATACTAATGTTAGTATCAATTAAATATTCGACACAAATAAGTTTTATGTAAGTTGAAACAACATTGCCAAATTTTATGAGAATCGGTCCATAATTCACCGTAGCTCCCATATAAAGCCACTTCCAGAAATCACCCGATAGTGCATAAAATCGTCTAGATGTTGGTATCAACGCATTATTTTGTATTTGTATATTTTATTTTACATTTAGTAAATTGGCCACAGGTGTATTGTAAGTCCCCTTCTCGAATTTTTATGTTTGTACACAATGGTGTAGGGTATCAAATAGTCGGTCTTGACCGACTATATATTTCTTTCTCGTTTTAAATTATATTACATCGATAAAACCTCTGATATTATTGCTCCTCGAGAGCAAGCAAATAAAATATATCAAAAAATCTTTTTAAGAGCAGATGTTTCTGAGGAGAATATACAAATCAAGCGCAATTTTATAAAATTAAATACTTTATTTTACACATATTTCAATTGTAAATAGGTTTTGTCCCAAAAACATAACGCTTTTTCAGATCTCTACTTAATATACAAATTATGGAATTGGGGTAATGTGGTAAAAATATAATAGGCGTAAAGTGGAATTTTACACCCATTTTTTTCAAGTTTGCTGAAAATATAATATTTAATTTTACTCCTTATTGATTTTAATTCAATGATTTAAACATAAATAAGAAAATCTAATAAAACAGAACAAAAGTGTGATGCCTTTACCAAAGCAATAGGACATATGAAAATTGGCAAAAAATTCCTAGAACGAACACGTACCATTACATTAGCTTGCTAAAAGAAGAAAATCTGGATTTAAAAATCGCGAAAATAGTTGATGCTGTAAAAATACACACTTTGTATAATGAAACTCATGCAAATGGTCTGTACACTTAAAGTGTGCTACAATTATAACAATTTATTACACCTTTGAGTTGACTATTTCAAATACGAGAAATAACTACCTATTTTTATTAATTTTGTTTTATTATTTGCTATTATTTTTATCACTTATTATTTATCTGTTTTCATTACATACTTGAATTTTGATAGGATGATGATATTCGAGTGATATTTTTACTATGTCCCACTTTACGCCAACATTTGCCATTTTACCCAAAAATAGTTGATTTGAAAAAAAAAACGCCCAAAAATCAATACCAAAAGATAAATTAATCTTATTATTTTTATGCAAAACGTTAGACGATAATCAATTCTATATAATAGATCCCTTGCAGGGTTCAAAAGATTATTGGTTGGTATTTTATTGTAGTTAGATTAAAGTATACTTAACTTTACGCCATTATTTTTCATTACACATTATCTAATTTTTAAATTTATCCAAAACTGTTGATTTAGTAGCAACAAATATATCTATTAATTTCATATTTAATTTCATTCCTTAATACTCGTGTAGATTTCCTTGCCACAAAACCTTTCTTTGCAATTTATTTTTTTTTTTTTTTTAATTTTTATACATTACACCACCATAGGTGTTTGGAGTATTATGCGTTCGTGCTGATGTTTGTAACGCATAGAAAAAGTTGTCCAACACCAACCTTAAAGTATAACAATCGACTCAGAATCATTTTTTAAATCGATTTAACGATGTCCGTCAATCTGGCTGACTGGACGGCTGGATGTCCATGTAAATCTTGTGCACAAATTACGGGTCGCAATTTTAAAGATAATTCAATGAAATTTGGCACGTGGAACATTTACGATACAAGGACTAAGCCTATTGAAATCATTTGTGATTGATCCATTATTTCACCTAGCCCCCATACAAATGTTTAAACACTTAAAATGTCTTCAAAATAAAAATATTTTAATGAAATTCAGTGCAAAGAAGTTTTTACAAGTGTCAATGTTTGCACCTAATTTTATGAAGATTGGTCCACAATTGACCATAGATCCCATATAAAAACACTTTGATGTGCATAAATCCCATGCGAATATTAGTATCAAGTTAATATTCGACACAAATAAGTTTTATGTAAGTAGAAACAACATTGCCAAATTTTATGAGAATTGGTCCACAATTTACCACAGCTCCCATATAAACCCACTTCCAGGAATTGCCTTAAAGTGCATAAAATCATGTAGATGTTAGTATCAACGCATTATTATTATTTATTTTATTATTATTATTATTATTATTATTATTTATTTTACATTTACCAAAATTAGTCACCTTCCCGAATATTTATGCTCGTACACAATGGTGTAGGGTATCATATAGTCGGTCTTGAGCGACTATATCTTTCTTTCTCATTTTCGTTATTTTTTCTCATTTTTTAATTAACCAAAGTTCATTGAAAGAAAAGCTACACATTATTTATTTGCATATTTGTTTGATTTTTTTTTCTATTCGCATTTTATTTTTTGTTTTAACCATAAACTCTCTAAAAAAAAGAATTACAGGCAAATTGTTCAAAAATGCATGAAAAATAGAAATAGGGTATAAGAAGTGCATAAATATGTACGAGTATAGCAAAAAAAAAGAAGAAAAATAGATATTTCCAAATGACCATAATGCAGCATGTAGACTGTGTAGTCAATTGATTACTTTAGTCAGAATAAAAATAAATATACATATATACGTATAAATAAGTACATTAACTCAATCATTAGGGATTCATGAATGTAAATCATTGACCACATTAAATGGGTTTTGAAAATGCAATAGTAAGTACATATTGGCATTAGACGAATTTGAGCTAGTTAAAAGGTTTGGTTATTGAACTGTATTTGTTTAAATAAGGCTTTACATTATAAAATTAATTAATGTAAAAAAAAACTATCCTAAATATGCAAGCTATTAAATTCAACATTTATTTATCAAATTAGACATTTGTTTATCGTACGAATTTCTATATTTCCCAAAGTATTTTTATTTTTTTTTTTTTTTCCTAAACCTTTCATTTTGAAATTTGTAAATTAAAAGAATTTCTAAATGCTAATTTTGCTAATACATATCACTTATGTGAAATTTACAGTGTTTTAAATAATTATAGGTACATACATAAATATAAGTACGTATATATATATATATATATATATATATATATATATATATATATATATATATATATATATATATATATATATATATATAAATTAACCAAATGCAGGCAACCAAGACAAACTAAACGAGAAAATAATTTGACCAAAATGTACTTAATAATCAGACTAGAGAAATATTTGAAAATGACAAATATATATATATATATATATATATATAACTTAATCACTAAATAAAATCTATAACTGTGGCGATTACTTTTGGTTATATTAGAAATCAGCATTTCATGTATAATATTAGTTTATAAAAATACCTACAATTATTTTACTCACCATACCATCCTCATAAGGAGTATTATTGATTTACTCACACTCATATCCTGCTTAATCTTCATCATCCTACTTCCCTTTATTATCAACAAACCATCTATAACCATTAATCCATACCACCAAAATGGCTTAAACAAAACAGAAAAAAGTTAAAAAAAAAATTATATGCAAAAAAAATTCAATAGAAAAAAAAAAACAAAAAGAAAACAAACTGACTAAACTAAATTCATCCTACCCCAAGTAACATGCAACAAATTCAATCATTCTACCAATGCATTTCTAAGTTTCATATGTATAATGCATAACCCGCCTCCCTTTTCTGGTTTGTATCTCTCGTTCGAGACCTCACTCTCTACTCTTGTATTCCGTTTAAGGAAGACGTTGAATGTATGTGTGTATGTTTAAATATTAGTTAGTACACATATGCGTACATATGTGTATACTCGTATCCTTTACTGGGACTGTCGACTATTGAAGTGTTATGGCCTGTGGGCCGACCGACGCATGGTATTGTATCTTTGGCAGAGTGCGTATTATTATTTTTCTATTTATATATTCATATTCAAATGCAAACAAATTCATGTGTATAAGTTTGTGTGTATGTATTTGTTTTATTACGTTAGTATGTGTCTAATTGTTTCGGGTGCAATTTCTATGCGTATAAATTTATTTACATGTCTCACAGTGGGACCGATCGATCGATGATGATGAACAATGGTAAAAATGATAATGAAAATACCTAAGAAAATGTGCTAAACTTCAAATTAAACTACAATTTTAAATATAAGTACTAACCTTCAAAAAAATATTCATTTTAGAAAAAACATACATAATTTAAATAAATAAAAAACAAATATTAACATGAAAAATCACCTATTAAAAAAAAAAAAAAAACAAAAAAATAATGAATTTTAAAAATTAAAAAAATGCATAAAATTGCATTTTCTTAAAAATTACTTTTCAATCCCCATTTAATTAAAATCTCTAAAATTTTCTAATATATTTTTTATTTAATCAATTCCACGGTACGTTTTTTTTTTTTTTTTATTGTGCGTTTGTAAACATTTTGTGTAAAATGAGTTTAATTAGCAACCCTTTTCTTCTTAATACAAATGTGTTAATATAAGTTGAAGTTCCTTTTTTGGACTGTAAAAACATGGATTTCCTTAAAAAAAAAAAAAAAGAATTGCAAAAATGCAACATTTTTATAAGTTTTAGGAAAACCTAAAAATTAGGTAGGGTAGTGGTCGGAGCAGATAGCAACTATCGATAAATCAATACATTATTCATATATCAATATAGTGGTTTTTGATATTTTTTGAAATTCTTCTAAATTTAAATTAATCTTTATTAATAATTTAATAAAAATAAAAAAAGTAAAAAATATCTGCAGCGCGGAATTTCCCAGTCAGTTTGGATATATGTGATTATGAATAAAAAATTATAATTTAAAATCTCTGTAAATTATGATAAAATCATTTTTTTTTACCCGGAATCCCAAAAAATTCCCAAAAACAAATAATTAATAATTTTTAAATATTTATGAGATAATTCAGTTAAATGAATAATAAAAAATGTTAAAATAAACTAATTAATCATAAAACGATAAACTATTCAGTTCTTTTTGAATTATTGACATTTTGAATATTTATTGAAAACTTTTTATTACATAACAGCTCATCCGAAAATCGAATCATTACTTTGGTTTTCATATTGCCCTGTGGGTAAAACTTCCCTCAATATTTTCATAGAAGTAAGCTTGTTTTTAAGAAAGTTCCAAAAAATTTTACAGATTTCTGAAGCCCTATCCTTTCCAGATTTATAACACATTTGTATGAATAATAATTTTTCTCATAAAAAAAATATAATTAAGTTTCTTTCTATGCTATTAATCTACAGCTTAAGAAGATTTTACACTATGTTATTTAGTGTTAAAACAAAATAAAATTATAAAATGTATTGTATTGTATCAATCTTCAATATTTTGTCTTATGAGATCTTAACAAATTTTAAAATGTTATTGAATTTCGTAATGCAAATCTGGGTAAATTCTTATTCCCTACACACCATACGTGGGGAGGATATAACGCATTTGTGCTGATGCTTTTTTAACACCCAAAAATATTGTTCCAAGACCCACCTTAATGTATACCAATCGGCTTACAATCACTAGCTGAGCCGATTTAACGATGTCTGTCTGACCGTACGTCCATGCAAACTTTGTAGTCAAACTGCAATTCGCAATTTTGAAGGTAATTTGATGAAACTTGGTACATATACCTTACATAGAACGTACCCTATTGAAATTGGTTATGATTGGTTAATTATTTCACATAGCCTCCATATAAATGACCCCCCTGAATGGGGAAGACATTTGTATGGTAAATGTAGGGTGTGATTGGACTTGTCTCATTTGTAGTTTTGTTTTTATTTAGTTTTGTTTAACTTTTTGTTGTTATTTATTTTTCTAAATATTTGAATTCACAGTTTTTGATTGTATATTATTATAGCATAAAACCCCCTTAAGGAAAACCTGAGCTAAAAAAAATTAATTTACATCATATTCAGTTTTTGGACAATTGCATGGTCTTATAAATGAACTTTTTTATAATTTATCTAATAAAAAATTCATATCAGCTTAAAAATGTAAATTGTTGTTTGGCATTCCACATATTTTAAGGAGATTTCTTTTACAATTTTCATAAGCGTGCAAATCGTTTAATAAATATACTTTTTAAATGTCGAATTTTACTTCTTACTATTCCTTTTGCAATATATTATTTTTGACCACAATGAAAAAATTTCCAGAATATAATTTTTTCTATTGAAAGTATTCTCATAAATAGAATTATTTTTTTTTTTTTTTTACATCTATTATACAAAAATATATGAAGAACTTAGAAACTATCAAATATATTTAGATATTTTCTTGGCGATATATAAACTTGTAAAAAAAATCAAATAAAATAAATAAAAACGAATATAAAAATACATTATATACTAAAATAACCATATATAAGTTAAAAAATATAAACATTTCGTACGGAATTCCCATCTCTGAATTTTCTGTGAAAAACTCTAATTGCAACACATGATAAAAAGAAGAAATATAATTTTTCGAAGTTTCCGATTTTTTATGATTTTTTTTTCATTTTGTTAAAAATTTGATTTTTTTACATATTTTTTTATTAATATTTCAGAAATTATTGAGCTTTTTGAAAAATTATGCACACATATCAAGCAGATAGAATTATATCAAACAACCATATCTGGCAAATCGTTCTCGAGATATGTTGTGATATTTTCTGGAACCTAATAAATCTCCAATGTAATGGTTTATTAAAAAACTAGACTCAATTTTATTTATAAATAAAGGGGTAATTTCAACAATCAAAAATAAAATGTATATAACAGAAAATACAAATCATGATATGAACTCTTTGCTGATTATTTACTCCCACTGCGTCATAGCCGATCATATTAGGAAAAACATATTAATAACATATATTTATAACATTTTGTATATGTAGTTCTTGTATTCCATTAAGGTAGCAGGTGCCTTGTGAATGCAAGTAAATCCGTGTATTTCATTAGTTCCCCATGGCATGCTGAAAATTCTGAAAGTTATATATTGCTCATTTGCTGCAACAACGTCATAACTCAAAAAACGAAAGTTTCGAGTTAACATCAATAGGGCATAGTACGAATTCTTTATATATCGCGCAGAATCACTGTAAAAGTATTTTGCCCTAATTTCATAATCTATTGCGTATTCTTTGCAGCAACGTATTACTTTATTTGTGCCTCGGCTATTGTGTAGTCAACATCGAAAAGTCATCTAGAAAAGTGATTAAATTTTATCACAATATTACTTTCATTCAAAATTTTTAAAAATATATATAAACTTAAAAATGAAAAATATGTCCCCTGAAAAAATTAATATTTTTGAGTTATACTGTTGTTGCAGCAAATGAGCGATATCTCCATCGTTGGTATTGATACTGAAATGTTTAATCCCTAGTATCCTTCTTCTCTGAACGGTACAGTTTAGGTACAGTTTCACGCCACTTAACCTATTTTGTACTTAAACTATGTTCTCACGATGATTTTTAAGACGTGGTTTTATTTTAACTCTCTTTTGAAGTTGCTACCAAAAATCATTTGTGTTCACATGATGATTTTTTTGTTCCATGATTTTTTTTTTATATTTACTCTTTTTTCTTATAATCAGGGTTGATTTTTCTTGTTCGTAGCAATACTACCAGTTCAAAAGAGAAAAACGTATCAAAAGTAACGAGAAAAATACCAATGAGTGTGAAGAGAAATAACAAAAAAAAAATCATGAAAACAGAAAACGTGATTTTTTTTTCTCAATCCCTCTTTCAACTCTACCCCGCTCGTTAACAAACGAAAAAAACATGATTTAAAATCATGTTTTTAAATCATCGTTGGAACGTAACCTTAAATAAAATAATTTCGTTTCATTGGTTTTAGTTCATAATATTTAAAACTAATTTCCTAAATATTAGAAATGTTTTCATATTTATTTCAAATGAAATATAATCAAGAAGGCTTGAGCAAAATTGTTTCAATTTTTTTTAAATAGTCTATTTATGAAAAAATGTTTGAAATCTTTTTTTTGAAAATGTTTAATATTTAATGAATCGAAAATTTTTTGGAAATAAATCTGTAACTTCTAATCAGCTGGTTGGATTTACATAAAATTTAACACAGGCGTAGCAGAGAAATGTATAATTTCAAGTTTAGAAGGCGGACCCCACAGACTTCTCTGGAGCGGAGCTAAGAGAGCTCAAATTAGGCTACCTCTAACATTGACAATTTTTAACCGATAGTAAAATTTCTATTTCTTATCTGATTTTTTTTATATCTTATTAAAGTTCTTGTTAATATCTACGAAAAATATGCTTGCATGTGCTATTTATATATTATAGTTTTCGAGTTATTTGCGTTTAAAATTTCAACTGATTCAATTCAATTTTGCAAGATCTTGGGTCTAGTTTCTCCATACATATATCCCAACATTTCCGACCAATTTTGCTAGATTTTTCTGTAATTAGTTAAAGAACAATATTATCTATCTATTTGTGTTTTTTGTCCGAAAAGTATCTGCACTCTTTTTTCTCTAAAACAAAATTTTTCTTAAGAACATATAACGGTTTTATACTTTTCTGAAAGGTGTCTTTACGAAATTAAAAAGGAACCCAATTACCAAACAGGACTAAGTACAGATACTTCCGAATTTGACTTATTTTGCTTCAAAATTTTGACTTTAGCCTATATGTTCTAAAATCCAAAAGCATGGATATAAAAATGGAATGCAGTATATTTTTTCAGAACTGTAACAAATGTAGACTTTACCGAAACCCAAAATTTTTTTCCACTTCATAATTCAATACAACAAAATCAACAAAATCAACGAAAATTTAAAATTAACAAAAAAAAGTTTTTATTACAGATAAAATATTTATTATTCCTCCAAAAACCAAATTTACTTTAATTCAAAAAATCAGAAAAACTATGTACTCCATTTTTTTTCAAATTAATTCACTTATCTAGCTGGCGTAATTGTTAATTTTATACAAAAAGATTGAAGTCAATATATTTTATAGGACCGAAATCACGCTATTTTTAAATTTAATAAATCAGGAAAAAATGCACTTTTTAAGCAAAATTTTATATTTTTCAACTTTTTTAAAAATTTTTACAACGCTAAAGTCTGAGATTTCTATTGTGCAATATTATGGTACTATTGCTTTGCACACTGGTCGAAAATCCATTTTTCTTTCAGAAATTCCAAAATAATAATTTAAGAAATTGTAAAAAGTGATTAATGTATTGTATAAATGGTAACAGACCAAGTAATCAAGAACATATATTAAAAAATATAATGTGACAACGTTGACAAGAGGACAAGGCATTAAAGTTTAATATCATGTTAAAAATTTTTATTTAAATTGAGTTCTAATTACAAAAGCTGTATCTCATAATCAGAAAAATATATACTCGTATCAATGTTGTATAGTGTTAAATGTAGTCTAGAAGATGTATTTAAGACCTTTATTTTAAATTCATATAATTCGTGTAGTTGTCATTATTTTTAAGTTTTGTGATCATATGGGATATTTATTAAGATAACCTATAACTTTGAAGGACGAAAAGTTATGTTTGGGCATGAACTTGCAGGAATGTGAAAGTGTTTGCCAAAGCGCCTATTTTATGTAACAATTCTTGCAATCGTCAGTTTTCTTTCAATTAAATTTTCTTCTTCATCGATTTCCCATAATAAAACACAATCCATTTTCCATATTTTATTTAATTAGATTTCAATATCTGTCTCAATTTTTTTCAAAATAATTTTTAAATATACATTTTTTACAAATATATAGCAAATTTAAAAAATACTGACAAATTTTATAAATGTTTACATTTGGCAGCACTTTTTACCCGTGTAAACACTTACTATGGCAATGTTGTTTCTACTTACATAAAACTTATTTGTGTCGAATATTAACTTGATACTAACATTCGTATAGGATTTATGAACGTTAAAGTGATTTTCGGAAGAGGGGTTTATATGGGAGCTACGGTCAAAAAACTTGTACAGAATTTCTTTGCACCGAATTTCATCAAAATATTCTTCCTTGCATCTTAAAAGTCCCACGTGCAAATTTAATTGAATTATCTTTAAAATTGTGACTCCGCACTTTGTGCCCCACCCCCTTATCTTAGAAAAGCTCAAAAAAAATATTTAAACATAGTGGCATTGCCATTGGAAAAATGTCTTAGTGCTAAAAGTAGCTTCGAAGTAATAACTCATATTTGTCATTCAATGTATTTTTTTATGATTTTTATTCAACGCTTTTTTATAATAATTTTTTATTATTTATAAAAATTATTTTATTCATTTGTATTCTATGACTAATACCATTACTTTTTTGAATCGGTTGCCAACTCTGTTTATAAAAGAAGGGTTTAAGTGTCTTTACTAATTACAATTGTAATTGGTAAAGCTATTATAAAAGCAACACAATATTTAACTAATTTAATAATTATAACCTTAGATACAAACCGTATAAAAGAAAACATTCGTACACTGTTTTTTTTATTTAGTATATTTAGTATAGACATCAACCAAAAATAATTTTTTTCCATTTTAAATAAATAGCATATTTTTTCACCCGGAGTTCGTTTAAATAGAACAGCGTTTCTTAATGGAAGTCAACGACCCGCAAGTAATCCATAAGGACATTCGTCGGGGGTCGCGAGAGATCTTGAAAAACATTCTTGGACGCACAAGTTTTTAATGTAAATATTATTTAGAAGTTCAAATCAAAATTCCAATGAAAGTATGTAACTATTTAAATCTCTATACAAAACATCTAAAATTAAAGACAAAAGTAAAACATCAAACAGAAAAAGTAATGTCATTGGACAACATCATATAAAGTACACTTTTTACGATGTGGCAATATATAAGTATATTATGCCAAGAATCGCTTCAATTCCCTTTCCGTATTTTAACTATAGAATAACATCCGGTGGAATAAGATTTATAAGATAAGACTTTTTTGTAGATAAAATATAGCAAAGTTTGCTCCGAAACCTTAATTAAAATTATTAAAACAATTTTCATCAAAATTTTATATGAAACTGTCTCTTTCGCTCCTTTGTCCATCAAAACAAAGAATCGATCTTTTGGTGACGAAGAGATATGCATTATCCAAAAAAGTTTCTTAAAAATGACAAAACAATAACAGAATTTATCCAGCATAATTCATATTCAAATTTCTTAAGATTTTACTTGAAAACTTACCATTTTTAGACAATTATCATTGATAATTCATGTGTAAATATTTTTATTTAGCTCTCAAAATAAAATTTTTTTCAAAATACGCCAAATTTTCATTATGTATAATTTAATAATGTATAGGATAAATATTATATTTTTTATGAAACAATTTGGGCAAAAAAATTTTGTATAGATTTTGATTCGTACTATAAAACTTATAAAACTAGTAATTAGACAAATTATTTTTTATCGAAAGATGTATTTTTAATCGTATGGTCCGTAAAACATAAGCTTAAATTTAACGAAATTTGAAAATTTGGAATTTCGGAAATCCAGGAAAATAAATGAAATTACAAAATTATTTACTATTTAACATTAAAAAAATAAATATGTTATGTAATAATTAAAGTGAAATAAAAATACTTACAAAAAACTTGACTACCCTGTATTTAACCGTTGAAAGTCTGCACAATAACAAAGATGGTGCAGAAAAGTCGAGTAATTTTTAGCCCTTTTTCGAAATTTTTAAAATTTGAACAACAATTATGATTATGAAATGAAACTTATGGTGCTAAAATTTTTCACTCTATTAGTTTCAAATCTTGTGAGTTCAGATCTGTAACCCGTTTGTTTAAAGTGGTATTACAACAAAACTTATTAACGATTAAAGTCAGTTTCAGCCAGATTAAGAAATTTTGATAATGGCTCATACATTTTTATTTTAATAAAATTTTATTTTTAAATGTTTTCAAAAATATCTTATATGCCATTTTTGGCTTAAATCGGTTTTTGATTGACAAACTACATAAATTTCTTTAGTTTTTCCATACAAATAAAAAACCATTTTCATCTAGTTTTTATGGAAAACCAAATAAAATAAATATTAATTATACTGCCTGTTCAGTTGATTTCATAAAAGTGAGCTTTTGAATATGATGAATAAAATAAAATTGTCAAATTTCTTGAATTCTTTTGTTTGTATTTTAAATTTTGTGTAAAAATTGTTTTTTAATTATTGTTTAAAACATTTTAAACAACAAGAATAAACTAAATTTGATTTAAATAAAAACTTATAAAAAAAAAAATAAAAGTGTCAGTAAAAACCACATTGGGAGAAAACAAGGTATGTAAATGATTTAATTTTGTAAAGTTATTTATCCAAAAACCTAAGTTTTTTTTCGGTATAAATGGCATATTAGAATTTTTAAATTATAATATAAAATTTTATAGAAGAAAGTAGTTGTTTTTAATTTATCTTAAACAACTTTACATATCTTTTTTTCATTAAAAAGGCAATTAATTAATTTTTGAAAGCTTCCTTCCCCTTCGATTTTTTATTCTTATAAATAAATGTTAAACTTGATTAACAGGATGAAAAATTATAGGCACAGTGCATAAATTATTATCAAATCGGTCATTGCATTCAAACTTTTTTAGTTAGAAATGTGAGTGTTAGAGTGCAAGTTTATTAATGACCATTAAACTTCTGTGCTAAAGCAAATTATTTGCAAGAAAATTGCAAAATTTAAAATATTTCCTACTATTTTAAGGAAAAAAGATATTGGCACAGGAAAGTAATAATAGAAGTTACTCTTAGAACCATTTTAAAATTTCCAAAATGTAAAGGATTTCGTGAAAAACAGGGTTCCAAATAAGACTCAATATAATACAAAAGCAACATAATTCCTAAACTATTTATCTCCTAACCCATTATGACGCAGCATACACTATTATGAGCTTACATTAAAAGAATATATATATTTTTAATTGTTCCAAATTTACCCCAAAATGAATTTTTCAACTAAGAAAAATTTACAATAGGAAAAGGAAAAAATAAAAATTATTTTTGGAAAAATTAGTTTGTCAAAAATAGAAAAAGGAATTATAAATTTAACTTCAACATTGTCTATCCAAAGATTTGCATCTTCTTTTAATTTTAAAAATTTGTTGGTTTTTAGGGGGCTGTGCGCCCCTCAACGGAACACAAATACTGAAATTGAAATGAAAACATTGATGTGTCCTAAATAGTCTAAACAGTAGGTAATCTCAAATGTTGAAAAACAAGAGCGAACATTTTTCAAAAAGTCTGTTTTCACGAGGTACATTCACAATTTCATATAGAATATAATGAATTACTGCATAAACTTTGTTTTTTTTATGGAAATTTTTAGAAAATGACTCAAAAAATTTCACTAGTTTGAAAGACAAAGACTTCGATAATGTTCGTAATACGACAACGAGACTCCTAATAAGGGTTATTATTTTTAATATTCCCCATGTTTTATCTGTAAATTCCAAATATTTTAAAAGTACAAAAATGTATGTTATAAATCTTTTAAGAAATACTTAACTACTTATACTTATATATATATATATATATATATATATATATATATATATATATATATATATATATATATATATATATTCGGCTAAAAGACAATTTTAAACCGACAATTTTTCAAATGTCGCCGCCGCCGATTGTTCGGCGCAGGTCTCTGCTGCTGTCAGTGAACGTAGAAAAGAAAAGAACAAAAAACACAAAAACATAAAGGAAGAAAAACGTGAAAGAATTTTGTCAACATTATATTCAATGATAAAAAATCATAAAAAACTGTATAAAAGTTAAAAAATACAATAAAACAAAAAATATTTTTAAACAAACACACGCAAGAAAAGAAAAAAAACACATTTTAATTTTCCAACGCAAAATTATTTTTCCTTCCGTTGGAGGTCAAAATTTCTTTTTTTTTTCTTTTTTTTTCATTTTAAATTTTATTTTTCGGTTTTTGGTCTTGCTGTTTCTCAAGAATTTTTCACGATTTTTCGACCAATGGACGAATCCGAATTATTGTTTAATTTATTCTATATACTTCTATGTATGTGTATTATCTATCCACCTGAGGAATTTCAACGTCTTGGTCTAACAATTGAACAACTCTTCTCTCGGTGGTTGGGTGAGGAGCATCTGAATTTTGTACGTTATCACCAGAAACGCACCTCATTAAATCTCTTCATACATAGTTGTCTGCCAGCCATATATTTTCTCATACATCGTTTTAAATTTTCCGTATTCACGGAATACGATGCCGTTGAAGAAGAATCGGAACTGGATCCTGATTTTCCTATGCCACAGGAAGCCGTTGCTTTTAAGACACTCACCTGGAAGGTGGCTCAACGTTTTAGTTTAATGGCTGTTTTGGCAGTGCCAGCTTTAATTTTTAATTGGTATCAACAGGATTGGAAAAGACATCCTATAACACAGACTCTATTGAAATTTTCAAATGTTCCAAATAGCACTTCAAATTTAATCTCCGATATTGGTAATGAGTTTAGAAGGTATGGTTGCATGAGCATGAAGTTGGTGTTTTTATAAAGTAATAATTAAATTTTATTTCATTTTTTTAGACAAGATATTTATAAGAAAAAATTAAACTCAATATCAACAGTTATTGCCACCGAAAATTGGATTATTAAAACTACACTCTATAACGTACATTTTGCACATCAAAGTGATACCTCACTCAGTGTGGCCAAGGTAAGAGAATATTTTGAAAATGAATATTAACTTTTACACCATTCCTAAAGGATAATGTATATAACTAACAAGGGATGAAAAGAATCCCAATTGTAAGAAGAGAGAAGACCTAATACAATATACGCAACATCAGAAGGCAGTTTATCATCAATTATAATATCAAAGCACCTTAAAGTAATAAAAAACTGTTCATTACTCACTGATTTTTAAAACCAAGTCAAACAGATCAGTTCTCTTAGATTAAAAAATAAAAGCTTTTGGTTATCAGGATTAAAATGAAGGCAGTTTATTACTATCCAATCATACAATTTATAGTGGCCCTATAGTTAAGGATTAAAAAAAGATTCCCCCTTTTCGTTAACAAAAGCAAATGGTTTTCGATTAATGTAATCAAGCGAGTCAAATAAATCATCAAGAAATAATGTAAATATAACAGAACCCTGTGGAACGCTGGATGTTACACATTTCAAATCAAAAAATATAACAAAAAATGAGTACAACTTAAAAATTTCGTCCAGAATATAACGGGTTCTAAAAAAGCATATAATTGCAAGAAGATGTGTGTGAAGATAAATTCGTAAGTTAAATATGTTCCACACCCCTGTTAAATACCTTATGCATGCTGTTAAATACGTTCTACGCTCTATTAAATACGTTCCATATATTGTGCCTTTAAAAAAATTATTTCTTAAAGCAAAAAAAAAACACATTTTATAAAATTTATTTTTATTGTTTTATTAAAAAAGCATCACAATTAAACATTTTTGGAAAAAACTAAATAAAGAAACATATACAGCATTAGAATATGGTGCAATAAAAATACCGCCAGTTTGGACAGACCTGAATAGAGTTTGTGATATATCACGTGAAAGATCTAAAGGAATGGAACTCAAAACTGCACAAGTATATTCAGTTGTTTCTCAGGAGACTTGTTACGAGGTGCTGAAGTCTTAGCCAACTGTTGTATGTCATTTTGTTCCAAATTGTCACATAGTCATTAAAAATTTTCTTAAAAAGGTGAATTAATGCAAGCAAAAAAAAAAAAAAATACAACTCTTAAAATATCAACGGATTTCCTTTTTTAATTTTGCTCTAAAAACAATTATTATTTTATGTATAAAGAATATTAATAATATTAAAGAAAAAATACTCTTTCTCCATTCTTTTTAAGAATTTGGGAGTATTTTAGAATAACATTACGATGATTTAGCACCTTTACTTTTGGACGCAGATCATTTTTTTATTGTAACGAGTATTATTTAAACGAAATGAGGTCCTATTAAGACAACTTGGACAAATTTGACTTGAAATTTAAACTGTCTAGATAGACATATTTTCTTAAATATTAATTTCCAACAGTAAAAAAATGCAACAGTCCAATAATCATGAAGGATGAAATTTTAATTATTTAACATAGGAAGAGTGTCAAAATATGTATAATTCTTAGTTGTTTTTCTCTATGTTAGAATTTGAGATAAATGGACATTATTGCGTTATCGGGAATTAAATAATCTATCATTGCGAAAAAATTATATTTAACTGTTGATTCCGTCACAAAAGAATATCGAATCTGGTCACATTTTTTCTGTCAATAGCACTTATACAATTATAAATTATCAAGTTAAGCTAAACTATCATGATTATTTGATTGCTTTTTCATAGATTTTTTTTTAAGATTTCAAATTAATAAAAAATAAATAAATAGTAATTCCAGAAATATCAATCTTTATGGAAATTTTCGAAATAATTTAGAAAAATAGTGCTAATATTTATAATATTTGCTAATATTTATATTATCTGTAGATTTCATGTATTTTACTCTATATGTAAGAATAAAAAATCATGGAATTTAACAATACTATAGTTTCCACTCTTTTCCAATAACGATTTTTATCAACATTTAAAAAATCATGTCAGTACTGTTAGCAAAAGATATGCGAACAAAGATCACATCACATAGCGTTGCATTTTTTATGCTCGCAACTGTATATCGTAAATTCCGCAAGATATTTTAAAAAATAACAATTTTTTTCTAAAGGTCATCAGATTTTGTTCACTATTTTCTTTTTCATTATTATTTTTGCTAATTTAAAGAAAATCGCAATTTTTTAAGATATAAATTTATATGAATGTTAAAAAACAATTCAAAGGCAAATAGTTTATTTGAAAATGCACTCGTAATGAAATTGCTGTTTTATTGTGCATTTTAAGAAAATTTTTACGTCTTCAATTATATTTTTTTAATATGTTCAAAACAAGATGATCTATTATTTTAAATAATTTTTTTTAGAATAAGGATAGGGTTTGGGGTTCGAGAAATCCCGAGATTTACCGCCAAAATATTCTCGAGAATTCCCGGAATTTTTTTAATTTTCCTGAGAAAACTGGAAATTAAATATTCTCGTAGTTTTAAAATCCTATAGCAAACATTTTGCTATTTTTATATCAATGAAAGATTGACGTTACTCTAAACATGGTGCTTGCAAGAGTTTTACGCATATAATACACTAGAACGTTATCTGAGAGGAATGTTAATGCTGCATGAATTAGGTTTTTTTTTTATCAGATATCTATGTATTTGTTTATCAATTAGCGAATTTGCTTACAAGTTGTTTCACATGAAATTTTAGATCAACTTTATTTTTGTCATGTTCAAATTTTAGATACTTTAGTTTTATTATAGATTTGCGGAAATGAATATTAAATAAATTGAACTTCGAAAATACTATTATAAAAAAATTACTTGGTTGGGAGACTTTTCCTTCTAACACAACATATTCTTTTAAAACAGCACTCTTATTCAAGCAATGGATCTGTAAATATTAGGTGTAAATGTTATAACTTTAAAATACTTATAAAAAACGAAACACATGTATTCATGCATATATGAGATTATTTTCATCAGATTTCAGAACACTATGATTGATCCAATTTTTAGTGTTTTATAATGAAATTTATCCAATAGATTATTGTATATTTTTAAAAAGTTTTCGCAGAAATAAAACAATACCGTAAAAATCTGAGACACAGTTTTTAACATAAATGACGAAATATACTAATTTTATTTGTATAAAATATTTAAAATATTTTTAATCTTAGTAACGTTGTACTATATTGAAAATATAAGTATTCTTCTACCATCTCTTAAGTTTTCCCTAAGTATGAAAATTGTTTGACGTCTTAAAAAATAATTATTGAAATAAATAAATATACAAAACTAGCTGACCCGAGCCGCGTTGCTGGCCCTAAGCAAACATTAGTGTTGTATTACTGAACGATTTAAATTGATATTTTAAAGAAATTTACGACCTTTAAATAAAAATCTAAGGAATACCTATTATAAAGTGTTTTTTACAGAAGAATTTAAATATGATGTAGATGTGGGCTCAATCAAAAAATATACGCATGTATTTAAGGCAAATTTGAATTTATATTTATTTATTACTTCATCTTAAGGTTAGCGTATAGACAATGTCTTTTTTTTTGAACGGAATGATGAGAGCTGTAGTCGAAATTGCAGTTGTAATGGAACGCTGCTTGATTCAAATCAGAACTTGAAGCAATTCTTCTTATGCGTTGATTAAAAATTTTAAAGTTGTTGAATTGCTACATTTGCTCGACGATTTCTCATTGCTAACCGAGCCGTTTCATTTCTCGCCTGCCTTTCTTCCTGCGTTTGTGATGTACGAAGTCGGGCCAAACTAATACGGGGTTGTTCTCGTGCGATTTCTCGTTCATATATATTCAATTGATTGACGATATTACGATAAGTACTTGCATTACGTGTTCGACGCGAAATATTAGATCTCCGGGGTCGCGGCATTGTGAATAACACTTAATAACGAATGCCAAAAATACAACAAATGGTTTTAAATATCACAATCTCACTAAATGATGAGCTTTACTTGGAACTTACCGTTTGGAAATAGAATTCTACACCACCACCAGAAAACAAATTGCACAAAAAAGTAAGCGTTTCGATAGAAACAGAAACAGTAATTGTTATAATTTGTATTAAAAAAAATATTTTTAATGATTATTAAGGCAAAGAAATTATGACAAAAAAGAGTTTTTTTTATCGCGGATTTTTCGCGAATTTTTTTTCGTATTATCCTTTTCTGGCCGGTGACCGGTCCGAATTGGTGAGAATCATCAAAATCGGTCTAGTCGTTATTGAGTTATAACAATAGTAACTAACATCACTTTCTTTTATATATATAGAAGAAGATGTAATAAAATTCTTTTCAATTCTAAAAATATTTCAAAATACGCTGAAAAATTATATTTTCTTTTTGCACCAACACCTTTATTTTATTTTATTTATTTATCATTCTTCAATAGCATAACAGGGCCCAATGGGCCATATACCATATAGAGTTAACAAATGTACAATTAAAAAAAAAAAAAAAAAAAAAAAAAAACTACAAAAAAAAAATGTAATATTAACGATAAACAAATTTATAAAACTTATATGTATATGAAGAGAAGTAAAGAAAGGAAAGAATATATATATATATATATATATATATATATATATATATATATATATATATATATATAAGAATATATATCATTTCAAATTAAATTGTTGGTTTTTTTTATTTATTTTTGGTGTCACATTAACTTAGAGATCTACTCCTTAGGGCTTTCATCCGATGTATCACAACCCCAATCAGGTCTGTTCGTCCCACAAGTAAAAACAACTGAGTATACCCTATATAAGTCTGAGATCTGCTCCGTTAGGGCTTTCTTCCGATGTATCACAACCCCATTCAGGACTGTCGTAAATGGCCCTCCCACAACTTGGAACAGAAATAATTGAAAAATTCTACCACGTATCATGTCTCCAGAGAAACAACTGGATATACCCTATCACGATGTATCACGAGCTGATTCAGGTCTGTCGTTCAAGTGTGAATTGATAAGAATTTGCGCAAAATTCAAACCCTGAAAAACAACTGGATTATACCCTGTGCAGTTTTGAGTTCTACTCCTTTAGAACTTTCACGTAATACATCACAACCATTTTCATGTCTGTCCAAACTTAAATAGTTATTTAATAAAACATTAATAAAATAGTTAAAAAAGTTAAAAACGCCTTTTTCACTAAAAACGTCATATTAAACAAATTCAACTTACTTTACAGTGTTTGGAATATAGTTAACAGACATGAGGGATGTATCTAACTAAAGAATTTATCCTCAGACCCTTGAGAAGAAGTAATGTCTGGGACGAAACACACATCGAAATGCCCACTTTTGAATTATCTAAACCATTCACTACAATTTGCTCAACTAAAATATGATTCCACCAAAATACAATGGTTTTCCGCAGCGTTTTTCTTCAAAAAATAATAATGAAGTAAAAATTCCCGCAAACGCATTTTTTTATACGAAACTCGCTACCTTGAAAAAATCATTGTTTTGCTTCCATCCATCAAATTCCGAAGTTAATTCACTGGGCTATTCGTACAACAAGAAATCACATCCCTTTCAAACTGCGATGTTTTGGTTATTATTTAGGAATTTTATTTATTTTAAACATTTCTTATTTTCTCTAATTATAATATATTGAAAATATACCACTTATTTATTTCTACTTACACACAATCTACATTAAGAATGTTGTCTTGGGCACTTGATTACCTTGGTCTAATTTTGGCATATTTTCAGATTTTCTTGTAGCTTTATTGAGACCTCTTGGTCTTCGCTTGATGTACATTTCGGTAGTAATACTTAAGGATGCACCATTATGATATGACAGTTTTGAAAACGAGAAGCTTATGGTGTCTGTTTGGATTAGCGGTTCTCACAAGCAACAGCTTCACGACCCATTGCAACTCGAAAACGACACACCAATTTTTTTAATAAGTTAAGATCAAATCAAAGGTTTATAATATGATTTTAAGATTTGATGTCAAACAAGTTTTGTTCGAGCATAGACCAAAGGTTTTAAGTTCTAGTTTTAATTGCAAGGTGAATATTTATAAAAATAATGATTTATCAAATTGACATCAAACATTTAAAAATCGTTATTAAATCTAAAAGTAAATTGGTACTTGAATATCATATTATTCTTAAATCATTCTTAAGCTTAAGTCTGAATTATCAAATTTAGGAAAATATAAAATTTATTCGATTTAAAATTTGTTGAGGTCTTATTAATGAATAATTTTAAAAATGTTATAGATCCGGTGTAATTTTAAAATTAAAAGGAAAAATTAGTTGTTGATATTACACTTAAAAAAATTATATATAAATTTTTTTTGTTTTTCTCACTTACAGCATTTAAAATATATTCAAGAATTAATTTTTAATCACCTTTTATTCTTTTTGTTAAGGAAGTTATTCTTTTTTTAATTTAAGATGTTTAATGTGGTCGTACTTTCGTATTAATATATATATATATATATATATATATATATATATATATATATATATATATATATATATATATATATATATATTTGGAACTAAAAATAGGACATATTTAATTTAATCACCTACACGGATTTAATTATAATTTGAACAATTCGATGAAATCGGATCGGATATTAAATAAAAATGCTTTAAATTTTGTGTTTAAGTAAATCGTCTTCGTGACCCCCTTAAATTATTTGTACGAACCCTTTGTGAGTCGAGAACCCCCATTTGAGACGATGCGTTACATGCCAGACTGTTTCTAATGTCATGTCACTAACCAAGTCATCCAGGCTTCAAATGGATCTTCAACAATATCATAGTGTCAAAAATCCATTATTGACTACGGATTTTCTTCTTTCTTCTCTAGCTGACGTTACTACCAATTATTCAAAACAATTTTTCAATTTAAATTCTCGAAAATAGTAAACCACAAGGGAAAACCTTTACTCCTACTTACGATTGTTTAAAAAATCCGATTAGATGAATGAAAGGAGAAACGAATTTAAAATCTAATGCTACAAATAAGTACTTAAGTTAGGTACAGGCTTTGAAAAAACTTTTAAAATTAAACCGACATATGAAACCAATTACTTATTGCATTTGTAATAAGCAGAAATAATGAAGAGACTTATTATATTTATTAAGTTTAATTATCTTTACTTATCATGCTCTTACTATTAGAATTATTAACAAAAAATATTTCACTAATTTTAATCACACATTCTTTCCCCCTTGCAGACCGAAACCTATACTGTCTCACAAGACAATAACGACACCCTACAAATGGTTAGCATTGTGGTTAAAACCAACCGGGCCGGTGTTGCTGACTTTCATATACGCATAAATGCCTTAGAATTTCGTAATCTCGAAGAACGTATAACAAGACCAATTCTAATACCATCCAATATACAATTCCATCGTAATGTTATTGATCGTTTCATCGATGTCTTCAAAGAACAAGTTAGTCACAATCCCATCTATAAGGCCGATCGTATAACCGATAAATGCTTTGCCTGTATGATTGCCGAACCTAACATTAAAATACACAAACAATGTGCCGATGTGGATCGTGAGAGTAGACCTTTGGCTAACGATTTATGTTGTACAAATTGCTATTGCCGGCCAATGTGGTGTGTTGAATGTTTGGCACGCTGGTTTGCTGCACGACAAAATGAACATGAACGTGAAGTGTGGCTGGAACAAAAATGTACCTGTCCCATGTGTCGGGCCAAATTTTGTTTATTGGATGTTAGTTATATACAAAAACCAGTGAGAACAGAGGAAAATAATGACAATATTGACAATGAAAATCAAGCGTGATTATAGTTAAGCCTTCTTTTCTTTATAAATTTCTTATTTATCAGTTTTTAAGCTTTCGAAAGAATTAAACTAAAAGGAAAAAAAAATACTTATAGAACTGTGTTCAAAAATTTATGCATATATTGTATGTACTATTTATACTATACTATATACAAAAATAACTATTAAATAAATGTTCTGTGAAATTATTTAAAATTTTAAAAGTTTAGTTCATTTAATGAATTAAGGTTTTTATTACAAATTTTTAATTTTAATTTTTGTACTGATTTAAATGTTTTTTTTTATTAAATAAAACAGCAATTTTTTTTATTTTGTATGTACCTATATTTAATTTTTTAGAATAATTTTAAATTTTCCTTTTTTCTAAATAATAGTTTATAGAGTTATAAATACATATATTCATAATTTAGTGTCTTCTTTCTTATTAATATTATTAAAAATTTATATTTCTTAAACTACTATGGAAATTATCACGTTTATTTCAAAAATACTTGTAAAGTAACTTTACTTTTTTTTATTTACTATCTAATACATATTAACAATATATATTTATATAAAATTAAACTTAATAAAAATAATAAAGGATAATAATATAAATATTATAAAAAAACAAAAACAAGCTGAAAATTTATTGTGCTTTTCTAAATTGTGTTTAGGAAGGGGGTTTTACTCGGTAACTCAATTCTAAAGTGAAAATGAATAATATAAAATTGTTTTTGTATTTAATTTGAAAATTATCGCTTTAAATTAAGTATTGCAAAATGTGAAACATGTTAGAAATTTTGCCATCATAGCTAGAATTAAAAGAAATCCTTGTTTTAACTTATTTTAAACTTTTTTAAGTTCGAAAATGAATTCTGAATTTTTGATCAAAATAATATCAAAATCGATGTTTTATATTTTTTATTGGATTCTACAAAAATTTATTAAGTTCGAAAATTCGGAATTAATTGCGAACAGCTAAATTTTATAAAAATCGATGTTGTAAGTTATTTTTTTAAGGAATTTTCGGAATTTAAATATTTTGAATAATTCGAAATTAATATAGGAATTTTTGTAAATAATTAAATCTTATAAAAATCAATGTTTTATTGAGTTTAAAAATTCGAAATTAATTTCGATTTTTTTAACATAGCTAAATCTTAGAAAATTCAACGTCTTAATTTATTTTTATAAGGAATTTGCGAGATTAAAACATTTTTAATAATTCGAAATTTTCGTGATTAATAAAATCTTGTTTTCACTTTTTTATAAAAAATTTAACAAAATTAAAATTTAATTTCGATTTTTTCGAACATAGCTAAATCTTATAAAACTTAATGTACTCCGTTATTTTTATAAGAAATTTACTAAATTCAAATTAATGTAAACTCGAAATTAATTAAAAATTTTTCAAATATAAATAAATCGTATAAAATTTAATGTTATAATTTGTTTTTATAGGAAATTTTCGAAAATTAAACATTTTTATTAAGTTCGAAAATTCGAAATTAATTTCGAATTTTACTAACATAGTTAAATCGTATAAAAATCAATTTATTATTATTATTATTATTATTATTATTATTATTATTATTATTATTATTTAAATTTTGTGAGATTTAATTAAACCTTTTTCGAAAATTAGAAATTAATTTGGAATTTTCAGAGTGTGATCAAATGTTAGTTCTTTTATTCTTTTAATTAATTTATATACATTTTCAATACTTTCGGAAATTTATTTTTAATTTTAAATCACATTTAATGACATGAAATCAATTTAAACTGTTTTTTATTTCATATTAATAATTTACTAATTTACTTTGTTTTAAAAAATATCTTTTTTTTTACATACTTGTATAAGTTCGAAAATTCTATAACTTGTACATTTTTTTGGGGGTATAATTTAAAATATGTAAATACTAATCATTAATATATTTGTTTCGTTGATATAAAAAATAATGAAATCTCAAACTTGATTAATAACCACGACTGTTGTTGTTAAATTTTGTGAATGAAATAATAAAAAAATATATAATTCAGCTAGTGAAAAAATACACTTTTTAGGATTCTGTTAAAAATATTTAAGTATGAAATAGCCTGATTAAACCAAAGACTAAAAAAATAAAAATATATTTGTAGTTAGATTTCCACCAGAAAATTGGCAAGGACTCGAAACTATCTTAAACCTAGATAATAGAAAAATTTTAAAATTACTAACATCGGGGAAATTAGAAACCTATTAAAGTTAATAACTTCAATGCCTATATTTAGACTCTATCCCGGTATCTTCAGAAAAATTGCGCTATTACGACAAAAAACCCAAAGAACTAAAACAAGTCATCAGACAAAATTTAGTGAACCTTATACATTTCCAAAAATGTTACAAATCCTGGACCGTGGAGAACTGGAAACGACTTTAGTCGGCAGAAGAGACATAAGCAAACATATTTTTGCCTGAATATAACAATTGATTTCGGTACAAACAAGAATTGCCTCCCATTATTACTAGACTAAGAAAACTATAAAACGAAAGGATGGTTTTCTAATGATTTAGGAAAGTTTCCCATACATAAGTTGTTGTTATTAACATTGTGTGCTAGGAAAATTTCATTGCACTATTCGCTAAACTTTTACCACTTTCTGGGAATATAATAATGAAGATATTGCATTACAGAGTAATACTGATCGTAAACTTAAGTCTAAACACAAGTCCTTACTTATTAAAATTTGTCGAAGACTCGCTTAAAACATGGAGCGGCACGTTATAGAGGGATTTGAAAAAAGACTAGACTCATTTAAAAATGTGTGATTCACATTAAAAATGAAATTGGAACACGTGGAACTGCAGTCAAAGAATATAAAGATACATTGGAATGAAATTGCTTTTAATCATTGTGAAAAATTTTTATGGATTTAATTCTCGAAAATAAAGGCATGGCATGTTTTTAAAAAAATTTATTTTTTTAAATTTTTTCTTAGATGGAGCAAAACCGTACACTTTTATATTTTAACATTATCTTAATTTTTTGCAATAACTAAATTAATTTTAAATGATTTTAAAATTTATTATTTTAAACAAAACCCTGATGAATTTACACTATTAATTATTTTCTTATTACTTTAGTCGTTAAGAATATAGAGCCTATAAAAGTAAATAGTCTCAAGAAAAGTATTTTCCCCATAGTGTATATTTTTTATTTTAAAAATATGTATTTTTATACAAGTTTTAAATAATTCAGTTGATGTTTTATCTTATTTATGTGAAGAATTACTAAATTTATATATTTTTATTAACTTCGAAAATTTCGAACATTTTTAAATGCTACTTTTTTAAGATTTTAGTTAATTTATATTTTTTTTTTTTTTTTATAGAATTTTAGATGTTTTTTTAGTTTTAAAATAAAATTGAACTTTTAATTTTATTATTTAAATTAATTTTATTGTTATCAAAACACACTTTTGTGTTGTTCGAAAATTCTAAAATAATTTCGAATTTTCAAAATTTAGCTTTAAAAAAAAGTTTTAACGTTTTCAAGATGAGATTTCGTTTTCGAACTTATTCTTCTTTTTTATTTTTACATAATAGAATTCCTTGCATAATTTTTGTTAAGAATTTAGAAATTTAATTATTTTTATTTAGTTCGAAAATTCAAAATTAACTTAAAATTTCAAATCTCATAAAAATCAATGTTCTATAAGTTATTTTTCGAGATTTAAAAATTTTTATTAAGTTAAAAAATTCGAACGTGTTCAAATACAATTATTTTAAAGGATCTAGTTAATTTGTTTTTTTTTTTTAATTTTAAACAAGTTGCAAACAAAATTTTTTTATAAAATACATTTTTATATATTTTCGTGATACTGAAAAATTCTAAAATAATTGCGAATTTTTCCAAATTTTAGCATTAATGTTTTCAAAATGCTATTTCAGTTTCGAACATAATATTATTTTAAAATTCTGTTTACAAAATCTACAAACATTCAAATCAATTTTTACTTAATTTTTATTATGAAATTTATTAGTTTTATTAAGTTAAAAATTCAAAAATAATTTCGAAATAAATCTTTTAAAATTCTCTATTATAATATTTTTTATAAGAAAATTGTCAAATTTAAAATTTTTTATTAATGTTTAAAATTTTTAAATTATTATGAATTTAGGAAATTGAAATATTTTTATTAAGCTCGAAATTTCGAAATTCATTTAGAAAATCAATATAACATTTTTTTATAACAAATTTGCAAAAATTAAACATTTTTATAAAAAATTAACTTCGTATTTTTTCATGTTCATGATAACTAAGTTTAATTTATATTATTTTTTTTTAATAAAAATTTTAAATTTTTATTTTATTTTGTTTTTTAATTAAAAAAAACCGAAGTTTTGAATTTAAGAATAACAATATATTTCTTTTTAATAAAAATTAAATTTTATTTTCAAAACTTACTTTTTTGAATATTTTTGTGAAGTTCGAAAATTTTAAAATAATTTTTATTCAATTTTGGAATTTTTAGTTTTAATTTTAAGGAATATTCAAAGTTTTGAAATCATGATATAATTCATTATTTTTTAATTAAAAAATATATAAAAAAAATATAAACCTAAAAATGTTATAATAAAGATTTTACGTAATTTAAACTTTTTTCTATAAAATTCCTTTTTAAGATATAAAATTTTTATAACATATTCAGACTTTCGAACATAAACTTTTAAAAATGTTCCAAAAATGTCATTTATTTATATAATTTTATTAGATAAAAAAAAATTAAGATTTTCTTAAATAATCAAAACTTTTTTGAATCAAGTTGGCTAATAACCCCTTATTTCTTTCTCTCTTAATGTTTTTAATTCATAATTTAAATTTAAGTACTTTCCACCAATTCCCCTTTAATATTCATCTTATTTGGCATATTAATATATTTCTCAATTTTCGTTTTTCATAAAAATTAAAAAATTTCGTTGTTGAAATATAAAACTTTTTAAAGATAGTTGTAATTATTAAAAAAATCTATATGAAAAAGGATTTTAAGGCTCTGGTTCAAAATTAAAAATTTTTCTTATCCATATTTAATCTTAGAATTTTTTTAATATTTCAAAGATCTTTAAAATTATAGTCACACAAAATTTTCCAAATAAAATTCTAATCAAATTTACTTACAAATCTCTCTCTAATAATGCTTTAATTACTCTTTCTTATTACTATAATTAAAATTACTTTATTTTATATAAAAATATAGTTATACATACACACATGAGTAAGTCCATTCTTTACGTTTGATTTTCAACTAATAGTTAAGTATTTTTAATTTTTTTTTTAGGTTTTGTCAAAAAAAAAAAAAAAATATCTTCTTTGCTAAATGTTTTTTTTTTTTTTTTTTTTTTGTAATAAAGCATAAAAATGTTAAAAATTGTTAACAAACAAATAAAAAACAATTATCATTGTTTATAATTTATGAAGAATTATTAAAATAATTTTATAAATTTAAACATCTTTTTTATAAATTCGTCTCATAGTAACTTTTATAGGTATCCATTTTATCGCGTTGTCTTGTGTTGGCCGACGTAGATGATGATGAGATCGATTTTGTTGTAGCTGTTTGATTTTGATAGGATTTTGTGGCAAATGTTGATGAACCATAATGTGATGAGATCTAAAAAAAAAAAAAATATAGAAAAATAAATAACATTAACTCGTGGTAAGGAAAAGGTAATAAAATATATATTTATATGTTACAAAAGGTGCAAAAAATGATAGTTAAAAATTAGCTCTTCGGCAACTATGTACATATTTTCTTACGAACAAATTTATAGTCCCATTTATCCTCTACAAATCAAGTGTACACATGTTTACTCTACTTTTAATGTAGACAATTATAGTGGTCAAAAAGTAGTCACATTTGCATGTGATCTTTAAAGGATTAAACAATTTATAAGAGTAATAAGAGACGAAACTAATTTTCAAAAACCTAAGTCGGTTGTCAAAAACCTATCTCATACAACAACAAAATGCATGCTGAGAAAAATAAAAACAAAATCATTTTGAAATATATATATATATATATATATATATATATAGCACTATTTTAAAATCTTAAATATTTTATACTTTTGTTAAACTAGGGCCCAATATTTAAAAAGTTTTTACTCAAAATAATCACCTTAATTATGTTTTAAATAAGTCATGAAGAAAAATTATTCAAAATTATGGTATTGTAAATTGTACCCTAAACTCTGTTCTCTATAGCTCTATTCAGATATATTTTATATCATAAAGTAAACTTGTTCCGGAACGTAGTTGCTTCAGAAGCCATATAAAGTCCTACGAATGAAACTTCTTTGGAACCTAAGAAAAAATATACAATCAAAGGTACAAAAAGATCTAATTTGGAACTTGAGAAAAAAGTACATTTGAAGCTAATTTGGAAAAACAGTCAGTAGTAGCAAAAACATTTGCAAATAAATAGGAATATTGAAATCAATTAATTTCTTTTGTTTGAATAATATAAACTGTTTATTTTAGGTATTATCTTATTAAATGACCTGATGACGATTTGACGATTTCTGTCCCAAATTTGATGATTTTTACTAAAACTATTTTTAATTTTTTTTATACATATATCGACAATTCCACGAAAGAACGCCCGAAAAAGGGCTTCTTTTACCTACTGTCTTTCAATTTCTACAAAAATTTTTATATACAAACTTTTTTATCGATCTCGCTTTTCAGTTACGCGAAATTGCGAAAACTCGCGATTTTGTTTTTAAATTTTTTTTTTAACATATTTGAAAAGTATGGAATCTTTACATTCATCTACTATGCACAATACGATTTAAAAGAAAATATTCCAAATTTTTTATACAAAAATAATAAGGATCCTCATGAAAACGTACAAAACCTTCGCAAATTGTGCAGGTTTGCACACTCGTAAATGAACTGTCAAAAATTGTTGGAAAATCATTTGCATAACAATTATAAGTTTGCGCGACTATTTAGTCTCTCAAACTTGCGCAGTTCAATTATTCAATTATAAATCAGCTGTCTTTTGTTTATATTTAAAAACTGAAGTCGATATCGATATCCGTGGACTATTTGCGTGCAAAATTTTATGAAAATCGAAAAACACTCGCTAAATTTTTGGGCGTTCTTTCATGGAATTGTTGATATATATTTAAGTAAATTAGTTATTACATAAATATAAACAATTAAAATAATACTATTCCCGTACTAAGAATTTATTTATATTTTAATACTTTTCTGACTAATTCTAAGTAAAACTTGTAAATTTTGATAGTGCTATTAACTAAAAAAAAATGAAAAATAAGGTTTAATAAAACAAGTTAAAGTGCTTTATTCAGCTGTGCCTAATCTTTTATACCTTTCACCACCTTACCATCAAATAATAATTGTACGCCTTAATGTATGCTTTCATATTTTCATATTTATACTTAAAAATAATCTACATTTCTTTCAAACTACAAAAATGTAAACACAAAATTAAACTATCATAGCAAGCTTTGCTTCCTTAAAAAAAAAAGGTAAAAACAACACTGATAGCTTCTGATGACTACTAAATTTATATGCAGTGTTTGTATGTAGATACATGTTTATACAACAAATAACAACAATACTTAGTCATTGCAATGCTTCTATTTCCAACAAAAAAACTTCCAACATACATGAAAAATGATTGTGTGTATATATGTATATACAATCAACAACTACTGCTTGCTTATATAAAAAACAACAATACCGAGTCATTGCAATGCTTTTTTATGTTTGTGTGTGTATATTTTTAATATTTTTCCAGATTTTTACCTATAACTCAGTTGTTTATAGACCGATATGGTTAATTAAAAAAACGGAAAAAACAAGTTATACGAATTCCTCTTCGTTTCGTTAACAGTGGTTATATTACCCTATTGAATTTTCGATAAATTGTTGTTTTGAAAACAGAATATTTTAGTTTTTATTTTGTATTATTATTATTATTATTATTATTATTATTATTATTATTTTTATTATTATTATTATTATTATTTTATTTTTTTTTTTCAGCGAAAGCCCATTATGATAATTTTTCATAAAAATTAATAACGCGAAATTTAGCCTTGAAATACTAAATTAAAACTATTAAAATGAAACAACTGATATGAATAATAATTATTTATTGTTGGTATAAGCAAAAAGAATGATTTCTAGTTAATTGTTGATTAAAATGCAATTTAAAAACTAGAAAATATCAAGTAAATATTTGAGAAAACCTAAATAAATGCAAATGTTCTAGTTCCGAATGTTTTGTCTGACAATAGCGGCAATTAGAACAAGTAAGAAAGATATAGTAGGTCAAGTCCGACCATATGATACCCCACACCATTGTGCATGACCATCAAAAATCGTGTAGGGGTCTTATATGGGAGCCATGGTAAATTATGGAGCGATCCTCATAAAATTTGTCATATGATTTCTACTTGTATAAAACTTATTTGTGTCGAATATAAACCTAATACAAACATGTGTATGTGATTTATGCAAGTTAAAATGATTTTCAGAAGAGGGTTTTATATTGGAGGTATGACCAATTATGTACCGATCTTCATGAAATTTGGCACAAAGATTGAAACTTATACAGAACTTCCTTACACCGAATTAAATTAAAATATTGCTGTATTTAAGGCATGTATGATCGTTAAACCCCTATTCCGGGAGGACATTTGTATGGGGGCTGGGGTGAAATAATGGACCGAACATAACCAATTTCAATAGACTTGTCATGAAAGTGCCAAATTTCATTGAATTATCTTCAAAATTGCGACCTGTACTTTGTGCACAAGGTTTACATGGACAGCCAGCCAGCCGTCCAGCCAGCCAGACGTGCGGACGGACATCGCTAGATCAACTCGAAAAGTGATTCTGAGTCGATTAGTATACTTTAAGGTGGGTGTTGGATGATTTTTCCTGTGCGTTACAAACATCAGCACAAACGCATAATACCCCATCTACCTATGGTGGTGTGGGTTATAATTAATTTGGAACTTTATAAGTTGATTTTATACAAAGATCTAAGAAGTTAACTTAGAATTATAAAAAAAGATACGAAATATGTTAATTTTGTATTAAATAAAAAGTTATAATTGAAACTAAGTTTTTACCATGATACAATTAAAGCAGGTAGAATAATTAGGGGGAGTAGTCATTTTCAAGTCTACAAGTCAAATAATTGAAGCATTGAAAACAAAAAAAAAATACAAATGGAAAAAATTAAAAAGGCTTTGTTTGCATTTGCGCTGTGGTAAGGCTGCACTAATTTTCGGGATGTTTTGCTAAATTTAACACGTTTGTTTGTTTCAAAAGAATATTCTCTACTCAAATTATTATTACACACATATTAGTTTATTAACATAAAATCCAGTTATATGTATAAACACAACAAAAGCGGTCCGGAAATTTCTATACAAATTTGTATGAAAAATGCGGCTCGGTTAAAAAATACATTTTATTTTAATTCCGAATTTTTTCTCACTAAATATATTACCATATTTTTTTTTTTTTTTTAGAAATTTATATGAATTTCATAAACAAAATTGAAAAAAGTTTGAAGTAAAAAAATAAATGAAGAGAAAATAAATAAAATCGTTGTTTATTTGCCGTTTCCGTCCAAGTTTTTATTTAATTTAACAATGCGGACTATATAAAGGAATGCGGATTTGTTGTAATTATACATTATATTCGTTTTTTCACAATTTTTTATAATTTTAATTTGAAAATATATATTTTTTTAATTTATTTGAATTTTGCTTTATTTTCACATAAGTGATTAACTTTTCAGGGAAAATAATTTTGAGAACCTTGTACCTTGTTATATATTGTACCATGTTTTTTACTATAAAAAGTTATTTGAGTAAACTTAATTTGGTACTTTGGTTTTAATAAATAAATAATATATAAGTTTATTTAAGATTACAAAAAGATCTGCATTTGATGAAATTATAAAAGTACTATAAGTGACGATAATTTAGGACTATAGAGCTTAGATTGAATATAATTTAAGACTTAAGCAAGAAATACGATTTAAACTAATTTTAATTTATAAAAAGATATTATTTGGTACAATAAAAAAAGTTAAATATATAGCTAATATAGAACTATATTAATAGCTACAATTAAAAATAATTTGGGACCATATAAAAGAAGCAATTTAGAATGCTACGATTAAAGAGATTTTTTAGGATTACAAAAGGAGCTACGAGTAAGGCTAGTTGGATAATAAGGAGCTGAGATCTAATATAATTTGGGGCTTAATAAATAACAGCAATCAAAGCTAATTTTGAACTACAAAAAAAGCTACTAGTGGAACTTATTTGAAACATTATAGAGAACTACAACTGAGACTAATTTAGGGCTATATTAACATCTACAATTAATACTATCCTAGGATCATATAAAAGCCACAATTGTACTTAATTTAAGACTCTTTAAGGTGTTATGATTAAATCTTATTTGGCTCGATATTGAATAACTACAAATTGTGCTAATTTGCTACAATATAAAGAGCAACTCTTGGAGTTACTGTACTATATATACTATAAAAATAACTACCAGTGAAGCTATTTTGAACTATAAGAAGATGCAAAGTTACGTCTTAAAGAATATATGATTTAACCTAATTTTGAACTATAAAAAGAGCTACACGTGGAGCAAATTTAGAACTGTATAAAGAGCAATAATATGGAACCATTAAAAGAACTATGAATGAAGCTAAATTTCAAAACTTAAATATAATTTAGTAATTAATAAATAAGTACGATTGAGGCTAATTTGGAACGATTAATAGATGGTGACTGGAATAAGTGTTGTTAAATTCTACTGCTTTTGAATATTCGATACTACTCAATACTTGATACTTACTCGGTACTTGATGCTTCTCGATACTTAATAGATTTTTTTTTTTAATTTGAAATATATATTAGGGTTTCTTTACTTAAAAATAAAACAAATATATTTCACCGCTTAGCATGAAATTTAATTAATTAAATTATATAAAACATAAAAGGCCTTACTCATAATAAAAAGGTAAAATTTGTAAACTATTATATAATTAAAGTGTAAGAAAAGTATATTTTCATCGTTTTTCCTTTTTAGTGAATTACGTTTTTCATTGGTCAGATACGGAACAGCCAAAAATTTGTTCAGAAATTTACTTTTTTGCAGACTTATAAAAACTTAATTCCGGAAGTATTGAGTAACTATTTTACAGTATTGAGTACCCAATAAAAGGGACAAATACTAGGTACTCAATACTTTATACTTAATACATGCAAAGCATCAAGTTACACCAAATCTTACATTATTTTTATATTTAAATAATTTTATATATTTATTTTTATTATTATTATTATTTTTTTTTTTTTTGCTTATGGGAGAGGTAATAGATAGCATTTTGCCAGACATTTTAGGTACAATTTTTTAATATATAAATATCCGAACTATTCTGAGAATATTTTCCAGTTCTTATTTTATAAAAGGTTTAATATTTACATATATCTAAAATTTTGTTTACCTTTTACGATTTTGTTTCTAAATTGGTTCAAATTGTTTTTGTTTGATCGGGCTAAGGTACTATTGAAACCTCTACATAACTATTGATATTATTTAGCACATGACTTTAGTCTCGTAAACAATTTCTTTGTATAACTAAAAAGAAAAACATTAACTTTAAAAATATTTTATTTGTATTTAATTAGAACATAACAAATATTTTATTTCAGGTTACTTTTTCACAATTTCCGGTATCTCAAACATTATATCGTCCCCAAAAAAGGAGCGGTGCATTTAATATTTTATTGTTTTTTATTTTCAGACTGAACAAAAAAAATGATAATTGCAAAAACATTTTTGTATTTAATTGCAAGAAATAAAAACATTGAAAATCAATAAAGTAATAAAATAAAAATTACATTTTCTGCGAACTAACTAAATGTGGGTAAGTCCCTTTTGAAAAAATTTAATTTACCTGTACTTTCATTATCTTAAAAAAAAAAAAGACAAATTAACAAATAAAGAAGTGCGAAAACATATTTCCAAGAAAAATTGACATAAAAATGAAGAGGAAAATAAATGTCAAAATTCTGTTGAAATTTAAGTAAATTATTAATTTTTTTATTATATTTTAAGCAAACTTTTAATTATTAAAAAAATATTGTTTTAATCAAATTTCAAAGGAAAAATTTTTCTCTTAATAATCGTATAGAAGAGAAATGAAGAAATAACAAGATCTTTTACATAATTGTGTAAAATAGTTTCTTTAATTGCTAAGGTAACAATATTAATTTTTACCAGAAAAATAATATAGTAGTACAAAAAGCTGCTTTTAAATTGATACTACGATTGATATATAATCGATATCTAACAAAATTTGTACAAAAATGTTCTATGCGGCATATAAGTAATGATATGACGATTTGTTAAGGAAATTGATTACGTTTTCTTACTAGCAATCGATTTTTTTATATTTGTATTTGTACTTGTATTTGTATTTGCATATTTAACAAAATTAAGAACTTAATTTATAAATAGCTTCAACTTAGTTTAAGAAATTCTACCCACAAAAAATATATAATATATTTATTTTTTAAAATTGTTGACTTAAAATGTCAAAAAAGGCGTATTGGGTTATTCCAGCCTTTCTCGGATATGTCAACTCCGATTTCAGATTTCGGCTATTAGAAGTGTTTTTTAAATCATAAACTTTTCTGGTCCAAAAATATGACGTTTTAAAAAGCGAAAAAAGCTAAAAACTTAACAAAAAAAAAAAAAAACTTAATTGCTAACAACTTCTAAACTATACATGGTAGAACTCTGGTTTAGTTTCACATTAAAAGCAAAGGTATAACATTTATAACGTTATGTATAAAATTTATTTATATCAAAAGTTCAAACGTCAAAATTAGACATATAACAATCAAAACATTATATCTCAAAAAACGGTATTTTAAAAATTCTTTAAAAAAAAAAGGTATAAAATGTTGATATAACTCTTATCCATACATATGCAAAATTTCAAGGTGGATACTTAATTAGAATCACTCTATTTTAAGTTATAATTTTATTTTTTATTCAATTACTATTAGCTACTGCAATTATCATTGGCTTTATTGAAGCTGAATTTATATTTAATACATATTGGCTCTTTTATTTTTATTATCAAGAAAGTTTTGTAGAAACCGAAACGGTTTGTACATCAAAACTTCCCAGCCAAGTAAATTTTTGGCAGGTCATTCTGTGGGTTATAACGGTCAATTTGTGAACAGCAGAATTCATAACTGATCATTTCCCAGGTTATCGCAGCTCATAATGCATAATTCCTTTCCAATCCCACCAAACATTCAATGTAACCTCAGTGTTGCAAGTTTAGTCATTTTAAGGCTAACTCTAGTCTTTTTGCTTTTTTTTAACTTCTAGCCTCATCTCTGGCCTTTTTTATTCATAAAATTGCCTTCTAGATCTTTTATATTTATTCGTTTTTTTATTTGTATTTTTTTATTTGATTTTTTTTTTTTTTTTTTTTTGATTTTTAAGATGTTAGTATTTCAACAAGATAATAGCTCTGTTCCTGTGCATAACATTTTTACTAGTTTTACTATTTTTGCAAGTATTTTACTCGAAAAGCGTTTCTGTGTACATAAAAATGATAAAAGAAGTAAACACTTTAAGGGAAAATATTTTTTTCCTTTTGCTATATTTTACTTGAATATTTTGTACGAGCAAAACTAGTGAAAAAAAATTATTTTCAAATTCATATTGAATTTTATTTTAAAAAAGAAAAGTTAGAAAATATGTTTCTGTTTTTATTTTTATTTATTTATTTATTTATTTATTTTTAAATTGTGATTTATACTGTTAAAACTTATCTGTACAAAATAGTATGGTGATACTAGTTTCTGCACCTTTAAATGATTTTCCTTTCGAAATTTGCTATATTGATTTGTATTTAAATAGGATGTGCCAAATAATCTACATTTATCTATATATTGACATTTTTTCCTGACTAATGCACGTTTAAATAGTTTGGACATAGTCCTTGTATAAGGCTTATAGTCAATTACAGATCAATAATAAGAAATGCATGTGGGGATATAAGATTACGCAAGATTTTATTTGTATTGAATTCTGCCAGATTTTATCAAACCCTATTCTGGGAGAACATTGAGCAGTGCAATAAAGCATTCGATTCAAGTGAAGAATCTAGTTGTGGGGATACTTTATAAGCAGATCAAGAAACTGAATTATCAATGATATTCAAAAAGACTAAAAACCGTTATTATTTATTGTTTCACTAATTGTTATCATAAGTATCCTTGGATAAAAGAATTTATATAAGGGAAGTATGTGAAAAATGATCTGCAAAGGAACATACGGCAGTATTTTTGAGATGTTTTGAGAAGTTTCTATTTAGTATAAATAAAATATTAAATAAAAGTTTTATTTCTTTATTGACACTAAAATTTATTTTACTATATTCAGTTTTCTTACTTTTTCTAGTAAAAGTAAATTTTTGAGATTTTTTTTTTAATTTTTCTTATTTTACTAGTTTTGCTAGAATTTCAAACGAACAAACCTAATAAATTTTCATTTGCTATTACGTTATTTTTGCAGAATCATCCATTTAAACATTTTTGTGTATTTACTAGCACAAAAAGTTTAGATTATTTATATTTAACAAAAATTTTCATATGCGGCGCTTTAATCTTCAAGTTCAAAATAACAACCAAAATCCAGACTTACTAAGTAAACTATTATAATTATATTTTAATATGTTACTTCATTAATCACTTGAAAATATTTACGAATATAACTAAAAAAAACTTACAAAAGTGAAAAATCACTCAAAAATTTGGTTAGCTTAATCAAAAATTAATAAATGTTCAAAAAATGATGAAAATTCACTTTAAAATATTAGGGTCTTTATTCATATGAAATATAAACCAAATTAGTATGAGAAGTTTTTGTGATTTTTCATTTTGCTGGCACTCATTCTATGTTTTATTAATAAATACTTTACAACATCTTTAAAAAATAAAAAAAAAACTTTTTTTAAAATTAAATTTAGCATTCTTTTTTCTTTTGAAAGTTCAATATATACATATATATAGATTATTTAGATGAGATGCGTAGCGCTAAATCTAAATCGATTATTATAATTTTATGAATATAATAAAAAAAAAATCACCCAAAACTATTTGGAAATACTTAATCATATTTTAGTTAAAAAATGTTGAAAAATCAGTTCAAAATATTGGGTCAAATTTCTTATGAAATATAACCTAAATTTGTGTGGGAATTTTCATTAGATCATTTTACTGGAAGCCGTTCTATGTTTTATTTAAAAATTAATCTTTAAAAAATATCAAATGCTAAAGCGAATGAGAAAAAATGAGTTTTTAAATAAAGAAGCAATTTAAATTTTTTCTGGGTTTATTTTTTGGCGCATATTTTTGACAATTTTTTAATTTCAATTTAACCTCATTTTTCTTACCTCCTGGCAATACCACATAATCTTATTTGCCATCAGATCTGGCTTTAAAATCATTTGCCGGCCTTTTTTTTCGCTTAATATTTTCGTCGCCAGTGATGATCTGCTTCAAAACTGCTTCAATTTCATTGTGTTTCAAAAGTATTTCACTGATGGTAAATTTATCAATCAAATTTCTTTGTGATACTTCATGTGGCGAAACATCGAGATTCATTGAGTAGCAACCACCGTTTGCGAGTTGCATCTTTGACTTTGCATATCACTCAATATTAAAAGTCCTTATAGGGTAAAAAATTTGTCCTTATCTTCGTACTATATTCAAATATACTGACTTTACAAATGTGTACGTTTTTATTTTCCCTATGATATTGTGTTAGCGTTTTCTTTATATATATTTATATACGTAACTTTTGCTACCCATTTTCTGCCATTCTTTAGACGATTATAGACCTAAATTGAATAGAAAATTTCAATATGTCGGCAACATTAAATAGAGGATTCTTTAGGTAATTTTGCTATTTAATAAGAAAAAAATGCAATTGAATTAAAATGCATTTAAAAAAATAAGGAAATAACAAAATCTTTTACATAATTGTGTAAAATAGTTTCTTTAATTGCTAAGGCAGCAATATTAATTTTGACCAGAGCAAATTAAAGTAATTTGGGACTATTAAATTAGATACAATTGAATATAATATAAATAGTATAAAAAGCTACGATTCAAGTTAAATTGATACTACGATTGAAAGTAAGTTGGGTGGTACAATTGATAATAATTTGGGACTATATTAAGAGCTACAATTATAGCTAATCTAGGACTATGAATGAACTAATATAATTGGAAACAAAAATAAACTACTTATTTTTTTGCCTACATAGCTAGTTATTTTTGTTCGAGTTGTCCACAAATTTATGTATTTGTTTTTAGACTCTTGGGGTACTAAAAATATATACCTAAACGAAAATAAAAATAAATAAAGCAACAAAATTTTGCCGTCAGTGAGACTTGAACTTGGGCACAAATTAACCATTTTTTTTAATGACTAACTTTTTTAGTATAAAATATCTTTTTAGACATTTTGTTAAAAAAAAACTAACAGCATCAAAATGAGGTTTAACCAACAACCTTCTGGCTGTTAATTCTACCCAACTGATCCACGTGATTGCAATATTACTGTGTTATTACACTATTGAGTTCTTATTTATGTATTATAGAGTAGAGTAGGCAAATAAGTAGTTACCATTACGGAGAACCAAAAAATTTTTGTTGGGAAGGCATGCAAATACATATGAATATAAGCCATAATTTTAAAGTTACTTATTTTGGAATTATAAAAATACAATTAAATATAATTTTGAATTATTAAACAGCTTCGAAAAAAGCTATTTTGAATTTAATATAAATTTTATAATTTAGGACTATATGTATAGCTATAATTCTTATTTAAGTCCTTATAAAAGCCACAATTGATACTAATTTAAAGCATAAATTATTTATTATATTGCTCTAATAAATATTTGCAAAAAAAAACTCTTATTTATACAGTTTTTCTAGAATTATTATTTTTTTAAATAGAAAAAGTGATACGTTAACGTTTAAAAATAAATATATTTTTATCTATAAATGTTATGGGAGGCTTAAGAAAAAGGCTTAACACAAATAAAATAAAATACAAAAAACAATAATAAATAAAATCACAAGAAAAAAAGCAACAACATACTGAATTCTAGAATTAAATAAACTGTTTTTAAAAAACGAACAAAAAAAAACACAACTGAGTGACATAAAGTACAAAGTGATTACAAAACATACGTCACATAGTTAATTAATTATCACCACAAAAAAACGAAAATTAAAAATAAATAAATAAAAAACTACAAATCAGCGCCGGCCGCTAAGTTTTCCAATCAAAATATTATGAGAAGGGCAAAAACGGAAGTGAACATACATCTGTATATAAACGGAAGTTTACATGTTCTTTACTAATTTATATGTGAGTATTAAACATACGAGTACGTTCCTGATAAAATAAAAAAAAAAGAACACAACTTTAATAGTAAGACGTGACATTCAAAATAATAATAAAATTTTACTACATAGTTAATGGTTATTTAGAAGTATGTAATTAAGATTAAGAAAACGCGACAAAATTAAACTTTTAATATATAATTATCATTAGGTAATAGTAGAATAAAAACAATAGTATAATTAAGTACGAGGGCGGATCGACAAGTCCGTGACTTTTCGAACTTCCGTTATATGAAATGCAACATTATTCCCATCAAGTACCACCTGTTAATAGACTACTGTCAAATTTTGAGCAAGTGTCGTCATTTACTTTACGTTTAACAGCTGTTCAAAACACACAACCTCGTGTGTTTTTCTAAAAATGGAAAAAAGTGAATTTCGAGTACTCATTAAACATTATTTTTTGCGAACAAAAAACCGTCAATCAAACCAAGGAAAAGATCGATAAATACTATGGGAACTCTGCACCATCGATTTCAATGGTAAAAGACTGGTTTACTGACTTTTGTTGTGGTCGCACAAGTACAAATGACGCTGAACATTCTGGACGGCCAATTGAGGTCAGTACACCCAAAAATGTCGAAAAATCCACGATATGGTGTTGGCCGACCGAAGAGTAAATGTGCGTGAGATTGTTGATGCCATAGGCATTCCATATGGCAGTGTGGTTTCGATTTTAAATGATCAGCAGTCTGCAGGATGGGTGCCGCGTTTGCTCTCAATTGACCATAAACACGTGTGCAGTCTCAATGGCAAAAACCTATGAATTGGGCTACCTCATCCGCCATATTCTCCGGATTTAGCCCCTAGTGACTACTTCCTATTTCCAAACCTAAAGAAATGGCTCAGTGGAAAGAGATTCAGCTCCACGATGACCAAACAAATGCCTATTTTAAGGACCTCGAAAAATCGTATTTTTTTACGCAAAGTAAATGACGACACTTACTCAAAATTTCATAGTAGTCTATTAATAGGTGGTACTTGATGGGAATAGTTTTGCATTTCATATAACTACGAGGGAAATTCGAAAAATCAAGGACTTATTGATCCGCCCTCGTATATAAAAAAAGTAAACAAAATGTATTTACTATACGGAAATTACGTCAAGGTAATAAACATACATAGAAAAAAATTTCAATAAATTTTCTTTTTATTGAAAATTTTTCTAATAAAATCCAACATTTTCTATAGACAATTTTTAAACATTTTATAGAAAATTCTCAATTTTCTTTTTATAGAAAATATTCATTAAAAAATTATTCTTTATAGAGCATTTTCAATAAATTTTCATTTTATAGAAAATTTTACCAATAAAATTTTTTTATCGAACTTTTTTTTTTGTAGAAAATTTGTATTAATCTCCTGTTTTTATAAAACGAACAATAAATTCATTTCGAATAAATTTGAAATTTATTTGTTGTTTTCTATATAATTTGTCGAAACGAATTTTTTGTTCGGTTTATAAAAACAGGGAGTAAATTTGCTATTTATAGAAAATTTTCAAAGATTTTTTGTTTCCTATAGAAAATTTTCAAATATTTTCCATCTATAGAAAATTCTCAATTTTCTTTTTATAGAAAATATTCATTAAAAATATTGTTCTTTATAGAACATTTTCAACATAAATTTTATTTTTATAGAAAATTTTCTTTTCATGGAAAATGTTCTTTTTGTATAAAATGTTCAATAAATTTTATTTTTATAGAAAATTTTCAATAAATTTTCTTTTTATAGAAAATTTTCCATAAATTTTCTTTTTATAGAAAATTTTTCACACATTTTCTTCTTTTAAAAAAAAATTTTCATTTTATAGAAAATTTTAATAAATTTGCGTCTGAATTTGAAAATTTTTACAAAAAAAAACAACTCTGTTTTTTACCTTTTTCTAAAATTAAATTAAAAAATTAGGTTTGTTTTATATACTTTAAAAATCCAGATATCAGAGAAGATTCTGGTGGAATTTGAAATTACTTGTAATTAACATTTGGAACCTACATCCAGAACTGGTTTCGTTTTAGAAAAATAAGTTAGGCGAGATTTTTCTTATCTAAACATTGGTTTAATAACCACCATATATATAGATCGATTAAACACTAAACTGGTTCCAACCCAGCCAAAAACATAAGCAGCAGAGCATATGTTATGAAAATAGTAAAATTTTTAAAATTGCATTTTTTAAGTGCATAAAAAAGCACATTAGAATTTTTTTTATTTTTTTTTAATTTATTTTTAATGTATAATCTTAAATTAATATTGTTAATATTATTTACATGATAACAGCCTTTAAGTGTTCCAGAAAAGAGCAATTTTCTATTTAAAATCCAATATTTATTATTATTATTTTTATAAATAATAAATTTTATAAATTATTTCTGAAGTATGTTAAAAATATGAGCAAAATGTAAAAATAGACATATTTACCTATCCACTGATATATAAAATTAAACTTAAAAAAAATCATCAAAATCTCTTTTTATGATTAAGCTCATCCCTTATTATAATTGGGTGATTTTAGGATAATTTTTGTGAAAGTTTAGGTCCTATTCTATAAATTTGAAGAAGTTGAGATATCTCAAAAAAAAAAAAAAATTAATTTGAAAAAAATTTTACAAGTAAAGGCACACCATAGGTATGTCGAAACATTAACAAATAATTTAATTTATATTGCATTGAAATTTTTAACAATTCTATTTTCAAAATAATTTGATATAAAATTTATCGCTGACATGACCCTTAATGCATTTACTCAAACAAAAATATTGCGAAATATAAGTACATCTGAACGTGTATTTCTTTTTTAACACTATAATAATCTAGAAATTGCTAATCGCAATGGAAAGAATTGCTACTTACAATGTTGTAACTAGGCTAACAACATTTAAATTAACGAATTGTTATTCGTAATGCACTTTAGGTAAGGTTTTTCTTTGTTTTTGTTTTTGGTTATTATTATTATTATCATCATCATTATTATTATTTTGTGATTGCTATTAAAAATGTGTCGATAACTCTTTTCGCGTGGCTGTGTGAGGCTTTAAAAATAAAGTAATATTAATTTGATAAGAAAATAAAAAGAAATTCATAAAACTTCAAAATACAAGTACGTTTAGTATAATTAAATAAGTTTTTAAGTACTTAATTTACTAAAAAAAACAATTGCAAAATAAATTTTATTATTTTCACATCTGATTTTTTACGCAATACCCTCTCGCAATACTAATTTATAAAAGTTTATAAAAGGATTTATTGAACGTTTAATTTGTTTAACCCAAAACTTTCAGGGTTAGGCCTAGATGAAGACCTAGGAGATTATAGTTGCATAAAGGGTGGTCTGAACTACTTTTTGTCATTTTTAAAATGCAATAACTCAGAAACTGATAAATATATTTTCATAATTCATAATTCACAGTCTAACTGGTATAGATCCAAACAACATATAGGTAAAATATTATACTGGTCGGAGTCGTATTTATTAAGTTATAACAAAAATAGGAAGACGGCAGTTTATAGAGTTTATGTAGAATTTCTTATATTTCTTCACCGATATTATTAGGAAATCAAGGCGAATTTATAGAAGACGCGGGCAACTCTTCAACAAATACAATAAGACAAAACCAACATGGCCTTTTTTTAGGAAGGACATTATTGGCTTGTCAATGCATAGGGGGAACAAATCAAGATCACCGTCACAGTTGATTTTTTAACAAATTTTATTTTCGACAAAAGCACTATTTTTGGTTAAAAAAAGTTACATAAAAATTTTTCTCGGCTCTCTCTTAGTTTTCGAGTTATGGGTACTTGAAGTTATAATATAAAAATGCAATTTTCTCCTTCCTCCTGTAATGAAAATGAACAATATGGGTATCATTGGAAAGGTCTTGAGAAGACCTTTCAATTGATATATAAAACGTTATACAACATTAACCCATTGCGAGCCAAAATGATATTTTATTATTTTATGTACTGACTTTTTTTACAAAAGTACCGTTATCTCAAAAATATATCGATATAACGGTACTTTTCTATACATCAAATCATTTAGAGAACATTTCAAACTTTCATATGATCCCCATGTCACACTCCTAGCCCATTAAATAACAAAAGTATTACAGGAGGAAGAAGAAAATTGCATTTTTATATTATAACTTCAAGTACCCATAACTCGTAAACTAAGAGCGAGCGGGCAAAATTTTTTACATTGCTTTAATCACAAATAAAAATGCTACTGAATCATTATCAAAATTATTTAAAAATCAAGTGTGATGGTAATCTTGATTTACGCCTTTTCTTCTTTCGAATTGTGCGGATAATTACTCTGGGAAAACCACAAAAAATAAAGATTTTTAAAATTATTTTTGGGTCACCCTAGTAAAGAATAAGAAAACAAAAAGAAAAAATATATAAACAAAAAATGTAAACAAACTGTGATATTTGGTTGTTATAATTTACAGCGAATACAAATTAGCTATGCTCTTAACCTCACCTTCTACGAATTCGCCTTGTTAGGAAATTAGGAGTCGCGAAATATTTTTGCACAAAATTGAACTGTTAATACAAATAACAGTTAATTATCTTAAAAACTGTACACACTTGTACACTAATAAATGATGATCTGAATGCCTTCTAAATATTGAATATAATTGATTAACAAATTATAAAATATTGGTGTACATAAATTTTTCGGAGCATGATAGACCAAGTTTTTGTCTCAAGATATATTTTGACATCTTTATATATATAAATATTTTTATATTTTGTTCATAATCTTTATATACTTTAAAAAGAAAAGTGAAGGAATTTCGCTAAAAATATTGATCAAATTTAATATTTAATATATATTATTTTTATTAAATAAATTTTATTTTTGAAAATAAATATAAAATCAATAGCTTAACATATCTTAATGAATTTTGGTATGTAGAAAGGCCGATAATATGCACTTAAAAATATGGTTTTGAAATTTTGACTATTTTCATAAAATATGCTTTTCTGTCTAGAATATTAACCAGACGGGAACCAGTTTAGCATTAGATCAATCCATATATATATTTCTTAAATTTTAAAAATGTACCCAAACTTGTTTTTTCTTGATCTATAAACTTTAAATTTCGTTAAAAATTCTTTTTCAACCAATGCTTAATGTAGGGTACAAATCTTAAATAATTTCAAATTTCAATATTAATTATTCCTAAAGTCGTCTCTTTGAAAATATGTAAAAAATAATATAATTTTTTAAATAAAACTTCAAAGCAAATAAAATTGCTTTATTTTTGTAAAAAAAAATAGCACTTTGTTATATTAATTTTAAATTGAAACGTGATGATCATGTTTAGACCAATTAAGATAATCGATGATAATGTAGTTGTATCACAAAGATAATCAAAAACTATGTTCACTGTGTAATATTGGGAATTATAGGGAGTTCCTAGAAAATGTTTGACTTTTCCATTACTAAAATTATTGACGAAAAACCAAAGCTAAAATCAAACGTTTCAAAATTCAATATTTATATGTGTTTAAAACAAAGAAATAATTCAGCAGTTTTATTATCAAATCAAAACCTTCCTAAAAACTAGAAGTCATTGAAATCTGCTTTTATTTGTTCAAGTTAAGAAAGAATTCCTAAATCTCTTTAATTTTTAAGTCGAAATAGTTAACTTATTTATTTTATTATTTAATAATTTTTTCTGAAAGCTTAGGTCCTCCTCTGCAACTTTCCAATACATATCTTTTAGGTTGGATAAGCAGTTTAGGAGATATAGATTTACTATATTTTCATAATCTTCGCTAAAAATTCACTCTTGTTGCGGCAGCTTCAACTTGGCATTTCAGACTACAGAGATAATTTGTATTAAAATATTAGGCTTTCATTTCATTTCTATGTATATTTTTTAATATAATAAAAGGCTTAATTTAAGTATTTTTCTTGTGGAAATATGAGGGCATATTTTATTAATTTTTAGTGCATATTAACATTTTTTAAGTACGTAAACTTCCTGCCCCAATCAATTAGTGATTACAAACTTTAATCTCAACATTTTTGTATATAAAAAAAAAATAACACAATAGCTCTAATAAAATACAATATTTATTTCTTTTCACCAAAAACAAAAATCAATAGCAATAAACTTAAAACAATATTAAAGGTTATATACAAAAAAAAAACACAAAAGCTCTTAGGAAAAATATGTGCCGAACTGGAGCTGATTTGTATAACTGATAAACTGTCATTTTGACAGTTGTTTTTTGCAAATATAATACAATGTTTTAAATTGATAAAACTTAAGTGACAAAAACCATTAAGTATATGTCAATGATATATTAAGATATTTAAATTAAAAGAAAAAGTTAAAACTTTTCAATTGAGATCTCATTAACTGATCACGATTAAAAGCGAAAACTCTGGAGTATATAAAATGTTAATTTTATATAAATTTTATACATATTTTTTAATAAATAATTAAAACTGTTTTTAAATAATATATTAATTTAATACATATAATTCAATTCAAATTAAACTTCTTTGTAACTTTTTTTTTATTGGTTTTAATAAATTTATTTCTAATATTCTGTTTAATTGAAATGAATCATGTTTTGCTTTATTTCTTTTTTTTTCTTTCGATTTGATTTCCGTTTAAAGTTGAATCACTATAATTTAAATTACAAATAAATAACTATTACTTTTGTTTTTCGACGTACTTGCTGACAAACAAACAACCAAACAAAGCAGACGCCACTAAATGTTTGTAATACCGGTTTCATATTTGTGTGTAATGGTTACTTTTATACGAGTACAATCACTTTTATTTTATTTAACTTCTCATACGGTGTCGTATCCTGGTATTATAAGTTTGATTGGGTGTATATAACACCCACGTATCGATGTTGGATGAAAAATATAAAGCGAGATCATAAAAATACCATCAAATTTTGTATAAAATGAAATTTATTGAAAATTTTCAATAAAAAAATCAATTTTCTAAAACAGACAATTTTTTAAACAAATTTTATATAAAAGGAAAATTTATTGAACCATTTCTATATAAAGAAAATTTTCTATAAAAAAAAAGGATGAAAACTGTTCTATAAAAAGAAAAAATTATAAAAAATGTTCTATAAAAAGAAAAAATTTTGGACATTTTTAGAATCCAACCGAAACCGATTTTAAACCCCAAAACCGAACCGAACTGAACCTAATATTTGGCCGGATCCGAAACCAGCCGAAACTATTTAATATGTACACAGAAAGAAATATTTTCGAAAACATTTCAATTAAATTATTAATCAGAATTTTAAAATGATTTCAAATATTTTTATAATTAAATAAATTACTCAAAATCAAAGTAGGCTAACAAATTAAATTCAAATTTTACATAGCAAAATCTAAAATCGAATTTCTATTGCGAATAATACATATTCAATTATTTTATTAATTGAAATATGAAAAAAAATTGTATATTCAATTATCCAAATTATCATTTATTTTTATTTATATTTGATTAGTTTATTAATTGATACAATAAGAAAAATAACTTAAAGCCAATAAATTGTTTTAGTTTTAATAAAAAATATTAGAACATTTGAATTTTGATCAACCGAGTAATTGATACAATTAAAAAGGTAATTGGAATAGTTTTTATCTTTGATAAATCGTTTAATAGATCATATTTTTTCTGTGTAATGATATTTTATTGTTTTTTATGGAGATTTCTATGTATATGTACATCTTTCAAACTAAAACCAAATTGGATTGTTAGACATTTCTTATATTTTTTATATTATTTAATAAAAGAAACTATTTTTTTTTTTTTTTTGACGCTGTTTCGAGTTTGTAGAAGAGGGAGGAGAAGAGAATATTTAACTCTCTCGCCTACTAAGCAGGGCTGTGAGATATAGCGATTTTTAATTGCTTTTGGCGACTGAATTTTCCGTTTGGTGACATAGCGAATTTTTTGGCGATATTTATTATAATGACATAGCGAATTTCTTGGCGATATTTATTATAATGGCGATTTGTTTAGTTAATTTTTAAAAATTGATTTTGGAGAAAAGCTATTATTTTCTTATTATAAATCGACTATATTTTGTATTTGCCTTTCTATTTAAAGAACTTTAATTTGTAAAAAGCTTCAACTCAGTTTACGAAATTTTATCCCAAAAAAATATATTTTACAGTATTTATATATTAAATGTTTGTTAATTTGTTTTCCATCATCTTTCAAATATATTAAGGATATTAATGATTTCGTCACAATGAAATAAGCGCTCATGAATAAATTAATTCTTTGAAACAATTTATAAGTTTAATAGGACCAATGTTGTTATGTAATGTTAGAATTATTCTTTTAAAATTCAAGTCCTATACATTTTAAATGTTGATGACCAGAAAAGTTGTTTTTTTTTATTCAATTACAATATGTTCGAAAATGAGACAAATTCTTTTAACAATGTTTAACTAAATCAACGACGCTAAAGGCGCTCGTTTTTGAGATATTTCATTTTGAAAGGCTAAAAAATTATCAAATGCATTTTTAAATGGTAATAAACAAAATTAAGTTTAAACACAAATATCGCAAATAGAGCGCTTAATTCGAAAAACGGCTGTCACCATTGAATTAAACGTACTCAAATTAGCATTATCAGTAGGATGCCCAGTTTGTTAAAATTTGCAACTAGCACATTTACATTTACAAATTATACGAAATTTTAAGTACTAAATTTTGTACGATTTTAGATAATTTATTTTTTAGTATTTCTTTAAAAAACCAAATAAAAATTTAATTTGGCGATTTTTGGCGATTTCTGATTAACAATTTGGCGACAGAGGATCAAAAAAAATCTGACAACCCTGCTACTATGTTATAATTGCGACATGAAAATTATAACAATACTTTAGTTTTTTACACACACAAAAAATATATCAGTATGTGTCGAATAGTAGGGGAAAGTGGGGTATTGTGGCGTATGGGGTAATTTTTTGCAAAGAAGACTACTGGTATATGTTTGCCATTGTTGCACTACATTTCTAAATTATACTTCATCCATGAAACCTCTGGTGTTATTGCTGTTCGAGAACAAGCAAATAAAATAAATATATTATAAAATTTTTTCTAAGTGCTGATGTTTCTGAGGATATCCAAATCGGTGAATTCAGATTTTACAGATTTCTACTTAAAATAAAAATTATGGAATTGAGATGACGTGCTAAAAATTCATTAGAGTAAAGTGGAATGTATAATTTTACAAATTTTACACCCACTTTTTGCAAGTTTGCTAAAAATATAATAAATAATTGTATTTCTTATTGTTTTAATTCATTGACATGAACAAACATATATAGGAAAATCTAATAAAACTTAGTAAATAGCGATAAGACTAAAAATTTCTAGGACCAACATGTATCCTTACATTAGCTGATTAAAGGAGAAAAATCTGGATTTAAAAATGGCGGAAATACTGGATGATGTAAAACTATGCACTTAGTATGATAAAACTCATGCAAATTATCTCTGCACTTAAAGCATGTGAAAATTATAGCAATTTATTACACCTTTGAGTTAGACTATTCTAAATATGAAAAATAACTACATATTTTTATAAATATTGTTTTATTATTTTCTATTAGTTTTATCACTAATTACCTATCTTTTTTCATCACATACTTGAAATTTGATATTCGAGTGGTCTCGTGGATATAAAAATCATTTAAAAATGTTTAATAAACACTAAATAGACTTTACTTTGTCCGACATTACCCCAACATTTCCCATTTTACCTCAAAAAAAGTTGAATTAAAAAAACGTCGAAAAACATTACCAAAAGATAAATGAATCTTATTAATGTTATGCAAAACGTTAGACAATAATCCATTCTATATAACAGATCTACTATAGAAAAATATTATTGGTTGGTATTTTATTGAAGTTAGATTAAAGTATGATTCACTTTACCCCAATCTTACCTAATTAATTACTCTTTAGCAATTTTTAAAAAATTTTACAAGTGGAAAGAAACATACAGAAAAAAAAATAACTCTGCCACATTACTAATCTAGAGAGATTTTAATGTATTTATCTAAAAAGTTTCGGTATTCGATCAATATTTAGCCGGAAATCGAATATTGGCCGAAACCGATATTTTGGCCTAACCCGAAACCGAATACTTGGTCGGACTCTACAAATTTTCTATAAAATAAAATTTATTGCAAAATTTCCATAAAAAAAAATATATTGAAAATTTTCTATAAAAAGAAAACATTGAAAATTTTCTATAAAAAGAAAACATTGAAAATTTTCTATAAAAAGAAAACATTCAAAATTTTCCATAAAAGGAAAATTTATTGAAAATTTTGTATAAAAGGAAAATTTAATGAAAATTTTCTATAGAAAAAAATATTAAAATTTTTCTTTGAAAAGAAAATTTAGCGAAAATTTTTTATAAAAACAAAATTTTGCTAATATAATCTATAATAAGAAAATTTAGCAAAAATGTTCTATAAAAAGAAACATTTTCTTTCTATAGAAAGAAAAATTTAGGGACAATTTTCTATAAAAGGAAAATTTAGCGAAAATTGTCTATAAAATGAAAAATTCTTTGAAAATTTGCTATATATAGAAAATGTATTAAAAATATTAACAAGTTTCTATCGAAAGAAGATTTATTAAAAATTTTCTATAAAAGCAAAAATTTATGGAAAATTCTCTCAAAAAAAAAAAAAAATCATAAATAATTTTAGGAAACCTAAGGTCTCTGAAAAACCTGCATAGAAGTTTCTTATTCTCTTAATATTTAATAAACTAATTTAATAATATATTTATAATAAATATATAATATATGGGACTGTGTTTTAATTTAATATTAAGGGTATTCATTTAAACGCTTAAGTTTACCATTTGTGCAATTGTGCATTTGCGCAACATGTTTCATGAACCCTCTTTTCAAATGTTGTGCAATATTTAGGGTAAGAAAATAAGAAATCCTTGTAAATAATTGAGAATTTTGTTGAAATTAAATATATATGCAATGATTTTATTTTAGTTAACTTAACTATCATTTTTTACAGAGCATTTATTTATAATTTTTAAATACAAACAAAAAAAAGCTAATTTACAAATGCATAATTAAACAGCGCAAGTTTACGAGACAAACTTATAAGTGTTGTCCAAACGAATTTCCATACAATTTTTGACAGTTCATTTGCGAGTGTGCAAACTTGCCCAGTTTGTGAAGATTTTGCGCGTTTTCATGAGCACCCTTATTATTTTGAAAATTTTTCATAAATTAATTGCTTCAGTAACTACAGTATTAAACTTTATTTAAGGTAATTGTTAAATAGGATTTTTTGTTAATATTTCTTTGTTACTCGAAGTAATAATTATTAAGTAAATAAATTAACAAAACAAACAATTTTTTCTTAATAACATTATTAGCTAGACAACAAAAATTGCGTTTTAAAAAGTATTGCAAAATTTAAAATTTTTCAACACAGAAAAAAAAATGTATTTTCATTAGTTATGTGTTGTTCTGATAAAGAAATAATTGATAAAGGAAAAGGTGTTGAAGGTAATAAAACAAATAACAAAATGTAATAATAAAAAGTGCAGTGGAATAAGAATAAAAAAGGTTTTTAACCTGTTGCCTATAGGTCTACAACATTAAAAATACGAAAAAAAACTTATAAAAAAGTTTTAAACGATATTGGTTGGAAAAGATACAAGTCAAACACTTCACAATGATTTTCTTTGACAATCTAGTAATATCCTTTTAAAAAAGGATAGCAGTAGTTCTGTAGTTCTGAATTTCTAATTTGTAGAGTTCAATGAGATCATTATACGGCTTCAGTAAAGATCTTACCATTGACCTCTCTTATACTTTCGGAAGGCGATTAAGTTTTAGATTCGTTACAGGAATTATGTTACTAATATTGATGAAAATTATTTCACGATCTATTCTTCAAATCTGCTCTCGATTAGATATTGTGGTTTTAGGATAACTATTGCACTTAATACAATTCGAAGAGATAAATGTCTTGACTCTCGATCAGTTAATCTTTTAATTTCGGCTAAAAAATAATAACTGCTACCGGTGTAGATACTTTTCTAACACGCACTATACCTTGACTTCACCTAATTAAAGAATCACAATATTTTCGTTATCTAAATTAAAATATATCTATGTGTGTAAGTATGAACTCATATAAATGAAATATATTTCAAGATCATCATTTGTAATACGTATACATATGAACACCTCTAAAAAGAAAAAAAGAAACAAGCAAGCAATGTTGGTGATAGGAAAAATTTTAATATTGTAAAAATAAAAAAAAAAAAACAGCAAAATATTGTTTGCTTTTTTATTTCTTTTTTTGCCAACATTTTTATCAAAACGTATTTAGGTCTATTATAATTAATAATAATGTCTCCAAACAGTCTTAATGTAACACACAAAAAAAATATGAGTCAGTTTTAAGTTAAGACTTGGAGTTGTTTCTTTTTTTATTTCCATCAGTACAAAAACTAAATTATAATAAAATATACATATAACAGAAGCCATATAAATATGCATGTGTTTTTTTAATATATAAAAATATATATATGCTTACAATGCTAATATTGTATTGTTGAATTTTATTTTAAAAACTCCCTTTTATTTCGAAACAAAGAAATGAAATGTACGTACATATGAATTTTATAAAATACTAAAAACTTGAATAAACAAGTCATCAATTTTATATAACAAAATTATTTATATAATATATATTTCAGATCAGAGATGGAAAATTGAGCTTTATTTCGGAATATCGAACCAATATCAAAAGATTTCTAAAAGTTTATAAACTCAGTCTTCAAACTATCTATATTATAAACTATTTAACAATTCAGAAAAATATATAATGCTTTTAACCGAAAAGGTTTTATTCTAGACTAGTTAAAATTATAAATTGTTTTGGAAGTTCCTCCCTTCGGCTAGATCAAGAATCTACTTCTCTCAATGTAGCTTGTTTTCAATGTAAATCAATAAATGCCTTATATCTCTTAACGAAATAGTGAGACATTCAAAAATTAAGCTAATATGAGTTTTGGAAGATTATAACTATCGTGGCAACCATATTGCTGATGAAATTGTCAAACACAGGTCGATGTTAGACGGCGGGATAATCGATTTGTGCAATGCTAGTTGATATTTCAGTGAGAACCATATGGACCAAGTGTGATGAAAAAGAAAACCACAAATATGCTCTAAAACGAGTGTTTTAGCGCATTAAATATGCAGTAAAAAACGAAAGGAATGCTTTAAAAGTGTAAAAATATGCTCTTAAAAAACTGTTTGTAATTTTTAAACAAAAAAATTTTTTTCAATAAAATAAAGTGTCATTAATATTTTAATGATATAAAATAAGGGAAAACTAAAATTTATTTGTTAATTGCTTCAAAAACCATATTTAGAATTCAAATTTATCACATAAAAACTTTATTTACACATAGCTTTCATAAAAAAATAATAAATTGTTTTTACAATATTAACTGATGTTATCGGGAAAGTTGAAAGGCTAATGCATTCCCTATATCATATTTCAAAAATAGATTTAACAAAGGTCAATTAATTTGATTAAAAAACTTCACGATTTGTTACTACAAATCGAGCTTCTTAGAGATTTTTAACAAACTTTATCAGTATCCATTAACATTAATTTTAAATACTAAATATTTTTGGATTTCTTATTTTTTCTATATATTGCAAGACAAATTTTGAAAACTTCCCATGAAGTATAAAAAAATTATCTTCAAAATGTAAAAATATTCTCCAAAAAGGATTAAATATGCTCTAAAATAAAAAATATGCCATAAATATTCTCTAAAGATCACTATGTGCAAAAATATGCCATTAAGAGTGAAATATGCAAAAATATGCATTTAAAAATCGATGCCAAAATGCTTTATTTGTTATGAAACGGATAAATATTTTATCGATGGCTTCACTCAATGTAAAAAGAAATTATTAGATTCTCACGGCCTCAGTTTACTATATTATTTTCTTTCAGGAAGGAGGCAGTTTCAGTGAGCAATAATGCAGCAGGAATAAATGATGTATTAAGGAAATTGGGCAACACAATGGGATCAGAAGCGTGATGGACCAAAGTGAGATGTCTCGGAGAAATATAGCCTAACCTAACCTAGGATGTCAGATTTTTTCCCGGAGAATTATATTGCCCAGCTTTCAAATTCTTCTTAAATTCTTAAAAGAACTTGAAGTTTTCCAGTGAAATGATATTAAAAAATTATCCCATTCTGGATAAATTATCCACCTCTTAATGATTGCCTTGAACCCATAATATATCAAGATATTCACAATTGGAATAGGAGTTTACATTGTAAATTATAAATTCAATGTTGTCGTTTTGTAAGCTTCTAATAAACGCTTGGCTGTCCGTGAAAATGCAAATAGGAGCTTTCTTACCAATACATTCCAAAAACAGTGTTGATGCAGAAGACGGAAATATTTAGTTTGTATATAGATCAGTTCCTGGGAAATTCATTACTTAATTACTTCATTCATACTTCTTTATCTCTGGTATTATGGTGATGCAGTTATGTTTTAATATTTGTTTGTTAGAAAAATAGGTTGTGGACATTAAATTTTAGTTTTCCTACTTTGCAATTTGACAGATGATATCTCTGCAAAAAGTTTATTTCACATGTGAACTGTACGTTTAAAGATCGAATTTTCTATAATGTGTAGTGTAATTTATTGGGTAATTAATAACAAATGGATATTATCTTTTGTAAAAACCTTAGAAATAAATGGAAATCAGGAACAAGTTTCAATAGAGTTGAAGACTGTACTATTACTGATAACCACCTTTAGCCTCTACTATATATTTATCCGAGAATCTCTACAATAGATCCGGACGTACACTAGAGTTGTACTCCATTTTATAGTAAAAAGTTCGGGCGCATTAAAGTATCTCTTGAATCCATTCAAAAATTCGAAGCAAATGAATCCTTTAAAACGTTTGAAAATGGTGAAATATGTATATTTTTATATTATCTTTATATTTTTTATATGCTTAAAAAGTGGAAGGAGTTTAGATAAAAAAGTTGAATTTTAGAATTTATAATTTCTTAGAAAAGTTTGTTTTAGATTTGAAAATGTATAAAAAAGATCTTACTAATACAGTACATTAAAAATAAATTAAAAAAACTTACTATGTTCCTTGTGCACTTAAAAGATATGGTTCTAAAAAGTTAACATTTTCATAAAATATGCTCTCCTGTCTACATTTTGAGCGGACGGGAACCAATTTAGTGTCAAATCAATCTATATATATAACTTTTAGATTTGAAAACTCTCACGTGATTTTTTTAGTCTGATGAACTTAAAATTTCGCTAAAAAGTTCACCATTTTCAATCAATGCACAGTGTTGCAGAATCGATTTTTTTCTTTTAGGAAATAAATCTGTAATTTCTAATCGGCTGGTTGGATTTACATGATTCACATAGACCTAACAGAGGAGTGAACACTTTTAAGTTTGGAAGGGTAAGATTTGGAAGGGGAATTCTACAGGTTCTTCAGAAGTGGAGGTAAGAGGGCTGAAAGTAGAATATTTCTGACATAGAAAAGTTTAAAAAGAAATTTTAAAGAAGTTATAGAACTAAATTCCAAATTGAACCGCAAATCGTAAGAGAGTTTTCTTCATCTCATCTTTACAAAGATCGAACTTGATTTGTAGAAATTACGGTTTTTTTTAGCTTTTTCATACTCAAGGTGGTCAACTTTGACACCCTATAGCTTAGCTCGTATTATTTCAGGGTGACTGCAGGATGTTTTTTCTGAAAGCTTAGGTCCTCTACAACTCTCCTATACATTTCAATTTAATCCGACTAGTAGTTTAGAAGATACAAATTTATTACAAAAATGTTTGCGATCGGGCCCACTGTAATGCTGGTATGACATCTGTCCCAGAAGACTTGTTTATCTTGAGATTTGCCAAAATACTTTTATTGGTACGTGCCATAATTTATTGCAAATAACTCAAACAAAATGTTAGCCTTACCAACTGTATTTCTGAATATTTATTCATTTATCAGAATTGGAATTAGGGAGTGACCAATAATTCTTTATTCCCCGAGGAAACGCACCTCTTATAAAGCTTTTTTTGGCGACTTAGCACTATGAGAAACGAATATCTCGCTCTTTACGTATCAAATCATCACGTTAATTCGAATCTAGTTACTGAAAATTTGAATTATTTGAAATTTTCTCCAAAATAATCACATTTTCGCCATTTTATTATCTAAGGAACGAAGTTTGCAATTAAAATTCGAAAAAAGTCGTGGAGCTCTCAGTCCAACGTAGTTCAAAAAAGTTTCAGAAATGATATAGTGATCCGAAGTTAAAAAATGGTCGAAGGTTTTTAATGTCCTTCTGAATATGAAATAATTGGTGGTTCATTTACCTGTTGGGCAAGATGATTATGCGCCATAAACAAAACTTAACAAATTTGTCTTCTGTAGTTGCATGACCCAAGTGTCGGGGCCAAGAAGAGTTGTGAACAATTTCACTGGCGCACAACGTTCAAATTATAATGACTTTATCCTACCATGAGGTAAAATTGAGGGTCATAAAAAACTCGGAGTTCATAACAAGTTGACATTATAATATGTTCTTGTACAATAGGGCCACATTAGGAACGAAAGATCAGTTCATATAGTACACTTTTCCTATTTCCTTCGTAGGTTATGCTAAGTATTGTATATAGTGTCAAAATTCACCTGTGAAGTATCTGAGTTTCAAATAAGACAGTTTAGAAAAGATCATGATTTCGATACTTCTTGGACAAAATATCGCTTTATAAACTATAAAATCATAACTTTTCAGGAAAGCAAAAAAAAGCAATTTATTAGTTTTATGATAGCCATACAAAATTAATCCTTTAAACTTCGGATATAATTCAAATATTTGAAAATATATTAAAATTAAAAATAGAATATCAATAAAACCTTCAAATAAGCACTCTAATCATTAACAACCAAATACTAAAATTTTTCCATCTCTGTACTTAAAAATATATCATTAAACTTAATAACAGGGATGATAAATGCGGTTTTTAATTTTTTTTTTAAATTAAATACAAAATTGTACTTTTTGAACCTTAATTGTACTAAATTGATTATAATTCCTCTTTCCTTTACTTGTAATCAAAACATCTTTGCGAAATGTCACTTGAATTTTACAAATTGCTTTACGGAGTCAAAATCAAGTAAACAAATTATTTTTCACATTGGACTTAAATAAGAATCTAACAACTAAATGTACATATACCTGTATCAAGTGAGAGTGTTATATTCGACTTGGCTGAATTTATATATCCATCATCTACAACATTTTAAAATTTCATCACGCCCATTTCTGGTTTCAGAGTTTACATTGGTCTTTGAAATATTTGTACAAAATTTCGTTGATGTTTTACCTTATATCTGAGGTGGATGGTAAAGTGGGCGGATCACTCCCCTTTTTTATCCGAGCTTATATTAGTCCTTGAAATATTTGTGCAAAATTTCGTTGATGTACATGTTTTCTGTAAAAGGAATCGACCGCAAGTATAAACTGGAGTTACGACGGACACCCTATTTTTTCTACTATTTGGTCCATAACTTTTTTTGTTTATGAACCAAGTTTTCTCATTTTCAATATCAAACAAACTTTATATAAGACAAATATTTGAGCTAAATTTCGTCCCCTAGGGTGTACGCCCCGAGCTCAATCCTGCTTTCAACAGACGGACATCGTTAGAGCGTCTTAGATTTTCACGAATATATATATGGGGTCTTAGATAATTATTTCGACATGTTATACACGGAATAACAAACACATTATATTGACCATCATTTTTTGATGGTGGATTAAAAAAAGGGTTAGTACATGATGTACTTTTTTTACATCACATAAGGTTTGAAGAAAAAAAGAAATCTCGTATATAAAATATAAATTTCCATCAAAAGTACTAAATCTTTATAGAATGTAAATTTGTGAGCATATGTTTAGCTGTATCTGAATCAAACTTTAATTTTTCTTACAGAAAGGTAAAAATCATTTAAAAAACTTTTATTTCAAATCAATTTGTATATAATTTTATTAAGAGTACAAAATGTAATTGTACTAAATCAATCTATGGATTACAAGTGTATTTTTGAGGAGCGAATTGTACTGAAAAAAGTGCAATTGTACTGAATTTATCATCCCTGCTTAATAACTTATTTAAATGTAGATCAACACTTTCATTTCCCTCTACAAAAAAAGTTAATAAACTTAACATACATTTAAACATTTTAACCTACTCACCTTATCCTTATCAGAGGAAGATGTATTATAGGATGATGTTGTTGCTGCTGTTGTAGATGATGATGAAGTAGATGTTGTGGCTGTTGTATGATCAAACATTTTACCATCGACAGCATTACGATGTTTATTTTTTGATTTAAAGCGACCTGAACGTGATATGGTGAAATTGCGCCATTGATGACTGTACTCACAACGTTTCTCCTCTTCGTTAAGGATGCTATCCAAGTAGTTAATAGGTTCATGAGCGGTCATTGTATTGCTCATATTTGTTTTACTTCTTTTTCTTAAAGCCGATGCTGTTAGTTGCTACTGTTTTTTTCTCTCTCTCTTTTTTGGTTTTTATTGTTTATTATAATGTTAATGTTTATTTTCTACAAATTTAAAAGTAAATCTTGAAATTGCAAAATAAAGTTTTTTTTTATTTGTCTTACTTTATATTACACTTATGAAAAAATGTTTTTATTTTCTAAAAAAAATTAATAAAAAAATATTTTGTATTAAATTTATAAAAATTTTTAAAAACAAATCAATTAAAATTTCTTAAAAAAAAATAATTATAATTGAAGAAATATCTGGCTGTTATTTTTATTTTTTTTTTTACTTTTTATTTTTTTGTTAATTTTCAATTAAAAAAAATTAAGTAGAAATAACTTTTACGAAGATTATTATTTTTTGTAATTTCTTTCAGTTCACTCACAAAAATTTTATGTTTTTATAAACTTTCTGTCATACTTTTTTTATTTTCTAAATTTCTTTGTTATTTAACAATCGTAGAAATTTCTTAGTTTAGAAAAAGCCAACATCTTTGTCTTTTGAAAATGAATTTGCATATATCGTTTTACAATAAAGAAACAGCTTTTGTTTGTTTTTATATAAAATAGTTTTAACGCTTTTAACATTATTTACGAGGGCGGATCAATAAGTTCGTGACTTTTTGAACTTTCCTCGTGGTTATATGAAATGCAACACTATTCCCATCAAGTACCACCTGTTAATAAACTACTGTCAAATTTTGAACAAGTGTCGTCATTTACATTGCGTTTAACAGCTATTCAAAACACAGAACCTCGTGTATTTTTCTAAAAATAGAAAAAGTGAAAAAGTGAAAAATTCACGGACTTATTGATCCGCCCTCATATATATTATTTTCCTAATTCTTTTATTAAAATGTAACTAAACAAATAGTTCAGTCTGTTCATCAGTCAAGCATATGTTGTTGTTTACTTTCATTTATTTTTTTTATGACTGCCAATAAAATTTTATGATTAATATGAAATAAAAGTAAAAACTTCAATGTTACATAGTGGAAAAAAAAGGTGCAAAATATATTACAATTTTGAACAAATTTCTTGCAAGTAAAATTTTACACATTACTTCTTGTACTGTAATACCCCACTTTCCCCTACGTTATTATATAATTATAATTTAAGCGATATATTAGCCTGTAGTTGTTCCAGTTTGGCGTTAGAACCAATGATTTTGGTCGAAATTGCCACTTGTAGAACTAGTTCTATCGAAGTTATAACAAGCCAGGACCCATTCCGTTGAAGAACTAGTTAAAATTAATAATTTTCGTTTGATTTATTTTTCACACTAAGGAAAACTTTTTACATAAAAACTTTATGACTTGTCAGAGTTGCTTGATTTTGTCATATATTTTCATAAAATTTCTGACAGACAAATTCAGCATGTTGCCAATATTACTGAAAAATGTATGACATATATTAAAGATGTTTACAAGATTATTTCAATCAGTTATACTTTTTCACTTCGCCCATTTACTTCAAGAACTTCATAACCAGGGAAACCAAAAATATGCTAAATCATATTTTTTACTGGCATTCAAATTAACCAAACTGTTGGTTATTTATCCGTTTTGGCATCGATTCGTTACTGCATATATTTACATATTTTGATCCCAACAGCATATTTTTGCATATTTTGAGATTAACAACATAATTTGTCATATTTTTATAGAAAAGCCTTCTTTTATAGCATATTCTTCCAATTTTAATAGCATATTTTTGCATATTTTATACTTAAAGGCATAATTTTGTGTATTCAATTGAAGCTCGATTTAACGAAAGATATAATGTCAGATATATAATGTCAGGATATTCATTATATCGGAAATGAACTTTTTGATATATTTTTATTAAATTTTAAAAGAAATCAAGAAATTTATCTGTTTTGGAATTAAATTTTAATTTATTATTCGTTAATTGAAATAATTCAGCTAGTTTTGCATAACAGAAAAAAAATTAAATCTTAAAAATACCTTCTATTTATCATTTGGACTTTACACAATACAAAAAAAAGCTGCCTGAAGCAGATATTTATAACATTTTAGTAACATAGAAAAATTTTTTCTTCAAATTCGTTATATTGGGAGTAATATTTTTTTTTTCAATCGTTATATACGTAAATAAATATTTGCTCAATCGTATTACACTAAAGAGCATAATTTTGCATTAAGGGAAATATTGTACATATTTTGACCCAATAGAATTTTGTACATAATTTACAATTAGTGAAATTTTCTTTTTTACTTCCACATACGTGTTTGAAATCCGATTCCCTAATATTTTGCTTCTTATAAATTGATAGAACTTTTGTAATTTCCTGATACAATGTATCAGCTCTGAATGTTTTTAAGTGCAAAATATTTCTTAGCAATTACTATTTTTCGCATGAATAATAGATAATTTAAAATTTAGCAAAAAAGAAAAATATTTTAATAGCCCATTTTTTAATTTTTAGGGCATATCTTTCGATTTTAATAGCATTTTTATGCGCATAAAACACTTCTTTTCGAATATATTTTTGGTTGTCTTGATCTTAATTATAAAAAACTAGTTTTGCAGAAAACGCATTAAAATGCCATTTACCTTAATAGAAAAATTAACGTCAAATGGTGGCCATAAAAGGTACACGATATTTTTACAGAAGATAAAACTTCATATAACGCATAATACACTCAAAAATCTCGTTTTTTAATTATGACGTTTTTGAAGTAAATGAGCGATATGTATATATGTATTAAGATTAATTAAAGTACACTTAAACCTCTTTTTATGCGATAGAAGCGTTCTAAATAATATCACATAGTAAATACTCTACTTGGATGCATTTACATTTAATTAAAATCGCATAACTTTAAAATGCAGTAGAAAAATTCAAACAAAAAAAAAAAAAAAATGATCAGACAAAAATTTGTTTTAAGAAATTCGTTTATTTGTATGAAAAAAATATTAATTCAGAACAACGCTTAATAATTCCAGAAAAACTTGCATTGTCAAATAATGAGTTAAAATGCTACACACTACACTACTTATGCTTTAGCAACTTAACGCATTATTTTAACACGGCGATGTCATTAGAAGCAACTAGTTGTCATATATGCTTCCAAATATAGGGTCTTAAATAATTAATTACTCTAATATAAATGCATGTAAATCTGCTCAGTAATTACACAACTAGTTACAGGTAATGCGGAGAAAAGTTAACTATTAACACAAAACAACTTCTAGGTGTTGCAGACGGGATATCGACGTTCGTGTTGCATTGAAAAGCATGTCGTTCTATAACTATATGTCGTTACCAAGTTTTTGCTGGGAACCTAACAAAAAAACCTATAAACAAAAAAATACATAGATTAACTAATTATTCATTGCTTGTTTTCCAAATCAATTATATCAGACGAGAAGCCAACAAACTCCTTATCATTTTCCTCAGTAGAAGAAACAATATAATGTTAGAAATAATCAAGTTTAATTTGTTTGCGGTTTTCAAAATAATTTTGAATTAATGTTTAAATTGATTATGTTGGTTAAGATATCCCGCCATAAGGCTACTGAGATCCCCAGCAAAAACTTAAAAATAAAATAAAAGAGGTCTAAGTGTATTTAAAGTAAATTTGTCATAAGAAAGTGCTGTCAAAGTTAATAAAATAAATTATTCAAATCATCCCATATAAATGACCTAAATATAAGAAAGAAGATAATAATAAAAACTCTCCATTGGATGTTGGAGTTGCAATAATTTTTAGGTTAAGATTAAAATTTCTAAAAAAGAAAGATTCAATAAAAACTAATGTATACATATATAACAATAAAATAAATTCTAAATATAAATTTTTCAGAAAAAAATGGAAACTTTTCTCGCACGATGTACTAAAAACATTTTTGCGAAAAAAATTTGCCATTTCAAGACAAAACTCGAAACATTTTTTGAACAAAATGTTCTATGTTTCAATCAATGGTAGGGAACTAAAGATCAATTTTATATTTTTTAAATATTATTTCCATATTTAGCTCATTAATAGACATCGTTTGAGGGGTCATCCTAGAAAAATTGTTTCAACGGGACACTCTTTTGAACATTAATTAATAAAATAATTGAATATTTTTATTTAATATTCTAGAAAACTTTGTTTTTAAGTATTTTATAATATACAAATAACACAGGTATACAAAGTTTTGAACTTGAGTAACAAAAAGTAGTTTCTAAAGTTTTCAAAATTGGTTTTTGTTTTCAAGATGTCAACAAAAATATTTTTTTATTTAATTTGAGATCTGATAAGCAATTTATTCAATAAAATGTGATAAACCGGTACTAAAGATATGTTAAATTTGATGTTTCAAAAATTGGAGTCCAACAATAGAACTTATCATGACTTCGTCCCAAAATAATTGATATTCATTTTTGATTTATGCCAATTTTTATTATATTTGGTCTCCATTCAAGTTACTCGTAACGGCAAACTTTTGGTAATTGCTTTGAAAATGGTCTTGATAAGTTGGGGTTGCAAGTGAAGATGTGGCTGGAAAGTAATCTGTGGGCTTAGAAGCGGTAAAGGAAGACGTTTTGTTTTGTGCCAAAAATTCATGAAATAAAATAAATCTTTGTTACCATCAATGAAGTATGTGTGTGATTAGTGTCTCATATTTGGTCCCGTTTACATTAACGTTTGTAACAGTTTTCAGCCCTGTGATCTACACTACAAATCCAACACTGTGTTAGTAAATTCAAACCTAAAATCAAGCCATTCAGTTCAGTTAGTGAAATATATAAACCAAAATAATGAAAATACTCAACTATGCTTATTTTTCCAAGTATATAACATTCGTAAACAAAATTAAAACGCTTAAATAGTCTTTGTAATGTTTTTTCTATATTTATACACGATCTGGAATAAAGTCCAACATTAAAAATATGATTACACGCGAGAACTCGAAAACAAGAAAAAATCTTGAGAACCGAATGCCATATTTGAATTCAATTACATTTGAATTAGTTCTCATATGTAATATTTAGAAACATTTTTTAAATTTCTTATTAATTTTAAACATATATACTATATATTTTTTCCCTGTGTAGGTTTGATTTTTAAAATACATTTATTTTTAAGAAAAACATTTAGTATCTTTTATCAAAAAACAGTCTGTTAATATTTATAAATTATTATAATCCCTGTCAAAAGGGAAATCCCGATCCCAAAAATCTCGGGATTGTCGACATTTAATTTTTCGGGATTTCTAAGTCCCGTTTTTTTTATGCTTTTTATATGCTTAAAGCTTATATTTTACCTATTATTTTGAAAACACATTTAAAAGGTTTAATTATTTATGTTAAATTGAAAGCAAAACTGAAATTACTGTCAAATTATATCTGATAAAAAAAAATATATATTAAAAACTAATTAAAAATCTTCTACTAAAAATTACATATCGATATCAACAAAGGCAAAAATCAAATGAAAATATACAAACTTTTTAGTTAGAATTCATTTTCATTTTCAAAATTGATACCAGTTGTAAGGGCACAAAAACAAAGAGTTTGGAAATCTGCAGATAACCATTATTATATATAATCCCTTGATTTGTACTTCAAATGTTGTCCAAAGAAGAAAACGGAAAAAATTATAATTTAACATTAGATTTATGGAATGATTGAAACTGTTTAATACATTTACTTTGAAAAATTACCTGAAAATTTAAATAACTTATTTAAATTATAGGGACCTGATATGTCCCAGAAAAAACATTACGACATAAAAACCCGAATTAAGTGCATATTTTGCACTTTTTTGGAAGTTATTGATAATTATTTCAAAAAATAAAATAAAACATTTTTTACTAAAGCTAATGTTTATTATTTCTAAGAAACCTCAAGTTTACAACTTAAAAGTATTTTTTATCGAATTAAAGCACTCAATAAAAATTATAAAAAATTTGGGTTAAAACCAATAATTCTGTAGCTTTTTTTAGCACTAAAACTTCAATCCAATGGCAGCGCTATGTTCAAATAATTTTTTTATGCTTTCTTTTGCTAGGGTATTATTCTGTTTATTTTTCGTTGTTTTCATTCAAAAAAAGTTGTTTCGGGATTTACAATTCCCGTTAATCCAGGGATACCGAATTCGGGATTGCGGGATTATTTTTTAAATCCCGAATCCAGGGATTTTCAAAGATCAATTCCATCTGGTATCCCTAGTTATTAAAAATTTAAAAATACTAATATTAAAAATTTAATGTCGATTGTTTAAAAAATTTTCACTATACATAATAAAAATTAAATTTGAATAAAGATTTAAGGTCTTCTTCGGCATAATAAAATTTTAAATTTATAAAAAATGTAAACGTCAACTTTAAAATTAACTTAAATTAATTAAAATTTTATTATGTTTAAGTTTTGATTTTTATGCAATGTTTGATCTAAAAACCTTTGATCTATGTAAAATTTTGTTATGAATAAGGTCTGTAATTAATTATTTTTATTATTTATTATTTTTTTTTTTCATCTTTTAAAAACTATTATAGTGTTTTTTTTAACTCAAATTGGGCTTTAAAGAATCAGTTTTTAAGTCTAAAGTTCATTTAATGGCTTGTTTTAGTTGTTGTTATTATTGTGTTTAATCGAATTTTATTTGAAAACTAACAACGAAAAAATAAAATCCTTCTCATACAGAACCATCATGTGTTTGTTGTTGTCGTATTTCATTATTTATTATTGTATGTCTGTTGTTGTCTAACAACAACAATAACAATGTACTATATATATATATATATATATATATATATATATATATAAAATTATACACAAGTCTATAAAGTAACAAAAGAAACACTTAAAAATTGTAAGTTATAAGTCAAGTTAATAGAGTTTAAGCCAGGCCACAGACACAACCCAGTCAGCCAAGCAAACAACCAACCAACCAACCATCAAACCAACAAGTTTAGTTCACTTTAATATTGTTTAAATAAATCTTTACTTTTTTCACTCTCCAAATCTTTATTGTTTTTATATATTTTTTTTTTTTTTTATTTGTTTTTCTTTTTTTAATTTTTATTATTTAATTTAATTGTTTTGTTTTTTTTCAAACATGTGTGTTTCATTTATGTTTTTTATTATTTTTTATTTCACTCTTCGCGATGTTTTACTTGTAAATTTAAAATACGAGAGTATAAAGCAACCATATCCGTTCGTAGCAAAAGCACTTTTATGAATGACACCGTCGTACGACGAAGACTACAATAACTGATTTTTCTGTTGTTCGAGTTGCACTCTAAATGCGAACGGTTTTTCGTCGTTGTGTTTGTAGTTGATTGTATTGTTACCTCGTTTTATATTTTATTTCAGATGTTATTTTTTCTTGTTGTTTTTATTTATACAGTGGGCAAGAAAAACAGACATACGCTATTTAACTTTTATGAAAAAACGCTGGAAAACTTTAATATTTTTTCTAAAAAACACCAAGAAATTTTCCCATACAAAAATTTATTTATTCAAATATTTTTGTATTTTATACTAAAAACATAAATTTTTTTAAATCAATTTTGTTGGTTTATTTTTAAAGACTTGGGAAAATATATATCCAAATAAATTTATATATGAATAATTAGTATAATTATCAAATTTTAATATAATATCTTTTTAACAAATTATTGTTGAAGAAATTCTGCAAAAAATGCAGTTAAAAAATTGCAAAAATGTTGTTTTTGAATTATTTAACATAAAACAATTACAAATACGGTTAAAATGATTTTTAAATCAATTAAATCTGTCATTTACGTATGTATCTTTATATTTATAAAACACTAAAATATTTAAAAAAGTAAATTTTTTTATGAAAAAAAGGGTTGATATTTTTTTCTAAAAATTAATAAAAATAGTAAATATTTCCATCACAAAAAAAAACTCCAAATTTAATAAATCACTTTTAATATGAAATAAATTCAAAAATGCATCTAAAAAATGCTTTTGCATTTAAACTACATTTAATATAATAAACTTAAATTGTTTCATACATTTTTTTCAAAAGAGGGCAAATTTAGAAATCTAATATATTTTAAATAATGAAAATTGGGTAAGAAATGAGGAATATATGGTATTTTAAAGTAATATACCATTTAATTTTTTTTTTTAATTTTTTAATAATTTCAAACCGCAAATAAACTTTATTTTTGTCATTTTCAAATGGTTTTATTATAAAATTTGATACAAAGATTTATACTTGTACACAACTTTTTGCACCGACTTTCATTAAAATATTCTTATTTTTAAGGAATTTTTGAGTACTTAAACTCTATTCCAGGGGGACATTTGTATGAGGGCTAGGTGAAATAATGGACTGAGCACAACCAATTTCACTAGGCTTCATCCTTGCATCATAAAAACCCATGTGAAAAATTTCATTGAATCATCTTTAAAATTCCAACCTGTACTTTGTGCACAAGGTTTACATGGACAGCCAGCCAGCTGTCCAGGCAGCTAGACGGACGGACATCGTTATATCGACTCAAAAAGTGATTCTGAGACGATTGATATACTTTAGGATAGGTGTTGGACAACCTATAACTTTTTCTATGCGTTACAAGCATCAGCACAAACGCATAATACCCCAGCCAAGTATAAAAAATACTTTACTGGGAGATTTTTCATTGAAGCACAACATTTTCTTTTCAGGCAATTCTCTTATCCAAGCAATGGATCTGAAAATATTAAATGTAAATGTTTTAACTTTAAAATACTTATAACTGGAGATTAAAAAAATAAACTAATCTCATATTGTATTCATTCAAATACATATGAGATTACTTTCATCAGATTTCTGAAGACTATGATTGATCAAAAAAAAAAAAAAAATATTGTTGCGAACCAATTTTTAGTATTTTCAGATTCATGTTTAATTTAGTAAGAATTAGTAAAGTAAAATATGTTAGCTTACTTTAATTTGGACTGCTAGGGATTTTAATAAGACTTGAGGGAAACATAATATATAGGGGAGCCCCCCTCACTATATAATAAGGATAAGCACGGTTGATGTAGAAAATATTTCTTAAACCTCGCACAAAAGTTTATGTAAACGTATCCAAAAATGAGACTCTATTACCGATTTTAAAGAGAAAGAAACATATACTTCTATGGTGAAATCAATGATTTATTTAGATTGAGGCGGAAAACAAAAACAAATAGAATGTTTTCGAGACACCTTTTTTGACATAGAACTTCTTCAAAGGACAAACCAGATATTACAAAATTAATATTCAACGAAAATTTAATAAAATATGTATTTAACGTAAATAACAGAGAGTTTTTTTGCCAAGCTATCGCGATATTGGAGCTAAAATTTTCTCCGCCTCTTTTCGCTTTTCCTCTGAAAGCTTTAAGGCTACGTTGAATGGAAAGGTTAGAAAATATAATAATAATACAAACGAATTGTTCAGTATGATTTGGAAGCGGACAAAAATGTTCTGCAAAACTCACATAGACAGTTGCAGGTTTAACCAGGAAGTACTGTTTCAATAGTTAAAATCAGAAACTTGAGAGGATATCCTGAAGGACCTGGTGGAAGATATCACAACATTTTTTTTTTATACCTCTATACTTTTCAACTAAGGATTGTGTACAAAAAAATTTGTGCGCACTTTAATTGTACGTGAAACAGACTGTAGGAATATAGACAAAATAATACGAATTTTAAAAGAAAATCTTTACATCTCTGGATGGTTTGTGACTCAGTATTTAAAGTGCTCTGCATTTTTTACCAAATAAGTTAAAAAAAGCTGATCTGAGGTAAAAAAAAAGTAAAAAAAGTTCCCAATAGGAACGTTAGAAAAAATTTGAAGGCAAAAGAGAGGACGAAAATTATTCAGATTAATTTTTTCAAAAATATGTATACTGCCTAAAGGTTGATAAAAAGTACTTACTGGTGAATTTTCTACAACATCCCAGTCCTGAATTCCATATCACAGATGTTATGGGAAATGTATCTTTCAGATAAATGTCGTATAAAAAATCCAAATTATTATATAAACTTTTGATCTGGCAAGACATTTGACCAAATGGGGGAAAAACACTTCATACATAAAAAATGACACTTTTAAAAAAGAAATGTAGACAAATTAGTGCCGTGAGAATATATTCCTTCCTATCATTAGAAAATAAAACGAGTTGTCCTCGTTTTCTGGCCTGATCTCCTTTGTCATTATTACAACAAAAATGTAACTGAGTAGTATCAAACAAATTGTTTAGAACTCTGTCCATTTTAAATGTATTGGATCATAGCAAAAAATGTTTGAAAAATTCTTAAAACTGATTAAAAAAATAAAATAAAATTAAAAAAAAAGTTGATCCATTCCAACAAAAAAAAAAGTAACCGATACGCAATAAAGATCTTATGGAGTATATTACAGAAAATATTTTTTAACAACGAATAAAAAATTAATAATATAACAGCCTTTAACAAAATTAAAATTTCAAAGAGAATAACCCATTGGTTTAATTTTTATAGGCTGAATTGTATGCACTAAATTTTTTTCGCGCAGTCCTCAGTTTGATTGTTACGAACATCAGCACAAACGCATTATAAATTATTTAGAATGAAAGAAATTTTACAAATATCGTTTAAGTTTTGATAGTAGAAAACTTGAAAAAAAAATGGTGAATGGTTCCCTTCTACTCTAAGATGCGGCACTGTCGAATATACAACTCTAACTTATTTTATTTATTATCGTTTACATTTGATTTAGACTTTCTAGAGATATGATTCTACTTCATCTTTGGTGTCGTTTCTTTTTGTGCTGCAGTGTAGCTTATTTAAATATATCTCTGTGAAGTTTATTGTATTTTCTTACTGTTTTTTTTTTTTTTTTAGTATGTTTTATTTAGTGTATGATGATTTTATTTTTATTATTATTTCGGTGTGAGACTTTTCTTTTTTTTATACTAAAGTACATACATATACTGTGAATATTATCTCAATGTATATACCACGACGTTTAACCAAAGTAACCATCCAACCAACAAACCAATGAAACAACAACCAACCATACGTTTGTATGTTTGATTCAAATACAGGGTTTTTTTATTTTATTTGTTTGTATGGCATTCATTCGATCACTGTATGGTTCTTTTGCTTTTGACTATATGTATTGTACTAAATGTTCTTCATTTTTATATTTCACCATTATAATCATCTGTAGTTGACTACTCTACTGCGACGACTTTAAATTCGTTAAAGAAAACACAAAAAACTAAGTTTTGTTTTTGTTTGTATCGTCTTGATGCGAAGTGTGATCAACAAACTTTTTTTAGAGTGACCAGTTTTAAATTTATATGAACCGGAAATGCCTGAGATTGATTTAATTATTTATGAAAGCTTAGGGGCTTTATAAGTTCTGTGAATATAGTAATGGCGTAAACATTCAAAAAGATGGGGGTTATATTGATGGTTTATCATTCCATTTATAACATATCTAAATATTCATCTAAGACCCCATAAAGTATATACAGTGGCCAAAAAAAAGTATTCGACATACCATTTCATTTCTTGTAATTTCTTTATAATTTATATACTTATTGAATTATTTCGAATAAAATGCAAATATGTATTTGAAATATATGTTTTCTTCCAGTTTTAGTAATATTTCTCCCAAATGCACTGAACTTTAATGAGCGCTGCCATTTTTTCAACAGTACATGAATTCAAACGCAAAAAAGTATTCGACTTGTTGCTTATTTCTTCATTTCCTATAACTATATTAATTTTCTTATGTCTTTTTGTTGCTGTTTTTAGAACTATGACAACAATTATATATGTTTTAAATAATTTTACATCATTTTATTGTAATTTTGCGTAAATAAAGGACTAAAAAAAAAAGGAAATTTAGTAGAAGACAAAAAACTAATTAATGATTCTAGCAAGGAAAATTGCAAAATTAAATTGTAGAAAAAGCGTAAAAGCTAAAAAAACGTCCCGTAATATTATAAATATAAACAAAGGAAAAGTCACTGGAAAATAAATCTTAATCAGAAGGCCATTAGAGTTTACAGAAGCTAGTTGAACGTAAAATTTTACTTAAAGTGAAACAAAATCACAAACTATATGCATCAAACATGGCTAAAGATAGTGAAAAGTACTTTGGAAAATTTAGAGATATCAAAAAATACATAATTTTGTAGCCAAGTCTGGCATAAGGAAGCCCTACATCTCAAAAAGGGTGGTTTGATAACTCCAAAAAATTTGCATTTAGCAATCACCTAATATTAAAGCGTTGCATTCTATTTTTTTAAATAAAAAACACATTAATTAAATAATTCATTTAGTTTAAATAAAATAAAAAAACAAATGCTTTATTTCAATGTTTGCGCCACCAAGTCACATTTTTTAACTCAAAAAATAATCCGGATTCCTTGCAAGTTTAATTTTGATTGGGAGATAATTTGAAGATATATATATATATATATATATATATATATATACAGATCATTAAAGCTACACTCAAAAAATTTTTAAATTAACTATTTGTAGTTAATTAAGAAAGTTTTCTGTTAAGTTAGAAATATATGAAAATCTAGTTATTTCGGAAAGAAAATTATTTTCTAACTTTTTATATAAGATATTCATAAAACAAACTACCATGAAAAATTATTTTTAGTTAGAGTTAGTATTTTCAGTAATTATTTCTTTTGAAAATAAAAACAAAATTTTTAAATATAAATGACACTTTAATTCAATTTAAATTATTTTATTCAATCATATTTCATATATTTAAAAAAAAACATGTTTTTTATTATCATTCTTTTCCAAAAGAAAAAAAAATAGAAACTAAAAGAATTAAATAAAATAGTCAACAAGTGAAGCAAGCAAAATCTGGTAAGTAGCAGATTGGACTAAAAAAACATGTTGTTTTGCAGTTTTGCGGCGATTATTGTTTAGTTGTCTTTGTTTGAAATGTTTATCTTTGAGAAATGGTAAGATTTTAGTATACATTTATTACCTTAAACATTTGTTGACAACTATTTCCATAGATTTTGAAATTTATTTTCCAAAATAAACGTCAAAACCGTTAGCACTGGCCAAGAATAGCCCAGTAATATAGAGACATTTTTTCTAACATAAGTTATTTAGATATAAACATGTATATTTTATTCCTTTAATTATTTCATAATGTTATTTTTCATTAGTTTTACAACTTAATTTTCAATAAGAGAAAAATAACATACAAATATGCAAATAATGTGTTTTAAATTTTGTTGGGGATTGCATAATTTTTATTTTCAATAAATGATAAAACAGTAATTTTTAATGATTTGGTAGGTAATTTTTTAAAAGTTAAAATAACTGACACAACATTAGTTTTTACTGTTATGTATGTTGAAATTTTGTAGGTTAAATAAAAAAAAAAAAAAAAATTTATTTTTAGAGAATTTGTTAGTTAAAAAATCAACAGTAACAAATAATTGATTTTTTTTTTTTTTGTTTCAAATGAAATGTAAGCGATCCGTTTTTTAACTTAAATTTTATTTGTTTTTAATGATTTTTCTATCGAATTTACTTACATAATTTTACAAGTGTACGTTTGTGAACAAGAAAAAATCGTACGACAAATTGATGCCATATTACAAATATTTACAGAAAGTTGCTCTTATCGATACTTTTTTTTGTAAAAAAGTTGCACTTATGAACCATGTAATGTAAAAAGTAATGGTTGTACAAAGCGGGGTTTTGCAATAATATACTGCAATACCAATAGTCTTGCAGTATAACCAGATCCCAACGATTCACTTTGGCAACTCTTGAATTCAAATTAATTTAAAAGTGTTAGAGGCCGAAACAAAAAAATTAACTTGAAGTGAAAGAATATCACCACTTAAAAAATCCTAAAAACGTGGATTTTCTTCCAAGTTCAAAATTTGGATTTATATATATAGCTTATTATCGGGACCATTTATTTTTATGATTTTTGCTCAAAGGTTATTTTGAATCTTGCCAAAAATAGTGGACATATATATTTTTTAATTTTAGGATCCTAATTGAGCCTGCCAATGTTAATTTTCTCAGCATCCCCCATAGTCCCACTCTAAATTGTATATATGTTGTTGCCTACACTTTAGTGAACATTTTATAGAAAAATTAATTTCAAAAATAGATTTCTTTTGCAAAAACAATTAGAAACAAGATTTATTATTTGGATCAATTTGAGCCAAGTTTTTTTAAATCGGGCAAATAGGTCCGAAGATATATGGATTTAAATTTCATGTATGTTAAATAAATTTATGAAAAAATTGAAAACTAAACTACAATGAATTTGAAAATTTTGAAGAACTTTGGAAATTATTCGGTCTCAAGTTCATTGAAATAATTATTGAAAAATACCATGTTTATTGGACACTAGGCAGAATGGAATGCATTCGTGCCCTAATAATTATAAAATTCTAAAGTTCAACTAAGAATTAAAAAATTAATTAATTTTAAAGAACTTCAAATTTTGTATTGCGTAGTGAATGTGTATACCGAATTTCATCAAAATCGGAGATAATGAGGTTCTTCGGATGTTCAAAAACTTATATTTCCTCAAAAAAAAAAAATATTTTAACTAAAAACCGGTCTTTTTACAAAAAAAAAAAAAAAAAAATACGAATATCATCAAAATTATTTGTCTCGTATTTATGATTTATTATCCCTTATATGTATTTTAAAATATGGTCATCTCATATAAAAAAGCACTCACTCGCACACACGTCATATTTAGTACACTGATAATAACAAGAAAGCACACAAATCACGAGAAGAAAATAAAAACACATCAATTAAACAACAATAACAACAGTAAGTAAGAGCAAAAACAAAAAATCAACACGAAGAGTTAATTTTAAAATCATATTGAATCTCTGTTGCCAGATTTGCCGATTTATCTGCATTTTGACGTTTTTTTCTTGTAAAAATTCCAAAGTGCGATTTGACGATTTTTGTTCAAAAAATTACAATTTCACGAAATGTTAATTTTCTAATTTTCTTGTTTAAATCTAATTTTGTATTGTAGTAGATAGAGAGAGAAAAGAACTGTAAGAAGTTTAAACTTTTACTTTGAAATTTGTCTGCAAATTAACCAGTATTGGTGAAATAAAATTTTTGTGTGAAAAGAAAAATGTTGCTTTATATACATGTGTATGTAAGTGAAGTAGTTTTGATTATAGATAAAAAGGTTTAAAAATGTGTTAAGTACTAAAAAGTTTAATTGAACATAAATCCAATACATATAGTTTTTAAAGTAATTTTTTTAAATTGAATTTATTTTACCTTAAATTAGAATCACCATTGATTTTTAAGCAATTTTTATAATTGTGGTAGTACTTTTAATTTTGATTATTATGCCGATTTTGACGATTTTTTCGTCGAATTTTGACGATTTTATACTACAATAATCTGGCAACAGTGTATCGAATGAAGGTTTTATGCTCTCGTCATACCTTAAAAAGAGAAGTTTAAACATTGGAGGAAAAGATCTTTGTCTGTTGTGCCTTTTTCTATTTTTCTTTAGCTTAGCATTCCAACAAAAAAAGGAGAAATTGCAATACTTAAAACGAGACAAAATCCAGAAAACCGGAAATGTTACCCTTTTTTCTAACGGTACCCTAACTTAATATTTCTTTTTTATAGTTTAAATGTTTGTATGTATAAATAGATAGATGTGTGTGTATTTATATGCACGAATACACACAAGTTCAATTTGGACATCAACGAACGAAATAAGAGTCAAACAACTTTTCCATGTTTAATAATTGATTTTTGAAAGAAATACAAAAAAAAGAAAGACTTTTACTAAAATTAATGCTATTTTCCTTTCCATTACAAAATCCTATTGTTTGAGGTAGTAGTTGATAAAAAACAAAAAAAAATGTTCGAGGGTTGTTGAGAAAGTTATTGAAGTGAAAAAGGCAGGCTTTTAGGAAAAGTTAGAATTGGGCTTATTTCATGTTTAGAAAATGACTGATTAAATCAGAATCGTAAAAGATTCAAAAAATTTAAGAAATTTCAGATCGTTTGTTGCTCAGAATGTCTATTTATTAATTAATATACACATTGGAAATTTTTCTATTACAAACCATCAAAATCTGTATAAGTAATAATCAGTACTTTAAATTTTAGATTATCTGTCAAAAATTAGCTCCCTATATATATCAGTTTTAAAATAATTATAATTTTCCAGAAAAAAAGAAAAATTAAAAAAGTACCAGTTTTCGAAAAATATCAATTTTAAAAAATAAGTACCAGTTTGTAAATAAGTATCAATTTGCAAAAAATGTTCCAAATATGCAAAATATTACAAATGTAAAAAACAATAATTTTGTGTTAATTTCAATGTTTTTTCATAATTTCAAAAATTCGAAGTTAAGTTCGAAATTTCTAAAATGCTTAAATGGTACTAAAATGCTGACAAATGTATCTAAAAACGTAATAAATATAGAAAATAATATTTATGTTTTTGAAATTAATATTAAAGTTTTTCGCACACTTTCGAAAATTCGATATAAAGTTCTAAATTTTGAAAACGATTAAATAATACCAAAATGCTGCAATATTTAAGAAAAACCACAAAAAATTTAAAGATGCAAAACATTGAAATGAATATTAAAGTTTTTGGCACAATTTATTTTATTCGAAGTTAAATCCGAAATTTCAGAAATGCTTGTTAATAGTACCAAAATGCTGAACATTTTTTTTTCAAAAACGAAATAAATATAAAAATATGTATATTAAAAATATATAAATAAAATAAAAATATATAAATAAAATTAAAAATAATGTTCAATTTCGGATATTAGAAGTTAAGTTCGAAATTTCTAAAATGCTTAAATAAACCAAAATGATGCAATATTAAGCAAAAATATAAAAATACGAGATGTTGAAATGAATATTTAATACTTTAGCACCATTTCGAAAATTTAAAACTAAACTCAAAATTTCTAAAATCATTAAATAATACCAAAATGCTCAAATATTTAAACAAAAACCTAAAAACTATAAAAACACAATTTAATGAAATGAATTCTTAAGTTTGTAGCACTATTTCGAATATTCGAAATCATGTTCGATATTTGTAAAATGCTTAAAAAGTACTAAAATTATGCAAAAATGTGGAAAATATAAGAATACGAGATAAGGAAAGCTATATTTAAGTTTTCGGCACAATTTAGAAAATTTGAAATAAATTTCCAAATTTCTAAAATGTTTAATAATACCAAGAGCTTCATTATTTACAGCAAAAACCATATCAAATTAAAATATACGAGATATTGAAATAAATAATTAATTTTCAGATAAAATTTTGAAAATTCGAAATTAAGTCCGAAATTTCAAAAATAGTTATATAACACCAAATTGCAGCAATATTTAAGCAAAACCATAAAAATACAAAATTACGATAATTCGTATATACGAAGTTAAGTTCGAAAATTCAAAAAATTCTTAAATAATACTAAAACACTACAATATTTAAGCCAAAACATAAAAAAATTTTTGCAAAATTTCTAAAATTCAAAATTAAGTTGGAAATTTCAAAAACACTTAAATAGTAATAAAATGCTGCAAAAACGTAAAAAATAAGCAGTAATCGTACTTAAATTTCCAAAATTATTTTATGATTGAAAACTTAAGTATTCTTATTCCACCCTTTAAGTTTTTCCTAAGTATGAAAATTGTTTAATGTCTTAAAAAATATTTATTGAAAATAAACAAAAATAAATAAAAATACAAAATATAATAAAATTATTTTAAATTTTAAAAAGATTTCAAAATACGCTCTAAATTTATATTTTATTTGTGGTTACATATTTTGCGCCAACACCTTTTTAATTTTACAGCCCATAAGCTTAAGTTTTCTTTCTTTTATTTAAAAAAAATTTTTTTTTAATTATTGGTTTTTTATTTATTTTTGGGTGCCACATTAGGATGATATCAAAAAATGTTTTGCCCAAAAAAGAAAGTTTGATATTTATAATTATTTTTGTCATTACCATAAGCAAATATTAATCTAAACTAAAAGATATTCAATAAAAAATTAACATAACTAGTATAAAACATTTTAGTATAAATAAAATATAGCTATGATTTTTAGTTAAAGAAACCTACTTGGAAAGTTGGAACCACCCTATTATAAATAGATGAAAGCTTAAAACTCTGTTTATTTTCTTGTCAGCTTAAGTTTTCAACTGTAAAATTAAGCTTTACTTAAGTGTGAACTTTAACTTCAATGTTTCTGAACTAAGTTTGAACTTAAGTATACACTAAGGGAACTGTATAAAACCGGACAATATTTAATTCAAAGGAAAGTTCGAAATTTTAAAGGTACTTAAATAGTAGTAAAATGCTACAAAAACGTAAAAAATATAATAGATATTGAAATGATCATTTAAGTTTTTGGCACAATTTGGAAAATTCGAAATTAAGTTCATAATTTCTAAAAAGATTAAATAATACAAAAATGCTCAAAAATTTAAACAAAAACTTAAAAATATAAAATACGAGATTTTGGATTTTAGGGCCTGATTCAGTATGACAATCAAATTGTTTGAAAATAAAATTTGTATGAAAACTACTCAAAAAACATTTGAAAAAATGAGTAATTTTCACACAAATTTTATTTTCAAACAATTTTATTGTCGTACTGAATCAGGCCATTAATATTATAGATAAGATAGGGTATTTTCAATAAAGTTCGAATATTAGATATATGGTCGAATTAAAAAATTTACATAATTTTAAAAATTAAATATTTTTAGCACTTAACAAGAATTTTTTGTATTTGATGTACAAATTTAACCATTTTTCTGATTTTTTCGAAGTTCGAAAATTTAAAATTAATTTCTAGATGTGAAATTAGTTAAAAAGTCTAATTAACTTCTTATTAGCATATATAATCTTACAATTTAACAATTTTGGTTTGAAGATAATATTTTCAATAAATATTCAAAATTCAAAATTAAGTTCAGTTTTAAATTTACATAATTATAAAAAAATAATTATTTTTAACATTTAGCAATAGTTTTTGGTATTTGATGTTTAAATTAAACAGTTTTTCCGATTTTTACTTAATTTCGAAAATTCAAAATTATGTTCGAAATTAAAAAAAATGCCTAAGAAAATATTATTTTGCAACTATATATAATAATTATTCAATTTGGTATGAATTTTTATTTTTTCATAAATTTCGAAAATTCGAAATTTTAAAACTAAACGAAATAAACGAAATCTGATTAATAAGAAATAAACGAAATTTGATTAACAAGAAAAAAATTTAAAATTTTTATTAAAAAACATGCAAACATATATTTTTCCTGGGCTTCAAATGAACCAAACTGTTATTATTTATCCGTTTCAGACCAAAGGTTCGAAATGCTTAATTCTTGAATTTGCTTTTCAAAATCGAACTAAATTCATTAGTCTAATAAGTCTTTTATAGCATTCATAATAATTTAATTCGTAGACCCAAATTCTTTGTACTTCATATGAATTGAATTAATTCTATAAAGAATTAATTCCTTAAAGAATTCACAATCAATTTTACAATTCAAGCTAAAAAAAAATACATTGAATCATTCAAATTTTCTTCAATTCAAATCTATTACAAATTGGCTTTATAAAATATATTTTAATTCATTTTGTAAAAGATTAAAAAACAAAATATTAAAAATTGCAGAAAAATATTTTCATTTAATTTGGAGAAGATTAAAATTTGCTTATAAAAGTTATTTTTAGAATGAATAGTTGATAATTTAAAATTTTGCCAGAAAAAGTAATATTTTAAAAGCATATTTTCGAATTTTAACAGCATTTTTTTATGTGCATAAAACACTTTTTAGAGCATATTTTTGGTTGCCCTAGTTATAACAAATAAGAAACAAATTTCGAATTTATATTCAAGTTTTTGGAAAATTTTGGAAACAAAAAATCTTTACGTTTTCATAGAATGTGTAACTAAATTTTTAAAAATTTCCTCGTATTTTTTTATTAATTTTAAATGTTCATCACTAACATATCCAGATTACATATGCCTGAACTTCATGCGTACTTGTTCAACATGGTTATTAACACTTAAGATGGTTAACCATGTTTTTTTTCAGTTCTAATTAAATTGTCACACATGTTTGTATTAAAATTTCCAAGTACCAAAACGGACTCTTAACATTTAAGTTAAATATTATAACCGGTTACTGGTTTCTAATTAAATGTAGAATAATTTCTTCTTTCTTACAACTATTTACAGTGAATTAGCAATTATGAAATAATAATAAAAAAAAATAAATAAATAAATAACACTAGGCTACAAAATTTCAACGAATTTAAAGCAAACAAAAAATGTAATTTATAAATCACTAAAAATCTTTAGAAATATATTTTATTTAAAATAAAAACAAGTAGGAGTGCTATATTCGGCTGCGACGAATTTTATATACCCTTCACTCGTGTTGAGATGTGCTATATGAAAATGAATTAAATTACATATTGGATGTAATTACAAATATATTTACCTATTCTATATCTATGTAAACACTAAAAACTTGAAATAAATTTTTACATTTTCGTATAAAGTTGAAATACAATCAAGATTTTATAAATTCCTAATATATTTTAAAAATGAGGTGTAAGTTTGTTTGTGTAACAATCACGTTTAAACAGCTGAACCGATTTTCACGAAATTTGATACACAGATAGTACCAGTCAGATCTTGATTGGACGTGACATCCACTTTTTATGGCTACCATGAATTTTTTTCAATTTTGCACGTTATAAATGAAGCTATTTACATGAAATTTACACCTGTGGTGAAGGGTATAACAAAGAAATATTATGAAAAGAAAATTATTCAAATGTGTTTTGAAATTTTCAAAATTGTAGCACTGTGTTATAGAACATATAACATTACATACCTAAATGTTGTGTATATATTAATTCATCTTTTTATTTGCTTTCATAATTATTTCATCTACAATACATTCAAACCAAAAAAATAATAACAATAAACATTTATTTTTTATATTATTTTGTTAACAAACTTAACGGCTGCTTTAGTAATTGTTTTGGCTTTCATTAATAGTTTGGTGAAAAAGAAAAACTTCTCTCTACCTCCTTCCTTCTTTTCCACCCACCATTATGAGTTTTATTCCAGTTACAAGTCTGATAAGAGTAAATAAGTAAAGATAAAATAAATGAAAATACACAATATAAAGTAGAATTCGTGATTTGTTGATAATTCAAGAATTAGAACCTAGGAAAAAAATAAAAAAAAACTACGTGTAACAATGATTTGGTAATTATATTTTAAAATTAACTGTTAAAAGTCATGGTATTCTTTTTCTACTTTTTTTTTGTATTTATTATGAGCTTTTTTAAATTATATTTAAATTTTTCCCACTTTTTTATTTGTACAAGTTCAAGCATTATTCTGTCAGAAAATAATTTTTTATCTTATCACTACTAAAACAAATGCATTCAATAATAGACGATTAGGAACGTCTAATTTATGATATACTTAACATCATACGAGGGTTGTGTGCCTTTTGATTTCGCTTTTTTTATAACTATATTCTGGGTCTGGGTCAAAGGTCTTCTATAGAAGAATGGCATTCGGTCAAAAGATTGTAATTTTTAAAAGTGTTATATGTAGATATCTTACTGCTGCTTACTACAATAATTTATAAGAAAATTATTTTTAGATTTTAACATTTACAAAAAAAAAAAAAAAATACCTGCAAAAACTAAAAAAATGATTTAAGGTACAGGAAAATATCTTGCTAGTACACTACATGAAAAATAAATTAATAAAAATTAATTTTAATATCTTTTTTGTGGACCTAAACAATGTGATTCTATAAATTTTACTATTTTCATAAAATATGCTCTGCTGTCTACATTTTTGAACGGGCAGGAACCAGTTTAGTGTCAAATCTAATACTATGTATGTAATTATTTCAATATTTTTGACCAATGCTGGACGTAGGATTTAACTCTTAATAAAATAAAAATGTCTTTATTATCCATTTTTGAAGTGTTGTCTTTTGAAATATGTGAAAAAAATATTTTTTTATTAACCCTTTAGTGCGCCATGATGCACATATGAATCAACCACTTCTTACTGCTATTATATTTTAATCGAACAACATTGGCATCAAATATTAACTTTTCATATAATATTAGAGTAATTTTTGTTATTGTATTTTGTGATTTGCTTAATCAGTGAAAGAAAATATATAAACTTTCTTCAATTACGATTTCTATATAAGAAAAATCAGTTGATCCAAATATGAATCACTGTGCGTGATACAGAATTGCAAATAACAAACGTAATGTAAAAAATGTAGCTATTGTAAAAAATTATGTATTTTCATATATTTTTTTTTATAAATTTTGTATATAATCGGATATGATTATATTAGTCTATTGTTTCAAATGCTACATATTTACAGAAATTTGATTCAGAAGCTATAAATGCGGTGTAAGTTTAAATTTAACTCGGCGAATATTTGATACAAACACATATATACTTAAAAGAAATGGTAAATGTATTATATCATCTTTTTCAAATTTTAACGATAATTCTTTACAAACAAATGATTAACCATAGAATTTGAAGTCCATTATTTCAATCATAGATATATGAAAAAAAAACTACATACATATTTTTAAAAGAATTCTATGAAAAATTATGGAAAATAAATAAAAAAATAAATCTCACATAACTTTTGCATTGAATAACATTTTTTTTACTCAAAAATAAAAAATTGCACACTAAAGGGTTAAATAAAATTTTAGAAAGAAGAAATCAGACCACTTTTTTATAAAAAAAAAAAAACAATTTTTCGTTTTTTCAATTTAAAATCTTGATTTTGATCATTTTTCACGGTTAGGCGAATTGTGATAATTTAAAAAAAATTAGGAAATTATTTGAGAAAAACCAAAAAAGTCAAAGCTAAAAATAGAAATTTCCAAATTCAAACCCAAATATCCTTTTGATCTTTATATATATCATAGGTGAGTAAACATATTTTTCTTGATCTAATCAAGTTCTTTACAAAGGTTTTTAAATATTTTTTTTTTTAGTTTAGTTTTTGAAACTTTTTCATACTCGGGATGGTCAACTTTAGCATCTTGTAACTTATCAAGTATTATTACAGGGTGACTACAAGGTAATTTTTCCGAAAGCTTAGATCCTTCTGTACATATCTCCCATACATTTCAATTCGTTCCGATCAATAGTTTAGGAGATACACATTTTTACCAAAATTTTTGCGATCATTTTCTGTTAAACAATTTCATTCATTTTTTTCGGTCTCCGTTATAGAGCGCCGGCAAAGTCACAGATTTTTTGCAATTTTTAATCACAGTGGTAAAAGTAGAGAATCGAACATTTTCAAGTTTATACTTTTTTACAAATGTTGTTAACCATAGGTATTTAGAAACATATTTACTTATTTTTTATTTTTATTTTGTTTGTAAAGAAATTCAAAAAGTTTGTAGAAGAACTTGAGTGAAAATTTTGTATTTTTACGTAATATGTATGTGTAATAGACAACCCCAAAAAAATTAAATTTTTGCGTTTTAAAGAAAAATATTGTTTTCAAAAATAATCCAATCAAAATATGCTTGTTTTCTGAACAAAAACAAAATAAAATGATTATATTATATATTTAAATTTATAATATGATTATATAATCTTTAATTAATTAATGTTTATGTAAAACTTTTATTATACGTAAAAAAGTTAATTCTGTGAACTTACGTATATCATATTGAAGGAATTGAACAAAAAACACGAAAACGCATAATTCAAATTTATAACGAAAAGACATATCGACCATATATAACAATTGCCAGGAGTACAGATGTGACGTGAAATACCGATTTTCGGGCCATCGAAAAATATAAGAAATCACTGAAAAGAAGAAGAAAAAGTGGATTTACCAACTGTAAGACGCAGTCGAAACAATACAAATTTAAAGAGAAAAACTCTACATCTCTGGAATGCGAAATATGTATGGGGGCTAGATGAAATAATGGACCTATCATAACCAATTTCAATAGGCTTGGTCTGTGTGTCAGATTTCATTAAATTATCTATAAAATTGGAAAGATATGTAAACCTGAGGGCAAAAAAAATGACATTTTCTTTGTTAGTATATATGATTTTGTTCTTTAATAAGTTGTAAAAAATCTAACAGTATTGGTCGAAAATGTTGGGCTATATATAGAAAAAAATGGATCTTGAGAAATTGAGATAGTTGATTTTTTTAGGTCTTATTAAGAGCTTTAAGAAGATATAAAAATCTTTGAAATCGGACAAGAAACAAAAGTTTAACTAGCGGTTAAAAATTTTCTATGTCAAAGGTACCCTACTTTGAGCGCCAATAGCTTTACTCTTGAGTGATTTGTGGGCTCTTCCTTCCAAACTTAAAATTGTACACTCCTCTGCTACGCCCATGTGAAATTTTATGTAAATCCAACTAACCGATTGGAAGTTACAGATTTATTTCCAAAAAAAGTCCGAATCTGCCCCACTGTGGTTTATGTTCTACCTCAATACATTAATAACACCTTTTTGAGAAATATCGAGATACGAATTTTATATATTAAGTCAACGGTATATCGCTCATTTGCTGCAAGGTCGTCATAAATAAAAAAAAAATTAATTTTTCGGGAGACGCATTTTTTTGTTTTTTAATTAATTTAGCAATAGTGATGTCAACTCGAACTTTGCACTTTTTTACTTATAAAGTTTTTGCAACAAATGAGCAGGGGCTCGGGGCGGATTACCTAAGCGGATGCATTTTGGCTTAAATATTTCTCTTTGAGGTTTGTTGGTATTAAAAATCGGTTCATAAGCAAAAAGGTATTGAGTAAAGGACCAAAAAATCGGTGTCCGCCGTAAATCCGGTTCATATGTTTTTGCCAATATCTCTTGAATGCGTTACTCTGTTTAAACAATTAACACAACGATTTTTTTTATTAATCTAGAATATAGTCTGCTAAAAATACAAAAAATGGGTTGATCCGAAATAAGTTTCAATAAAAAGTTCTTTCACAGTGTGTGTCTAATCTCTACATATCTAAAGAATTATAGAATAGAAGTGAAATTCATAAGATTTTGTGGGATGGTTTCCTTATCAAGTACAACAATTTATATGAAAATAAAATGGATAGGTCTAAGGAGAGTGATAGCCCCTATACACATATTTAAACAGCTATTTCATTAAAGAGAAAAAAGTAAATATTAATTATATCATATATAATGAACTAGAAATAAGAAGAAAATAGGGTGATCTATATAGCAAACTTTTATTCTATGAATTATTTTTTTATTCTATGAATTATTTTTTTATTGATGGTGTGTACATCAGATTCGTCAAAGCCGAATATGAACTTGTTTGTTTTTATTTTCTATTTTAATTGTTCTCTCAAAAATGTCCTTACCTTTAAATTAATAAATGTATTTTTATTTTGTTTATTTATTTATTTATTTATTTATTTTTTTTATTTCGTTTTAATAATAAATAACTTAAAAAAATTACTGCATACATTGAAATTGAACAAATATTATTTTTGTTAAAAATACAAATAATTATTTTAATTAAATTATGTGTGTATTTATGACAACTAAAATTGTTTAAAAATTATAATGAATATTATGATTTAGATGGCAATACCGAATGTTAAAAAATTATCAATAAAATTTATTTTATTTCCTTTAGAGAATTTATATAAAGCTATTTATAAATAATTTTTATATTTATATATTTATGTATTGTTTTATTAATTTTTCTTTTATTTTAATAAACCTAAACTAATTAAATATTAAATTTTTAAAGATTTTTTTTAAAGGTTTGAAGAAGACATAATTATTTTATTATTCATTTTTTTATTATTTTTAATGTTTTAATGAAGGAAAAATGGAAGAAAATGGAAAATATATATAATAATTTTATTTTATTTTTTTTAATTTATATTATTTCAGGTAAGTTTAGATGATGCTATGGAAATATATAAGTAAAAAATGGCAATCGATTAATATTTTTAATGCATTAATGAATATATTTTTAAAAATAAAACATTCGTCCACCAAAAAATGAATATTATATGGTGCAATCATTATATTATGAATCCTTAGGACAAGATCGATTTTTTCGCTTAAAAAATGCTAAAGGCATAAAATAATCTTTAAATCTGTTATTAAGAGCACAATTGAACCAATTTTGACGCAGCAAAATTAGATGAATGTACGCACAGTGAGACCGATTGCAAAATAAAACGGTAATATATATAGATCTGTAATTTTAAAGAAATGTATGGGAAAGTTATAGAGGAGGACCTATTTTTAGGAAAATAATTTTATAATTATCCTGTTGAAATACGGGATAAGGTGAAGGATGTCAAACTTGACCATTAAAAAATTTATTCGTAAAAATAAAGGCCGAATTCGAGTATTTCGAACTGCAGATTAGACAAACAATTTGTTTTCACTTTCAAAAAAATACATTTTCAAAAATGGACTAAATAAACCGAAAAAAGATATATATTGAGACTTTAAAAAACAAGAAAGTGCGAAAAAATAAATAAAATTAAATATCAATATTAACAAGAAATATAATTTAAAAAAAAAAATAGCAATTTACAAAAAAAGAAATAAAATAAATTAAACTTCTCCAAAAAAACCTTAATATTTTAATTAAGCCCTGTAAATAATAGTGCGTAGAAAAAAATTATTAAAAACTTTATTAGAAAATATATTCTCATAATTTAAAACTCTACAGAAAACTTTTTGTTGTTTTTTGTTTACCCCTTACGTTTTCATCCAGAGTAAGAAACGTTGCACGTTATGGTGATTTTCGGAAGAGGGGTTTATATGGGAGCTATGGTCAATTGTGGAACGATCTTCATAAAATTTATTACAAAGATTGAAACTTGTACAAACTTCTTTGCTTCGAATTTGTTTAAAATATTCTTATTTTTAAGGCATTTTTGAGTGTTCTATTCCGGGGGGACATTTGTATTGGGACTAGGTGAAGTAATGGACCAATCACAACTCTATTGCGGTTGGACATTTGTATGGCGGCTAAGTGAAATAATGGACCGATTACAAACAATTTCAATAGACTTCGTCCTTGCATCATAAAAGTCCCACGTGCCAAATTTCATTGAATTATCTTTAAAATTGCGACTCGTAATTTGTGCACAAGGTTTACATGGACAGCCAGACGAACGGACATCGTTAGATCGATTTAAAAAGTGATTCTGAGTCGATTGGTATACTTTAAGATATGTATTGGTTAACTTATAACGTTTTCTATGCGTTACAAACACTAGCACAAACGCATAATACCCCAACCATTCATGGTGGAGTAGGGTATAAAAATTAAATCTTGGTTTATTGTTGTGGTTTGTCAAAGCTTTGATGTTTGGTATTTAAAACATGTTTAACTCTCATTCAGTTTCATTATGTTTTTATGTATGACATTTTTAGCATTCCTAAAATTTGGGAAAGATTTTCTGATGAGCTGGCTTTATTTTCAATTTTCCAAAAATGCATCTGATTTAAAAATTAGTATCGACAATTTCATGAAAGAACGCCCAAAAATTTACCGAATGACTTTCGATTGTCATAAAGTTTTGCACACAAATATCTATATCGTCTTCAGTTTAAAGTTTCGCGAAATTGTGAAAACTTGAGATTTTATTTCGCTTTTTCACTTTCTAAAAACCCCAACAAATCTCAAAAGTATATAACTTTAAATAACAATATTTCTGGAAAGGCGTTTTAGAATTCAATGATCTAAACTGCGTTTGAGTTGTAATTACATCAGCTTCAATATGAATATCTCATAAATAAAAACGATTCTTGAAAAATGCATTTTAATGCAATTGCACGTTGAGTACTTGACTTTGTAGCACATTTGGAAAGTAGGAAATCTTTACATTAAAATAAGAACAAAAATATTTTGGAACGTACACATCTAGTATACACAATTTCGCTTTTTCCAAAACCTATTCACATTTCCTCATACAAAAATTTTATTTTTCTGGTATTACTTTTAAAATATGAGAAGGTTTACAATTATTGCGTTATTCTTTTTTTTTTAATTTATTAAAAGTATTAAACCTTTATGTACTAGACTAACTAAAATTGCAATTTAAAGTAAACAAAACAATTTAAAATAGACCTAAAGAAAAATTAAAATTTAATTAATTCACAATTGTCAAAGATGCATCTATAAATTGCATTTGTATTTTGCAAATATTTTTGAACGAAAATGATATTTTGAAAAAGTTAACTGAATTACTCAAAAAGAAAACAATATCCTTTATATGCTTTTTAAATTAAATAATTTAAAGAGATATGAATATTTAAAGTTGAATACTTTCCATTTTTTTAACTTTTATATAAATTTAAATAATTTTTTTCAAAAAATAAGAAAAAAATATATATTTTTTATATGAAAAACTAACTGAGTGAATAAAAATATCAAATATCGATGTTTTCCGAAATGCTTCTTTAAAACAGTTTTATCGAAAAATTAAAAAAAAAAATAATTGCAAAAATCTGCAATATTTTCGCCATTTCTATCAAAATGCAATTAATTTATACCCTATAGTTCCTTCCACCTTAAAATTCATCTATATTTATGCGTCCCAATAAATTGAAATTTTTATTTTAATGTAAAGATTCTAAATATGTTAAAAAATCAAAAACTTTAAATATCATATTTACCGGAAAAAAAAATATTTAAAAAATGCAATTGCATTAAAATTCATTTTTAAAAAATCTTTTTTATTTTTAAAATGTTCGTATTAAAACCGACATAAGCAAAATTCAAATGCCGTTTAAATAATTAAAATTCCCTTCCTTCCTTCCTTCCCAGAGATACTGATATTTAAAATTACATACATTTCACATTTTTTAGTCTTTGAGAAAGTGGCAGTGCGAAATAAATCGCGAGTTTTCGCAATTTTACTAAACTGAAAATTAAGATTGATAAATGGTTCAATAAAGTTTGTGTATACAAATTTTTATAAAAATTGAAAGACACCAGGTAAAAAATGCCCTTTTTCGTTCCTTCATGGAATTGTCGGTATATTTATTTTTTAAGTACCTATTTAAAAAAAATAATAATTCAAAATTTCTATTTTTCTATTTTGAAATACAAAAGCACAAATAAAAATAAGCAATTAAAAATGTTTCAATATTTAAAAAGTGAAAATTTTCAAAAAAGTCGGACATTTTTAAAAATGTACTAATTTTTAAAAATTTTAAAAAAGGTACTAATTTTAAAAAAATAAATTAAAAAAATAAATAATAAGTAGAAATTTAAATAGTAGTAATTAATTCAAAAAACGCCAATTTTGAAAAAGTAATATTTTTAGAAATAATAAAAATTAATATGTTAAAAATTTCCAAAAACAATTTTGTTTTGGTTCCCATTTTCAAAAAAGATTTAAATTAAAAAGGCTAATAAATAAAAAAAATCTATTTGATATATATATATATATATATATATATATATATATATATATATATATATATATATATATATATATATATATATATATATATGTAATTAAAAAAGTACTAGTTTAAAAAACGCTTATTTTGAAAAAGTACCACTTTTAAAAAAGGCAAAACATACGTGCCTTCATCCAAAACCATGATATTTGGGTGTCTCACGAACTGAAAGCCAAGAGACGTCAAATGGCATTTTGCATATCTGAATTGCTGCTTCAGCGCCACAAAATGATGTCGTTTCTACATAGAAAGTTTAAGGGCGATGACAAATCAATCCAAAAACGAGACCAAAGCCAAATATCTTTGTCACCAAATGTGTGCTCTGCATTTGAAGGGTTCAGAAGTGTGCCCTCTGTTGCGTGACCACTAAGGTTCAGAGAAAATTATCAGAAAGGCGGGAATAAGTCGTATCTTCCATAAAATAAAATACTTGAAAATAACATGAACCCAATAATATAAAAAATAAATTTTGAATAAAAAAGTTTTTCAAGAAAAAAATTAATTAAAAAACCAGTGCCTACCTAGTAATTAAAAAAAATGCTAATTTTCCAAAAAAGTACCTTACACGACACATAGGCAAAGAGCTTATAAGATTTGCCGCAGCCAAATATAACACTAAAAATTCTTTTATAATTTCGAACTTTGCACAGTTGCTAATTTGGCTGAAAACCGTTGAAAAAAATCAAAAATTTAAGTGAAGAATTTGATAACGAGTAATTATTGGGTCTAATCATAGCGTAAAAATTTAACAAGGTGTATGCATAAAGGCAACAACTACAACAATGCAATAATAGCAGCCATTTTTTCGTCTTAATTTAGTGTCTATAGTATACTAGACAAATTTTTATCAAGACAAACGTCAAAATCAGTGCGAATTTATACAAGGTAACCTCAGTTAAACAGCTTATTATAATTATTAGTTATTACAGCTGTCAAACTACATATATAAAAAACAATGCTTGTGTGCAACTGCTTCCACCTTGCAAAAATTCGTGTTGATTTTGACGTTTGTCTTGATAAAAAAATTTCTAATATAGATACTATGTAAATAAGACTGAAACGTCAAACAAAAGAAAACAAAAAAAGCACATGCAAATTTTAATCAACGATTGTTGAAGTTGAAAAATAAATTGTAAGTAATTTTTTTAATGTTTTTATAAATTGAAATAAATTAAATATTTCTATACAAGTTAAGACATCACCATCCAAAATTATTATAAAAATAAAATACTTTCCCATAGTTTCTGTTGCACAAGTAACTTTAATTTGCTGACATTGCGTCTGCATTTTATTGTAATTTTAAAAATATTTATTTTTTATTAAAAAAAAAAAAAAAAAAAAAAAAAACGTAATATAATTTAACTTACAGCACTTTTTTCTTCTTAAAAATAAAAATTTCTCCCCTAAAAAATTTACTTTTGTTTGTAAACAATACATGCAAACGTATTGTTTACAGTCTTACACTAAAAATGAAGCAAAAAATAATCAGCTGAGCTTATAATGACACCTTGTACTGGTTACGCCATGGGTCTAATAGAGAAATTGTTACAAAATAAAAATCTAACAAAAAACATTTAATCGGTTAAATGTTGTTCATTATATCTGCTCAAAGTAGAATTTTTTTTAATCTGCAAAAAAACCAAAATTTTTAGAAAATTTTCATTCTTGGACAAGAATTGTATTCATATAATTTCATTAATTTTTTTTCTTTTGGTATCATTTAAAAATTAAATTTTAAATAAACTAAATAGAAAAAATTTCATTTGGTCTTATTTTTTTTTTTGGCGGTCGCACTTTTTAAAAAACTACATTTTGTTAATTTTTTCCAAATTCAGTGGAACAGAACTAAAAAAAAAAGTAACAGTTTGTTGCGGGAATATTACTTGTGGGACTTCAACTAGATAATACACTAGTTGAAATTTGCCTGTCCCTATCTGCCACCCTAAGTGCAAACCCAAAAAAACTGTGACTGTAACGTCGTAATAAAACCGGGAAAAGAGCACTTCATAACATTTTTCGTTAAAAAGATCATAACATTTAAACTAATTTCCAAAAACTTAAAAAACATTTAAAGACAAGTCTTTAAGCTTTAAAATGAGCTATAATACATTGGGATTGTACCATAGCACGCTTAAAGTTTTTTTTTTTTTTTTTTTTTTCTCAAAACTCAATAGTATACATAATATTGTCAGTAATAAAACCTCATTATGTTTATGAATTTATTTCTTACCAGCTTGAAAATCCGTTGATATATCATATTTTACATAGAAACTGTTCATTATTCCATACTATGGTTAATTATGGACCGATTATCATAAAACTCGGTTTCGTGTTTTCTACTTATATTAAGCTTATTTGTGTAAAATATCTTCATATTAAAAAATTTATGACGTTTACTCACGTCTGAGTGATTTTCAGAAGTGGTACATATAATGGGAAATGTACCGATGTTCACAAAATTTGGTAGAGTGTTTTGTACTTATATAAAACTTATTTCTGTAAAATATTTTTTGATATTAACATTTATATAAAATTAATATGGCTATAGCTAGTCAATTGTGGACTACCTTCGTGATTTTTGGTAGACGTATTAAAGCTTATATAACATTTATTTGTGCCAAATTTCATTAAAATCTGTTCATATTTATACTTAAAACCCTATATCGGGAGGACACTTGTATGGGGACCAGGTAAAATAATTGATCAATAATAAAAAATTTCAATAGCCTTTATATTTATGCCAAAATAATTACTTGTGCCAAATTTTATTAAGATATCTTCAAAATGGAATACAGTTTGCACATGGACGTATATATTTTATTTTACACTTAGTAAAAGTATCGGTCCACAATTGTCCACATGTTTAATGTAAGACCCCTCCACGAATTTTGATGAACATACACAATGGTGTGGGGTATCATATGGTCGAGCATGACCGACTATATCTTTTTTTTTTTTTTTTTTTTTTTGAAATTTATATAAAATTAAGTAGGGATAAAAAATTTACCAAATCTAAGAAATGTATAGTTTTTGAATTTGATAACTAATATACAATTTAACCAGATTTTCAATTTAAAAATTGTATGAATTAAAAAACAAAAAATTATCCCAAATTTCCAAAAAATTTTGTGATGACATCATATTTTCAATTTTATTTGAAATTTGATAGATATAAATTTCGGAAAAAACAGCTAATAATAGTTTTATTAATTTTTTTAGTAATTGCCATTTTTCCCGCGTCCTAACAATTTCATGTTATAGTGCTATTTATTTTCCTAGATGAAATTATTTAATGGAAATGATTTGCTTTTTTTAAGAAGAGAAATTAAGATAAACAAATTTGGTTTAACATTTGTTTTATTATTAACAGAGCTCTAATTTCTTTTTTATTATTTATGTATATATGTATATAAAAAACAATTTACTAGTATACGACGGAACTTGTTTTTTAATGTAAAATTTTATTTAGTTCTTGTAGTTCTCTTACCCATTTTTCCTTTAATTATCGTAAATTTGTTAAATATTTAAATATTTGTTTACACCATACTATCTCGTGTATTTTGTCTTGGCACATAAGCTTGTTGTTGTTGATGATGGTGTTGCTGTTGTTGTTGAGCAGCACCACCAGCTGCCGCAGCAGCTGCCGCAGCAGCTGCTGCAGCGGCAGCAGTAGCCCCATGATTTCTTGATGAACCATTACGATTTACATAAGTTCGTACATTTTCTTCAGTGTAATCGACTATATGACGTTTCTTTTTACGTGTATATTGTTGTTGTTTTAAATAGATTTTTAAAATTCCTTTAACAGTAATGAATGTCAAACCACCTAAAAGGGTACGATGTAAAGTATTCTCAATGGATTCGAATAGTAAACGTCCTACAATTGATGATATTGTTGGCAATAGTAAAGCACCACAAAAAACTCTTGTAGCTGATACAGGATCTGAAAGTGTTGGTGTTGCAGGATTTTGTGCAGTTTGTTCTTCATCTTCCTCTCTGGAGTGTTAAATAAATGAAAAGCAATAAATTGTTTAATATAATTTTAAAATAAGATTAAAATTTATATTATTTAAATTATGAAAAAAAATCATAAATTACTTAAAAAAAAAAGAATCATAAAATTAAAAGTTTATTCGAATATCCTACACACAAATGCATATATACTGAATCCTCATTGGAAGAGGAATATATAAAAATAAATATGTTCATCGTAACGTTTACTAGTTGAATTCAATTAAATTTTCAAAAGTGTTAAATATTTCGATCTTAACAATTAAAAAAATGTTTTGTTACCAAAGAACATTGGGATTGACTTCATAATTTTTATGCAGACGTCATATCTAGAGTATCCAAAACCGAAACCAAAAACCGGTTCACCGGCTTCCGGTTTTTTACAAACACTGACGGTTTCGGTTTTTTTCAAATTGTTGGTTTTTATAGGCGGTTAACCGTACTTTTTTTACAGAGTAAAATTACATAAAAAGAAATAAAATCTTTTTATGTAATTTTACTCAGAAAAAGAGTTAAAAAAGGAAAGAAATAGTAAAAATTACATGATTAAAAAAAGAATTTCATAGAACTTGCAAAATGCAATAAATATGAAAGATAGTTCATTAACTTGGACAATTCTCTTTTAATTGTTGAAATAAATAGAACTATTGAGTGCGCTAGAAAAAAATTGTGCCTTAAATTTTTACCTTAATAACGTTTGATGCATACATATACATACATTGAAAATAAAATACATTTATCTTTATTAATCATGATGTATACGAGTATGTACGAAAGGAGCCCAATCAACCAAATTTCCCTGCGATTAATTAAAAAGTATTGAGCCTTACTCAACAAATATTTAAAGGGTACAAAATGCGTAAAAGCGCACAAATTATAGTAAAAAAATTTGCCAAATACACAAGTTTTGTAGAAAAGCTTAAAAGTTTTATTAAAACCCAATGAGAAATAAATAATTATGTAAAAGTTAATACTTTCTTTCTAAAAACATAAACCATATAACGCGTGATCCATTTCGAGGTTCCCTACTTTTTTAAAGAAAAAAAAAAAAAAAAAACAGAAAATTCAAATTTAATGGGGAATATTTATTATCATTTGAAAGAACATTCTTTAGCATTTATTTTTTTAAGATTATGTCTATCAAATGTTGGCCGTTGCTACGTCGCAGATGGTTTATCCGTTGAATCCAATTTTCGATGACTCGTTCGAGCATTTCGACTGGTAACTGGCGAATGACACGCGTGATGTTTTCCTCCAAGGCCTAAATCGAAGCGAGTTTGTCCGCATATCACATGATCTTAGTGGCCAATCGACCGGCTCAAAACGTGAAATTATGTGCTCACCGAAGTGTTCCCTCAATAAATCCATTGATTGATGCGATATATGGGAAGTGGCGTCGTCTTGCTGAAACCAAATGTCGCCGAGATCACGAGCTTCAATTTCAGGCATCAAATAGTCGGTTATCATGGCACGATAACGGTCGCCATTGACCCTTACGTTCGCACCGGCATCATTTTTAAAGAAATATGGACCGATGATTCCACCAGCCCACAAACCACACCAAACCGTTGTTTTTTCTGGATGAAATGGCAGTTCTTGAATCTCTTTAGGTTGCTCTTCGTCCCAAATGCGGCAATTTTGTTTGTTTACATACCCATTGAGCCAGAAATGGGCCTCATTGCTGAACAAAATTTTCCTCGAAATAAAATTTGCCTCGAAAACGTCGGATCGTCTTGGAACTTTTCAAGAGCCCATAGAGCGAAGCGATGTCGCTTGGGAAGGTCGAGCGGCTTCAGTTGTTGAACAAGCTGTATTGGGTACACTTTCAATTTAAGATCTCGACGTAAAATGCGCCAAGTCGTTCCAAACGTCAGTCCGAGTTGCCGCGAACGGCGCTGAATCGGCTCTCCACGGTCTTCGTGTACACTCTCAGCTACGGCCGCTATATTTTCTTCACAGCGTGCTGGACCTGGTCTAATATTATCCAATAATGAATGCTGGGTCTCAAAATGGGTGATGGTGTTCCGAATAGTACGCTCAGTAGGCCGCTTATGTTGACCAAAAGTTGAGCAAAGTGCACGAAACACATTTCTCACAGAACGCGAATTTTCGTAATAAAGTTGAACGATTTGAAAACGTTGTTCAGGCGTAAGTCTTTCCATTACGAAATGCCAAACAATACTAAACAAAAATAACATGACAGCATGACACAACTCACACGTGATCTGTCAAAAAAAGGCTATTGAAAAAAATATATCTACTTAAATTGCCCTTTATAAGTACCAGTGTTGCCAAAACATAAGTGGGAAAAAGTGCTAGAATTTACAAAGAAAAATGCTAGAAAGTACTAAAAATAAAAAAGGCCCTTTATAAGTACCAGTGTTGCCAAAACATAAGTGGGAAAAAGTGCTAGAATTTACAAAGAAAAATGCTAGCAAGTACTAAAAATAAAAAAGGTGCTAGAAAAAAAAGTGCTAATAACAGAAACTGTTTGTATTTGTAAAAAAAACAGATATATTATTTATTTTCAATGCTAAGGCTAAAAGAACATTAAAGAAAATAATAAAAGAACATTCTGAAATTGATTCTTTAGAAATTAAACAAAATTTATGAGTGGATCTTTCAAAATTCTAATTTTATCATAAGGTGTCCAAGTATGTGTTATCTGAATTATACTGTTATTCGTATTCCAAATAACATATAGGTTAGTATTTTGACGAACTTAAATCTTCTTTCTTTTACTGAAAATTTGATTTTTAAAATCTCATTTATTATTAAAAACCAGGCACAGTATAAACTATTAAAATATATCTTTTATTTAATATGTGAAACATTTAGAGTATCAAGGTAAAATTTTTCGTCAAATAAAAAAAAAAAAGAGAATTTGTTTGTACTCTTTTTACTGAAGAATTTTTGGAATATTTGGAAGAATTTTTTGAAAATGAAGCAATTCAAATAGAATCAACTCCTACATATCCTATATATCATTTCTTATTGTATTTTCCACGTTATACCAAAATTTTAGTAAGTATTTTTATATAATATTTTAAATAGTTTTTTTCTAAATGTATTGTTTCAAATATCTTTAAGAAAGATTTGATAATAACATTTGAAATCAAATTGAGAAAATAGCATTTTTCAAATATGTGTTAACATGTCTCTTTAGATTTATAAATGATTTGATAATAAAATAACATTTAACATCAAACTAAGAATATACAATTTTTCAAATATTTTTAAAGTTATCTTTAGGGTTGAGAATGATTCATTAGTAACATTTGATATCAATGCAGTTTTTCAAGCGTTTTTTCTCAAATTATCCTCAATTTGAAATCAAATTAAAAATTCAAACCTCTACCTATATTTGAAACAAGTTCGAGAAACACGTTTGTTATCAAACGTTAAAGTCATTATATTTCAAACGTTTGACATAGTGTTTCCTGGAAAAGAGCATAAACAAACCAAATACACTAACACATTCAAATTTTTACGTCCTCTCTTTGTGCCTATCGCTGTATTATATTCATGAAATTGCTTTAAAAAAATTCTTTTAAAATTCTAATTTTTAACTGGATAATGATATTCAGATAAAAAAAAACAGACTTTTACCCAAAAACCAAAACTTAGCAAAAAATAAAATTCTCAAAAAAAATTTGTTTTCAAGAAAATGATTTAAAAATGTAACAAAATACTCACAATAATGTTTCAAAAAATAAAATAAAACATCATAGGGCTGTTAACTTATATAAAATGACATTCTTTTCACAGAAACTAATCATTTTTTCTACAATTAGGCTTTAACTTTGGGTTAAAATTTGATAAGTTAACGGCCCATAATATCATATTATGATGTTTTAAATTGAGTAAAATGTTGTTTAATTATGTATAAATATTTTAATTTTCAAGAAGATGCGAAATTAATTAAAATTTTGTTTTATTTTAATATAAAGTATCAGTTTAGTTACCTTCACAACTTATAACAAAAAATTTAATGAATTATCAAAACTTTATTTTATAGGTTAACTATTTGTAATTGTATTGATTTTTACAAAGTTTATTTTGCTAAATACACTCTTTAAAGATCGTATTAATTACCATAGTCAAAAATACCAAATTTTGGTTGCAGTTTTAATTTTTAGAGAAAAAAAACTGATAATGTTTTTATAGTACAAAACTACAAATCAATAAAAAATACGCAGAAAGTGCTAAAAAATGTCAAAAATAATTCGAAAAGTTCTAGATGCTAGATTAATTTTTTGTCGTGCTAAATGAGTTTTAAAAGTGCTAGATCTAGCACTAAAAGTGCTAAATTGGCAACACTGATTGGTGTATATAATTTTTGTAACCAAAATTTTAAGCACCAATTTTTTCGTTCTTCAAAATTGCAATTTTAGCACTTTCAGTACTAGATATAGCATTTGAAAAAGTTGAAATGGATTGAAATTTTATAAAAATAAACTAATAGCTTTTTAGAACTTTTTTTAAAGTATTTTTTTTTTTAATTCAACACAATATTAATTTTTTGAAAGAATATTTTAGTACACATAATGGTATTAGTTGTAATTTTTAAAACATGAGCACTATTTTTAATTTATTACTCAACATTGCAAAGAATTCTGAAGAAAATTTGTTTATAAATTTGAACTCAAATTTACAAGAAACAAGGGCAACGAAAATATGAATTTTCTTTACAAAATAATTAAGCATTGTTGTTTGCTGCTGTAGAACAATTAAGCATAATTTTTTGAACGATTTAGCATTTTTTCCAATTACATCTTCTGGCAACACCGTCGTGCTCACTTCTAGGTATTTCAATCACAAAAAAATTCTATACACGCGATATTTGGGTAATTTCTGTCCGTCTGTCTGTTGAAAGCAAGATAGGGCTCAGGTGACCACCTAGGGAAACGAAATTTTGGCTTAAATAGTTATCTTATATAAGGTTTATTTAGTATTGAAAATGGGCAAAATCAGTGAATAAACAAAAAAGTTATGGGTCAAATACTAGAAACACAGGGTGTTCCATGCATTTACGGCAATGAAATTTTATACAGATAGTTCGATGCTTGTTATAAACTCGGAAACCAATAAAGGGCATGATCCGCCCATCAACGAAATTTTGTACAAATAATTCAAGGACCAATACAAACTCGGAAACAAAAAATGGGATTGATCCTCACACCTCTCATAAGAGGTGAAATTTTAAAAAGTTTCAGATGGTGAGTATAAAGGTTCGACTAAGCCGAATATAACATTCTCATTTGTTTTTTGTTTTTTTTTTAACTGTACAATTTCCTACGTTCATTATTTGTATTTCCAATAACTAAGCCCACATTTATATAAAAATTCGACTGAAAATATCTTAATTAGGAAACATATGTGTAATACAATTCCATAATATCTCAAAAGAAAAGTTTTTTTTACTTAATTTAATATCCAAAATTATATCACTTTTTATTTTATTATTCCGTTTAATTGCTAAATTCTTTTACTTTTATTGCCTTGTTCTTAACAAAATTTTTAATTTACCAAAGCTTTGTACACAAAACATCTATACATTTAAAATTTTTATTATAAATAAGAATCTTAAAATTTCATTTGTAAGAATCTTATAAATTAATACAATTTTATTATTTATTTCTCGAGTAGAAACAAAATGTATATATTCAAATCCTGTTGGTTTTTCAATTTTCAAAATTAAAACATATTTTTAACTTTTTTATTTTTATAATTTTTTATATTTTTATAATTTTTTATATTTTATAATTTTTTGAACGATTTAGCATTTTTTCCAATTGCATCTTCTGGCAACACCGTCGTGCTCACTTCTAGGTATTTCAATCACAAAATAAATTTTAATTTAAGTCGGAAAGACATATTTTAAAATACCAGGATTAGGAATATAATATTAAAGAAATGTAATTACATGAAATAAATAAAAGCAATAAAATAAAAAAAACAATTTGAAATTAAAAAAAAATTTAAAAAGTTATAAAGTAAATAAAAATTTATTATTTTTTCACAGTAAAACTTATATGTACGTATAAATTTTGTCATTTGTTTAAAAAAAAATTACAAAAAAAAAGAATTAAACAAATTTAAATGACTGAAAACTGGTTAAACGGTTTTTTTCAAGAGTCCAAAACTGAAGAATAGGTTTTTTCTAAAATGATATTTTCCGGTTAAAACCGAAAATCGGTTTTCTAAAAAAGTCGGTTTTTTGGATACTTTAGTCATATTTTATAGTTTTATGCTTGAATTGTGAAATTTCAATTTTTTATCTTTATTTTTTTTTTTCGTAAATTTATACAGTTACGAGCAAACAAATAGGTTCACTTATAAATTCCTAAAAAATAAAATACAAAGATTTCAAAACAATTTTATGAATTCAGTTACAATGATTTATGCATAGAATACAACTAGAAGATTATGTGAGAGGAACGTCAAACTAAATTTCAAAAAAAGTTTTCTCATATTTTTTAAAACACAAAACAAAATGTGACTACATGTATTTTTGCTGTTGCATGAATTAGATTTTTAACAGTTGAATTATCTTTTTTCTCTCATACTACTTAACTTATTAATCTATGGCTTTATGGTAGCTTTTGATAAATCATAAAACTTGTTTAGATTAAATAAGAAAAAGGATATATACATAATTTCTGATATGGAGGAACAAAATTTTGTTTAAATATCCTGTTGCGCTCAATATATTTTAATGAAATATTGGGTGTATGCATCTATCGTTTTTTATGAAAAATTCATGTTATTTTTAAGAGAAAGATTCAATGCATTTGATTCAAAGTGTTGTTCATTTTAAGTTACGACCTTTACAAATTTTCTAGCAAATTATTGATCCAATCCCAAAACGACTTGAAGCCAGAAACAAATCAAGCTAATTTTTGATACCTTGTAATAAAGTGAAGCCTATTTCAATTAAGGTATTCTGAATCAAACGGAACAAAAAGCGGTCAGAAAGGGCAATGTCTGCGCTATACGTCGAAGCCATAATTTTCATGATTAGTTTTGAATTCGTGTTTGGTGGCACATTTTGGCTGTTTTTGGTTCAATGTTTTCTTAAAACGTAATAATTGTATTCGGTACATGTATACCGTGATCGTTTCACTGGCTTTTAAGAGCTTATTATAAATGTATAATATAATATATAAATGTATAAAGAGCTTATTATAAATGTAATGTTATACCTTCAAATACAAAAGATAACCTTAACGACAGAAATATTCAGCTCCGGTGTCGATTTTCCTGGTTGTCCGGGCTTCAGTTGAGATTTTATCGTTTTGTATTATCGTAATGGATCCACTTTCCATTGCATAACAATTCAGTTCATGTGACACTCAATTTGCATGCTTTTGGATAAACCCAAGTTCTTTTACATGTCTGGAAATCATTGCTTGATCTATTCCCAACGATTCCGGAAGCATTTCTCACGTTTGTCTCCAGTCTCGATCGAGTAAAGCCTCCATCTTGAAACTTTTTCGGCTAGCCGGGATTATCCTTTGAAATCGGCAGTTTCAAATCGTTTAAACCACTCACAACAAATTGCTTCAGCTAAAGCATCCTTATAACTTCCACCAAAATATGGTGGCTTTCCGCACCCGTTTGCTTCAAAAAACAATAACAGAGCAAAACTTCCCGCAAATGCTTCATTTTTGGTACCAAAGTCTCCATATTCAAAGCTTAAAAAAACTGTATTGTTAAACGTTTCAATGGACTGGCACATACTGAATAAGAAACCCTAATAACAGTACTTTCACGTGGCATAGTTGTAAAAATGCATTGCTTGGTAAAAATACTATTACCACAATATAATGAAAAACGATGGAAATTAATGCGTACATCCAATATGTAGGAAGTTTTTTAAGATAATCTTAATTAGAAGTCATGATAAATAGTCAAAGTTAACACTTTTGAAATCAGTATGAATATTTTTAATTGTATACAAAAATGAAACTTAATTTTTTTCTTCCTCTCACCCTCACAAAATGATACCCTTTTTATGATTACAAAAGAACAAAAAATATGTGACCAATTCTGGAATTGTGTTATTTGTTAAAGTATTTATATTTGTTGTTATATTTTGGTGAAATTTCGAATTTTTGGCTTTTTGATGAAATTCGAAATTCTGGTGAAATTTTTATTTTTTTAGTAATTTTTCGGATTTTTCGTAAAATTTTTGAATTTGTGAAATTATGGATTTTCGGTGAAATTTCGAATTTTTTGTCAAATCTCGATTTTTTGGTGAAATTTCAAATTTTTAGTGAAATTTTAAATTTTTAATAAATTTTCGGAATTTTGGTAAAATTTTGATTATTTGTGAATTTCGAATTTTTTATGAATTTTCGGATTTTTTGCGAAATTTTTGTAGTAAATTTTCGAACTTTATGTGAAACCTTTTTTTTATAGAATTTTGGAATTTTTGGTAAAATTCGATTTTTTTGTGAATCTTCGAATTTTCGTTGAAATTTTGAATTTTGGGATTTTTTTTGTAAGTTTTAAAATTTTTTGTAAAATTTTGAATTTTTATGAGTTCGGAATTTTATGAAATTTCGATTTTTTGTATAAAATTTACAATTTTTGGTGAATTTTTATTTTTTTAGTAAATTTTATTTTTTAGTAAATAATTTTGGTGAAATTTCGGATTTTTGGTGAAATTTTGATTTTTGGTGAAATTTCAAATTTTTTTTAAAACTAAATTTTACCTAAAAATTTGGGATTTTTTTTCATTCTACAATATTCATCTAAGACCCCAAAAAGTATATAATTTCTGGATCCTTATTGAGAGGGAAGTCGATATAACGACGTCCGACTGTCTGTTGAAATCACTTTTTAGAAAGCCCCAGTATCGGATATATATGTTTTATACATGAAATTATAGCGAATATTCCTTAGAATGATACTAGTAAAAATCAACAAAATCTGTCCATTAATAGCCGAGATATCGTCAAAAAAAAATCCTCTAAAAACGTTTTTGCTTTAATTCTTGCTAAAAAATTTCGTAATCTTTTTTTGTAATGTTTTTGCGGAAGAAATAAACAAAATGGATCATTAGTAACTGAGATATCGATTAAAAAGCATTTTTCGACTTTGTAAAGCTTCTATATAAGCTTCGGAATTCGTTTTTGTACAAATCTATTGAAAATATTTTTCTAAAATTTCGTTTTTTTTAATTAACCATATCGCACAGTGGTCCCAAAACGAAATTTTTTGAAAATAATCCTGTAACTTTAGAACTACTGGATATATTTGAAAAAAATTTTGCACATTACATAGGATAAAATTTTGACACATTTTTGAAAATTTTTTTTAAATTTTTTTGACTTGGCGAGCTCAATTTGAGCCCTAAAATTTTTCTAAAATATTCTCTGGATTCTGGAAATTTGGGGTAACAGTCTCCCGCTAGCTCTATCAGAATTTAATTTTTTTTAATTTTTTTTTTTTTTTATTCATTTGTGGAGTTCAAAAATGTCAGAGCTGAAATTAAAAAACCACCTTGATTACATACCTACATATGTTCGCTAAACACGCAAAAAATGTTTAATAAGCCATTTTACTGAAAAAAGTCAATTTTTAAAACAAGTTTTCCCCGAACTGTGATTTTAAGTATTTCGGCAACTTTTTTATATTATACTAAAATTTCATAATGATAGCTTTTATTTATATAGATTTTATTTAAGTAAATAAATATTATTTTTTTCTTTACTATTTATATACTTTTATTTTTCAAGTTATAACCTTTCCAACGATATCAAATATCATAAATAGTTTGTACATTCGTTTAAAAACTAACTAAAACTTGATCCCAACATGTTTTTTTTTTAATAATTTTGTGTAACTTTTGAACCGTTAAATACATCTCAATGAAATTTTACATAGTTTTTGCTAAGGTATTTTCCAAGTTTTTATCTGGTCTCGGGGCAGGACAGGACCTCCTAAATTGGTCACCCTTTTTAATTATTTCTTACTTGACTTTATTTATTACTAGAAATAAATTAACATAATTACTGTTTACTAAAACCGAATGAAGTTCTGTGCAAATATTTGGATTTCTTTAACGAAATTTATTAGATATATTTTTTTAGAACATGTTATATACCTGTGGAATTTTATAATAATATTGCATAGTTTTATAGTACCTACTAACGTTCTTCAATATATAAAACTTTTGTTTTATTTATATTATTAACATTTTTACCACAACGACAAAAACATTGACATATAACGTTTTTTGCTGCATTTTTTGGGAAATGTCTAAAAGGAATAGAGTTGAATATATAACTAAATTTACACATTTTATTGAAGCGGTTTCAACAATTGCTACTGGAGAATTGAAATTTTTTTCAAATTATTCGAAACAGAAATGAAGACATTAAATAATTGCGTACGGAAATTTCATTTGAAGTATGACACCTGGTTGGAAAGCATCTTGGAAATTAAAATCACTAATGCAACACCACCACCAGCATGATTATTTAGGGCAGAAATTAAAAAAGTACACTGTCGGAAATACTGACTATGCAATCCGAATCTGAAGTTAAAGATTCATTTAAGGCTGTGTTACGAAGAAATAAATAACCAGCTGAAGCAGCAAAAATAGCGGATATCATTGCTGATGCATCTCCAAGTCGACATTAAAATTGAGAAAGGCTTTGCTCGATGAAGGATTCTACCATGTTACAAAGATATACTTTAAAGAAAGCAAAATATTGTCCCATCACCTATTGAAATAGACTTTCATTTATTGACTTGTCTCAGTTACTAGAAAATATCGCTTTAAGGCTTCTATCATCACTTTCGAAAAACGAGGCATTGGAACTTGATAAATCGGATCTGACGTGAATATGCAAATGGAGATGTGATGAACTGAATCCAAACAAGTTTCATTAGGGGAAAGTTATACAGACTACAGAAGTTTTTTTATGGCATCGCTAGTTCCACTACTCTTACTCGAATGAACAATCTACAATGCTACTAAATTTGTTTGGAAAAACCCAAATCCAAGATCAAATGTATATTGCATACCAATAAGGTTTCAGTGTATAAAAGAAAGTAAACAATGCACACAAAACTGGGTTGATACAATCAAACAATCAATTGAAAATTTAAGTTCGATTTGCATTGAAATATATGGCTATTATATCAACATATACTTTGAACTTCAATTAACAATAATTGGTGGAAAGGTATGTAATGCCATTACAAATACTGATTCAGCCTGGATATGCCCTTTATGTGGATTGAAAAAATCAAAATTTTCACAAACTCCTGCAGACAGCTCTACAAATATTAATAAAGATGTCCTAAACTTTAGTATATCTTCTCTACGTGCCCGTATATGCTTTTTGGAATACATACTTCATATTGCGTATGATCTCAAATATAGAAGTAAGCCTGAAAACCAGCAAAAAGTGTTAGGAATAACAAGGAACTTATGGAAAAGAGAGCAAATGAAAAAAGGCGAATTCTAATTGAATTTAAACAGATGACTGGTCTTAAATATATAAACCACTCACTCACACTCCCACGGCTATGGGAGTACAATTGATGGCAACACGGCAAGTAAATTCCTTGAAAACTATGAAATTAAGTCTCAAATGACATCTTCGAAGAAATTAAGATCAGTTAATAGAAAACATCATATAAATGCAGAAAAATTGCAGTTATTCACCACAGATACTTTAAAGCTTTCGCTTTTGAATGGAAGTAATTAACACCCATTGTACATAAAATAGTTTAACATGGTCGTCAGATTTTGAAATCAAATATCCTACCAGTAGGTGAAGAGGCACAGGAGGCTCAGGAGGCCAGAAACGCTAACTTCAATCACATTGAAATATTTAATGCAAGAAAAAGTTCGAGAATATGTACCAGGACCTTTTGAATTACGTCGACAAGAAATAAGTGGAATACTAACAAAAATGTAATGTACGAAAACGATGATATTCAAGAGGTCCTTGATATATTCGATATAAATGACTATTTTGATGAAATAAAATGAAATATACTGAAATAAATAAAATATACTCTTTATGTTTTTTTTATTAAGAATAGTTATTTTAAGCAATATAAGCCTAAAGCTAATAAATTACTAATATTAACTAATATGTATCTTTATTGAATAGTTGTGTGCAAGATCTGGAGGTTGTTTTTTATATCATTTATTACTTTGCATTGTAACTCAAGGTATGTTGTTAAAGTTTGATTCTTATATTGTAGTTTTGGGAGAGAAATTGTTACCTGTACTGTGATCATTACGATCTGCTTTATGCTATATAATTTCAAAGAGTATCATATTCAAGGACTAATGCTTACACAAGTGTGTTTAGTGGTGGTTCTTTTTGTGAATTTAGTGGTATATGTAATACTATTGGCACTGAAATTGGATTATTCAGTTTTTTGGTACATAGGATTGTCAATTTCCTCTGCAAATGTTTCCTGTTTTTAAGATTTTTATTGAAGTTGCTTTTTGCTATTATATTGAATAGCGATTAGTTTAAATGAGTTCTTATCTTCATACATGGTTTGGGGTTATGATGGGGAGGTTTGTGTAGTCTATTAAAAAATAAAAATAAAAACAAAAGTAATTTGTTTTCCTTAATTTGTGTTGACTTTTAGTACTGAGTAAACTTCTGGTTGAGCTTTGTGTGTGCTACTTTACGCTTATTGCATTTTAGAATCTAAAGGGTTTATACATGTTTATGTGTGATGCGTTAGTGACATGTTTTTCTGGGTATATAAAACTTTTGTAGTAATTAGTTTTTTTTTTTTTTTTTGCCAAGCTTTTGCTCATATGAATACATGATTGGGTTGACTTGTGCAATTTAACTGTTTTTATTACATCAGAAAAGTTTTTAAGTGTATTTTTTATCTTTTATTTAATTTTATGTCATTTTATATTTAAATTTTTATTTATGAATTGTAATGTAAAATTATCTGTTAAGTAGAAACTTGTGACCGATTATGGCCAAAAGGCTAGGTTATAAAATATTATTCAAAATAAATAAAATAATATTCGAGGTGTCCAGTTTCGGAACTCCTCCCCCTGCCTCGAGACCAGCTAGAAACTTGTGCTCCTCCCAAACAGTTGTGAAATTTCATTGAGATATATTTAACGATTCAAAAGTTACACAAAATTAATAAAAAAACACGTTGAAACAGATGTGCACTTATGTATATAGAATATTTCAGCACACATTTACTATAGAAATGAAGGAAAATGTGCAAATTTTGCTGAAGGGGGGGTTAAGTTTCATTTAGTTTTTAAATGTAAACTATTTATGCAAGTATTTGGTATCATTGGTAAGGTTATAACTTAAATAATAATATATAAATAGTAAAGTACTAGAACTAAATTTCTTCATCAAATTTATCAAAAGACGTAAAATGTTGATGTTTAGTGTTGTTTTGAAAAAAGGATAAAATATTTAAACGTAAATAAAATCTATATCGATAAGGTTATCATTATGAAATTTTAGTACAATGTAAAAAAGTTGTCCTTAAAACAAGAACATAAATAGAAAACTTGTTTTAAAAATTTACTTTTTGCAGTAAAATTACACCCTGTCGTTATCAGAGGCGTGGCTTATTAAATATTTTTTGTGTGTTTAGCGAACAAATGTAGGTATGTAGTCAAGTATTTTTTTTTTTTTTTTTATGCTTTGACATTTTGAGTTCCACAAGTAAATAAAAAATTAAAAAATTCTGAGAGGACTAACCTAGAGATTTTTTAAAAAATGACCAACTTTGGAGGTCTAACCCCTACCCCCCAGGTATGTTAAGAACCTGTGCTCTTCCAAATCACGATTGGTCATATGAAATTTCATTCAAATACATCCAGTAGTTCTTAAGTTACAGAATTATTTCCAAAAAAATCGTTTTGGGACCACTGTGTATCGTTCCATATCGTTATAGGCAAAAATTTGAAAAAATTATTAAAAACATACACACACGAACATATATATAAAGCATTGTAATGACTTTCAGTGTTGTTGTTTTTTGTATAAGCAAACAGTAGTTGTTTATTGTATATACATACACACAATCATTTTTTATGTATGTTTGGACGTTTTTTTAGTTGAAAATAGAAACTTTTTAATAACTCAGTGTTAGGCCTTTTGTGAATGCCTCCACACATTTCCACACAATCCACTTTGCCTTCTATGAATCTTCCTTTTAAAATCAGGTACTAATTCTTGTTTCCTTTCCATTAGCGGTGAAGTAGAATTTTCTCATTACAAATATTTTTAATTGCGAGACTTGCAAAGCTCAAATTCATTTAGTCTTATTTTAAGCGTCGTTAATGAAGGTAGGGAAAGGAAGACCTTGCCTCCAATAACACGCCGTGTAAAAAATAGTGTTGGAACGCTTGTGCCATGCCTTGTGGATCCTAAATGAAGCATTTTGGAATGTCTCTTAGCTCTTCTTTTTCCGGCTGGACATGTATCTACATACAAACATATGTATATACATTTAGATGTCATTTTTTGTATAAGCAAGTAGTGGTTGTCGTTTGTGTTGTCATTTGTTCACATTTTTCGTAACTTTTTAACGCTCCAAGTAAAATGTGTAATTTTTTTGCTTTTGAACTCATTTTCGTAGCTTTTTATCCCTTCGACAAAATTTAGTATTATATGTAAAATCCATAACTCAATAAAATAGTAAATATTTTCTATACTATTCATCCGATTGCAAAGATTTAAGACAGACATCTCAATTTAAGTCCAAAAAGCATAGTACAAAATCGAAGCAAAAGATTTAAGTAATTTTTCCCAATAGAAAATTCCGTGTATTTTTCGTCATATAAAAAAAAAGTTTTGTTATATAAATTGAATGATAACATCTGATTTTAACAATAATATTTTTATTTAACCCTTAAGAGGCACGATATTTTGGTAATAAATTAATTTAATTTTATTTATTAAATAAATTTCTTATTTAAAGGGTTTTATTTAAGAGAAATATTTGGCAATATGCATTCCTCGATAAAAAACCATTTAGTACTACATCCAAATTCAAGTGCTGCCGATTATTGTAAAAATGCTTTCGATCTAAATAATGCTGAATGAAGGTGGTATTATTCAACAATATCAAAAGATAATGTGTATTTGCATTTAGTCAACTAAACTTATAAAAGATTATCATAATTGTTTGATTGATATTTACTAAAGAAAAATATCTTCCAATAATATGAACCTTCCAAATACTTACTTTGGTATTGTTTTATTTTTTTAGAAATTTTGAATTAAAAAAAGAATCGTATACATTTTTTAAAAACTCCGAAAATGTAAACTTTTAGGAAAAATTTTAACTTTTTTGTAATTTTTTTTCCAAGCTACCTCTGGCAACACTGATATACACACAAGCATTTACAGCCCATCTACACGTAACAGAATGTGTAAGATTTTTCCGTCAAAGAGTATAAATTATCTCACCTGTAGGATCAAATATTAGTACTATAAGAAGTATTATGAGACTGTTATGATGTGACATCCCCTACACATGATGAGACTTCCCTATCTTATAAGATGAACTGTCACAAAAAATATATATATACGAAAGTTTGTTTGTGTATGTACATGTGCATTTTGGAAATTACTAAAAAAGCAATATTTTTGTAAAATTGTTTCCTTTCAATCTTTGTTTTACATTTTAAAACATTTTTATAAAAATTATTCTAAAAAAGTGCGAATTTCTGAAATAAAAAGACAAATTTACTCTGTTAGTGATTGAAAATAATGATATGTTATAGAATTTATTAGAATACGTGTGCCCCTTATGTAATATTTAGCCTAATACAAACAAAATGTTTACTCTCTTCTGCCGGCATTATCTCACATATTATATCAGCGTTAATCTCAGTTGTAGACCAAGGGTAACATATATGAAGCATCGCATTGACTATTAGTGTTGTTGTTTTTTGTATAAGCAATGTATCTACATAAAAACATACCAAGTCACTAATATTCCGAGTACTGAGAATTGTAAGCCAAAAGTAACACAGAGTATGGTTTCGCTTACTTCAAATTGAACAATGTACATAATACAGTACTACAGAGAGAAAATCCGATGAATGCGGCATAGAGTTGAGTGTAACACACTTTCTCATTGTACTAAATACTTTACGCAGAAGTGCTGTTGCTTACCATGCATTGTGTAAAGTGTGTGGTAATATGCTATCAAGTGAAAAAAGAAGAAACACAAAAGCTTTATAAGTGTTTACTGTTTACAGTTGAAATACACGTACTGTTGTAAAATAAATTTTATTATTATTAAAAATTGTGTTTAATTAACTTAAAGTAAAGTATATAAAGTTTAACATTTCAGCAGTTTTATTGAATTCCTCAATTTCTTTTTCAACAAAATCAGTACAGGAACATATTTTTTTTCTCTTCTGTGCTGCCAAATATTGAGGAATTCAATAAAACTGCTGAAATATTAAACTTTATCTACAGAAAAAAATTTATCTATGAGCAAAATTGTAAACGCAGATATTGAAATGCCTTTAATAAGTGAAGCTAAACAGCCTTTATTGAAGGATGAATTGGCCGACTGATGTATGGAATTTCAACCTTCTACAAGAGCCACACGACCTTTTTTAAAAGTATGAAATTACCAAAATCTCGATGTTCCGCTATGTGAAAACACGTTAGTGAAAACCAAGATAAAATTAAACACAATAACGCTTAAGCCGGGCACTTACATTCGCATTGGAATTAAACAAAATTATAGATGAAAACAACCTGCTCTTCAAGAATTACAAAGAATTCATGTCTGCTTTGATGAGCTTCCGCTTTTTAAGAGTTCTTCAACTTTAATAGGATCGTACCTTGGAGCTCATAAGCCAATTATATAGACTATTACCTACACGACTTTGTAACAGAAGTTAAAATGCTTCTGGAAGGTGTGAAAAACGAGAATTGGACTATGAACTTCAAACTTGGAGTGTATGTTTGTAATGCGCCTGCGGGGTCATTTTTCACGGAAGTATTTGGTCACAATTCGTTCTATGGTTGTTCGAAATGTACTCAAGTAAGACGCCATGTAGAAAATGAGTAGTTTATATAGTTTATAGTGATCGGTTGAGAACGAATGCAGATTTTTCCAATAAACATAACCTGGAGACAATAATAAAGGAGCAACAATCCATGAAGTTCTTATTAGGAAAAGTGCTTGAAAGCGAAGATCAAATACAAACTTCAGAGCGTCTCTCAGAAGAAAATAAAGCCGAAATGGTAGGCTTTAATTTTTATCAAATTGTGCTCTATATTTTTTGCATTTACTCTATTTAATTATTGTTGCTCTTTCTTCCAGACAACTGTTATAAAACGAATTTTGAATCCTGAAGAATTGTGTAAGAATTTTCATCGGATCCTTGACATACAATATTACATTATCCTTGTAAATACAATATTACAATTACGATGGCGTGAACGACAAGAAAGTCTTTAAAGATTATAAGTCTTTGAATGCTGCAATTTTCGGTAAGTCGCGCATACCGAATATGTCAATTTTGTTCTTTCACAAAAGGAAATATGATGAAAAGAAAAATGAGAAAAAGTGCAAAGCAGGAAGTACTAACTCTACTAAAACCTTTTGAGTTTTAGTCAGTTTTTTACTTTAAATAATATCTTTTTAAATAAAATCTTTTCATTTAATGAATAAATGAGTAGAAGCAATAAAAAAACTAGTGCACTGAAAAAAGTTTGAACATACTTAAATAGCATAAATCATTTTATATGTTGTTTTATATTATATGCACAAGTTTTGCTTTAATTTTATTTTTTATTTTATTTTTCAAAACAAAAAATATGTTCAGTTCATATTAATTACTCTTTATAAACTTCCTAGACTGAATAAAATTTTCGAAAAAAGTCAAGCTCGATTCATACAAATCATATGAATGCGAAAAAAGAATATATGTACATATATATGTACATAATTCATAGAAAATAAGTATTATTTTTTTATGTAGTTAAAGCTTTAAATTTTATAATCTGTAATGAATTATTACTTAAGTGTTGTTAAAAATAAATAAATAAATAAACAGTAAAATACGAAAAATACTTTTAACTTAATTTTTCATACATTTTCGGTACGATGTATTTGTTGCAAACTTTCATATACTTTAAGTTAATTACATTGATAGCAAAATAATTATTCAAAGTACATGGAATTGTATGAATGACGGATACTTTTTCGTATACTTTGTGTAAAACGAATATAGAGTTCCGAGTACTCCATACACACAAAGTATGAAACACGTTTTTCAGTACGTATAACATGCGTTCGCCTCTGGGTATGTATGTAAATTTACTAGTCATCAGAAGCCATAGAATAAAACTAGAAGTTTATGTGAGAGGCACTTCGAACTAAATTTTCAAAAAAATTACTAATTTTTTAAAAACACAAAAACAAAATAAACGTGACTACATGTATTCTGTTGTTGCATGAATTAGGTTTTTGACAATTGAATCAGGTTTTTTTCTCTCACATAAATATCTACTTATTAATCTATGTCAGAAGCTATCAGTGTTGTTATTGTTTTTTTAAAGAAGCAACGGTTGCTATGATAATTTAATTTTGTGTTTACATTGAGGTTCAGGTTAGTCTGCTGGACCAGGCTAACCTGAGAGCTACTGGCGTTCAACAACCAGCAGGACGTGGCTTCCAAACCAGAAAGCAAAAGCGGCGATGTTCCTCTGAGCTTCAAATCAAGCACATCAAAAGCTGTACTGGTCCGCGCCGACAACAAATCGACGAAACCCCCTGCTTCGGAAGCTGACCCCCCCCCCCCCCACCAGTGAAGGAACTGCGAACATGCCTTTGGGTGGGAGATCTGAGCCCAAATTGAACCAAATTTTTATTGGCCGAATTGCAACGAAAACCTCCCCCTTCGACGAAAAACGGGCCTAAACGACAACGGTCAGAGGAGACACAGCTACAAGGCTAACACCCAGGAACCAAACGTCCAAAGCCTTACAACCCAATGAACAAATCATTCAGTGGCCAAAGGTCACCTAATACGAGCCGTCATCGACAGGAGCGACGCTGATTACGCAATCTCCCATGTAAACTGGGATATAGTGCGCAGAAAGCTGATGGGAGTTTTCTGGAAGGTTCTAAAGGAGAACTCCGGACCTTTTCCCCAATGAGACGGTGCTGGATGGTATCAAAGCCAGGTAAAGCTAATGGTCTTTAAACCGCTCTTGAAGCAAGCATTTGCTCTTTTGGAAGGCCTTTGGGAAGGCGCTAGACTAGACGTGGCCTCTATTGCTGAGATTCCACGTCGGAATAGGGCCATGGCCCGAGTACCGGACAAACCGTCCAAACCAGAGGAGATTCTGAAACTCATTCCGTTTAGAAACCCTGAGGTCCCTACAAGTGATTGGGTGACTAGGATTTCCGAATCCAACGGAGCATCTAGAAGGATAGTGATCGTAATGAACAAAGTGTCGTTATCATCTCTTCGGAAAAAAGTTGGAAGATTAACTACAATTTCGAGACAATCTTCCAATCTCTGACCAAGATGTTTTCAACGTTACAATCGTCCCAAAAGACAATCATGATGAAGATAACGCAAGTTAATCTCCACCCTTTCAAAGCAGCTTCGGCTGCGCTGCTCCTCCGGATGGTTGAGAGAAGCGAGGAGCTAGAATTATTCCAAGAACCCTGGACCGTAGGTGAAAGAGTTTGCGGATAATTTTAAGCTGCTACTTGCTACTGGGTCAGTATTTTTATTCTTTCTGATTTTAGTGATGAAGACATTTTAGTAGCGGCCTGGGAAGCTAGCTCTGAAATTATGTACATTGTCTCCAGTTATACGGCCCATGATAGCGAACAACCACCAAATAACAAAGTTTGCGAACTAATTAAGGCGGCAAATGAAAGAAACATCCCGTTCGTAATTGGTGCTGACGCCAACGCTCATCATATCGTTCGGGGGAAGCTCGGATATGCGCGGTGAGTATTTGATTTTGTCCTTTGTAGCAGTCTAGTTGTTTTAAACACAGGAAAGGAACCGACCTTTGTAGTATCAAATAGAAGTGAGGTTCTCGATACAACGCTAGTTAGTACTAAGCACTCTGATATGAATGAGGGAATGGAAAGTCTCATTCTCTGATCACTTTTATATCGACTTCAACATAGAAGTCAAATTACCTGGGATTAAATCCTTTCAAAATAGGAGAAAGACAAACTGGACAGGACAACACTACATTCTGTCTCAACTTCTTCCAAATTCTTGATCATACGAGAACGATGTGATCTGAACTGCTGACAAATGCTTTTGACAGAGCGACTTCTACAGCATGCAGACCCAAGGTCAGAAGCTATCAGTGTTGTTATTGTTTTTTTAAGGAAGCAACGGTTGCTATGATAGTTTAATTTTGTGTTTACATTTTTGTTGTTTAGATTATTTCTGTAAATATGAAAATATGAAAGCATACTTTAAGGCATAAATGGTAGGTATAATAGATTCGGCCAAACATAATATAATAATCATAATTTTGAATTTTTGCTTTTTAATCATTTACAACATGAATTAAGAAATACTTTTAAAGATAAATTGTTATAGATTCAAATTTAAAGATAATTTGAATGATTCAACATATTTTTTGTTAGCTTCAATTGTTCAAAAGATTGCAAATTCTTTAAGGAATACATTCTTTATGTAATTAATTTTATATAAGTAAAGTATAAAGAATTTAAGTCTATGAATTAAATTATTATGAAAGTTTTTATGGAATGACTAGGATATCAAAGCTTTTTGAATTATTGAATTTGTGCTTGTTACGATAAAAATGTTTTAAAATTTCCCCCCCAAGAATTTTCCTCCTGGATAGAACTATTTAATACATTATTATAAAACATTTTTTTATTTCTTTAAAATTAATCAAAGTTACTACATAGAAAGTATTTTTTTCAACATTTTATTCATAAAAAGAAAAAATACAAACTTTTTGCTCTTATAAAAAAAAAAAAAAAAATAGAATTTTTCTAAAAAGTCCTCCACAAAAGATAGTTGATATATGTATTCTTAACAAGTTCAAATTTAGTTTTTGTAATTGATAATACTCCAAAAATCGTATTACTTTTTTTATATAAAACTTCCGAGTGAGAGTTAAGTCTTCTTATCCTAGTTCTGATATGACCACAATGGATTTTTTATAATAAAATTATTTAGTATTAAAAAAAAAACTAATTATTAATATTAAACTAAACTAATTATCAATGTTATAGTTAACTTCATGACATTTATATTAGAGATAAATGTGTAAAAAGAAGGAAAATATTCACATTTACAATCAAAGGAACCATTTAGCATTTCATTTATTTTAGACTATTTTAGGTATAAATGTAAAGTTCGCGAAGAGTAATCATCTTGGACTTCTTGAGGGAACATGGCCACTGAATCTACGGATCCTTATGACCACACGTCCACTATCCGTCAAAATTCACCAGCTTCTGTTTCCATTTTCGGCAACTTGTTCTAAAACAGTATGTTAAAAGCCCAAAGGTTCTGAATATCGAAGAAGGAAAAATGCCCCATGTATCCGGTCGTGGGCCTCATAAACTCCGAAGACACCATTCCCACAATGCCAACCTCGGGCCGTGGTGAATCGAAAGCTATTGAGGTTAGCCTGGTCCAGCAGAGTAACCTGAGAGCTACTGGCGTTCAACAACCAGCAGGACGTGGCAAGGGGAAACCCCAGCCGACCAAATACGGTAAACCAGCTTCCAAACCAGAAAGCAAAAGCAGCGATGATCCTCTGAGCTTCAAATCAAGCACATCAAAAGCTGCACTGGTCCGCGCCGACAACAAATCGGCGAAACCACGACACTAAACCTAGTGCCTACTGTGAACAAAGGAACTGCGAACAAGTCTTCGGGTTCCCAAATAGCAGCGTGGAATGTCACTACGAGACAAATCACTTGCGTAAAATTCTGGCATTCTCACCTGCTGTCCCAACTTATATACAAAAACCTTGTGGCCTCCCTGTAGTGAAGATGACTCTGTTAATGGTTCAAATTCCAATAAAGGAAAATTAATTAAGAGGGGTTTTTGCTCCATATAAATCACCGGGCCAAATGGCATCATAGCTGCTGATTTGTGGTTGATGCGGAGATAATAATTCCAAGGCTGTTACTAATGTACTCAACATGTCTATCATGCTCTTACATTCCAGAGTCATAGACTGTCTTCATCCCAAAGAGTGGTAAGACCTCCCTCAAGAGACAAAAGGACTTCAGACCTATTAGTCTATCATCCTTTCTCTTGAAAACATTGGAAAGGTTGATTGATTTACGCCTCCGTATGATAACATAACTTACTGTTAGCGTCTCAACGTGCTTATAGGAGTATGAAAAGCAAATCGGTAATTCGGAAGGAGTTTTATCTCCACTTCTTTCGAATATTGCCGTAAAGCCAATGCTCATGGAACTTGATTCCTTAAAGTTTAAAACTGTTGCGTATACGGCAATGTTGCGGTGACTGTATCTAGTAATACCTAGATACTACATCTCATTGCCTGCAAACTGCATTAGGCATACTCAGCAGATTTAGTGCAGATAGTGGTCTTAGTGTTAATCCAGGAAAAACGGATCGCGTTCTCTTTTCAAAGAGATACAAGATCCTATCTTTCCCACTTCCTTGCCTAAACGGGACCGCATTAAAAGTGTCAGATAGCGCGAAGTATCTCATTATACTGGAGTCCAACTATCCTGGCTCCAGAAAACCCGAGCTAGAACGTCAAAGGCAAACATTGGAAAAATCCATCCATTGCAAAATTTTCGATAAGGTTCTGTGCAGCTCAGAGCTACTAATAACAGGTGCGCGCAACAACATTCAGGGCATTATTCGTTTTAATGAACTGGTTTCCGGTAGACCTAATGGCCAAACAGATCGTAATGATGACTGCGACTAGGGTCAATACCATAGGTGAATGGAATAGCAGGATCTATGATCATTCAGCCACCTTAGGAATCTCAAGTGATATAACCAACAATATTGACTATTATATACCTAAACTCTTTCCGGACAGAAGATTTTCAGTGTTAATCCCAATCGACCCCACTCCAATTGCTGGATCGATTGGTGCCTGCTGAAGGGGTTGGATGTTTTCTCCCTCCATAGTGATTTCAAATAAATTTTATATTTATGGCCAAAAAAATAATAATAATGCTACTTACGGATATGGTATTATAAAGCTCATAAGAGGCAATTTACGAGCTACATTACGACGGTTGCGAATCAAACGTATAACAGCATCTTCCCAACGAATCATACGACCCAAAACCAAAAAAACTGGTATGGCAGGAAGACCAATAAGTAAAATAAGTGGATCACCGTTTTCCATAAGAGCCAAACCTTTTTTGTGACCCACAATCTTGCAAATATATAATTTTATCATAAATATTTTTCTATACTAATCGAAACAAAACAATTTTGTCTACCTGTAAAAATGTTACTGCACCGTATGTTACAGCTGTCCAGTATAGAGATCCCACAAAAATACCAGCCGCCAAAAAAGGACTCACACGTTTGATTAGATTATCAAAAGCTTCTAAAATATTGGCTACTTTGCCCATCTGGGGAAAAACAATTATATATTCGGTTTGGCATTGTTGACAGCTGACCGAGCGTAGGGCATTGCCTTTTTGTTTTTCATCAACCCAACGATAGAGACAACTCTGATGAACCCACTTCGTGGAACCGCGACATTTGCACGGTTGTACCCAAGCAGCTAAACGATTATCCTCATCTGAGGCAAAACATATCCAACAACTCCGCTCACTATCACCACACTCTTGTTGTTGCAATAACTGACACTGTTGACTCTGAGACTGAGTTTGATCGCCGTCTTCGCTGCCAACATCAGAAGATGTTGTTGTCTTCTGTGATGTTGAGGGCAAAGCGGCAACAAATTGTTCAATATCTTGGAATACTTGTATAGCTGAACTATTAGATTCATTAGAAATTGAACGTTTTATATCCTTGACATAAGCAGCTCTCTTGATGTTATCATCGAGACGTTGTGATGTTTCGGGTGTGGCAGTACCTCCTGTTGCATAGTTTTCATTTAGTTCAACATCTTTACTACCTGTCTTTGATTCCATGATGGTTTCAATGTTTGCTTTCGTTATAATTCGCTTAGAAGTTGTTGGGGAATCACTATTTCCTTCCATTTAACTGTCTGTTGTTGATCGTCTATCTTGTCGTGAACAAAACACTGATTAATGAGTTAGTTTTCTTTCTTTAAAACAGCGCAAAAATGTTTATATTTTATTAACAATATTTGATTTATAGGTATTTCATTTCTATATAGTTTTCTTTGTGATTGCCAATATATCTGTTAAATACCTTTAGACTTAGAAAATTTATTATTTTGCATTCATCTTTTATTTTTATATAGAAGAAAACTAACCACTTTATTCAGCAGAAAACAAAAATAGCAAAAACTTTTGACGTTTATTATTATTTTGACAATTTATAATAATATTGCTGATTAACTTTTTATATATTGACTTTGACAGTCCAAATACATTAACAAAATCTTAATGTTTATGTTTTGCGTGGTGGAACACACACATCATTGTGCTGTACAGTGTTGCCAGTTTAGCCTTTTTAAGGCTAAATATAGATTTTTATTTTGCTTTTATATGCCATATACACCGAATAAAAACTAATAGTTTTTTTCCTCATTCGCTTTTTGATTGAAAAACTACAACAAATATTCTAGTTTTTCCATACAAATCAAAAACCATTTTCAACTTGTTTTTATGAAAAACTACATAAAAACTACTAAAATAACTATTTATGAAACCTCCAGTTCAAATGATTTCACAATAGTAAGCTTTTATATTGAACGAAAAAATGTTGTTATTTTTTTTAAGATTTCATTTGTTTTATAGTTTATTTACATAAAACGTGTATACAATATTTTTAACAAACATTTTAAAAATAAATCAAAGTCAAATACAAATTAAATAAAAATTAATCCAGAAATCAAGACGTCAAGAAAAACTACATAGGGAAGAAAACAAGTATGTAAACGAATTGGTTTTTGAAATTTAGTTTTCACAAAAACCAATTAGTTTATTTTGGTGTAGAATTAGCCTTAAAATTTTTGTTTTGGCTTATAGCTTTTATCCAGCCTTTTTTGATTTTTAAAATTGTCTTAAAAAGACTAAAATTTTATTTGCTATAACCGATATTATATATACAGAATCATCCATTTAAGCAATCTTGTTGTATATTTATTCGCACAAAAATCGAGATTAGTAATATATTCCAGTACTTGTCTAACTTATAAGTTTTAGTTCGAATTTACAGGAAAGCGTTCCCTTACTAAGAATTTATATGTATTTTGTTGTTTTTCTGAAAATTTTTGACTAATTCTGACTAAAACCTGTAAATTTGATAAGTACTGGAACAGAACTATAATAATTTTTTCATATACATCATTAACCGTGAAAACTATTCATTATTATAATTTAAAAAAATCATATAAAAGCGAAAAATAACCCAAAAATTTTGTAAATTGCCTGTTTTTATAACACGAGCGCAAAAACGACTCTTCTAACTTACATTTAAAACAAAAATAAATTTTGCGCTTGTGTTATAAAAACAGGTAGTTAATCAAAAAAGAAAAATGCGAAAAAATCATCTTAAAACATTGAGTAATATTTCCTATGAAGAAAATTCTGAAACTTGATGAAACCCAATTTGTATGGAAATTTTTTAGGCGATTTGTGACGTTCTATATTTTATTTATAAATTTATTACAATAAATATCTTTCAAAAAACATCTAAAACTAATTAGAACGAGAAGAAATAATTTTTTAAATTGAAAAAAAATAACTTTCTGGCCTTACTTTTGGGGCATTTAGTCTTTTTTGACTTTTTTTAAAGTTCAATTCAGCTCCCCCTGGACCTATTCGTTCTATTCGAAATTTGATATGAAAATTATTATTACAACTTTTTAAGACTTTTACTGTAATATTCCTTTATATCTGCGAAAATTTATATTTACTTTGTATGAGGGCTACCCCTCCACCTAGACCAATCCAATTTTTGGCTCATTAATACCATAAATAAGGTAGTTAGCCAAATTCACTCTCTGAGAGAATTATTTCACGTGTATATTCAAATATAAGTATTATAAGAAGTATTATGAGACTGTTGTGATGAGATTTATCTACCTTATAAGATGAACTGTAAGGAAATTCACGTACACAAAAGTTTGTTTGTATGGTGCATGTGTATTTTGGAAATTACTTAAAAAAACAATGTTTATTGTAAGATTGTTATGTTTTAATAGTTATTATACATTGAAAAAAATAGTTTTTATAAAAATTTTGCTAAAAAAGTCTGCATTTATTAAATAAAAATTATATGTTTACTCTGTAATTGAATATCTTAGAATACGAGTACCCCTTATTTAAGATTTAACATAATATAAAAATATTGTTACTCTCTTCTGCCGGCGTTATCTCACATATTATATCAGCGTTAGTCTCAGCTGAAGACCTGGGTTTAGTGGAACTCAATTGAGATCTAACATAGCTTTCAACCACCTCCGGCACTAGTACTGTCTCTGTGTCAAATTTCGTGAAAATCGGTTCAGCCGTTTGTGTATCAAAAACAAATAAACTTACACCTCCTTTTATGATATATATATATATATATATATATATATATATATATATATATAAGGATTAACCTTAATGTCAATACTTAAAAAATAACGTAACGGCGAGTTTAGAAGAGATTTTTTTACTAAAACAAATATGGTGTTATAGTTGGAAGAAAAAGTCGATTTTTCAACTTTCTTCACTTATTAAATAATAGATTTTTTTTTTGACTTTTCAGATTTTTGAATAGTGAATTTTTCGAGTTTTTTTTTAATTTTGGAATAGTCGACTTTCATTATTTTCCCACTTTTTCGACTATTAACTTTTCGATATTAAATAAATATATTGCTAAATTATCAGACAATCTATGGAATAAAAGTGATGAAAAACTATTCCCTTTAAATAAAGTAATTTTTTCGACTATTCGATTTTTTTCAACTTTTCCGAATTTTTCAATTTTTTTTCGAATTTTCAAACCTTTAAATTAAAGTAAACAAAAATGTTTATACATAAAATACTTTTCAAAGATGCTTGGAATTACGCTAATAAGAAAAAAAATCAGCTGTTTAAGTGAGTTTTCCAGTTTTAAATCGCCTTAATTCCTATCATGATCAGGGTTGTCAGATTTTTTTGAGCCTCTATCGCCAAATTGTTAATCAGAAATCGATAAAATTCGCCAAATTTCAAATTTATTTGGTTCTTGAAAGAAAAAATTTAATTAATATTTATTAAATATAAATTCAGCTTCAATAAAGTCAATGATAATTGCAGTAGCTAATAGTAATTGAATAAAAAACAAAATTATAACTTAAAATAGGGTGATTTCATATCAAAATGGACAGCAATCATAACTTCCACACTAATTAAGTGTCCACCTTGAAATTTTGCACATGTTTTTAAGAATTTTTAAAATACCGTTTTTTGAGATTTAATGTTTTGATTTTTATATGTTTAATTTTGACCTTTGAACTTTTGATATAAATAAAATTTATACATATTGTTACAAATTTTTTATCTTTACCTTCAATGTGAAACTAAAACAGAGATCTACCATGTACAGCTTAGAATTTATTAGCAATTAAACAAGTACGCCTTTGTGAAGTTTTTATTATTATTATTATTATTATTTTTTTTTTTTTTTAATGTTATATTTTTGAACCAGAAAAGTTTATGATTAAAAAAAAAACACTTCCAATATCCAAAATCTGAGATCAGTGATGCCATATCCGAGAAAGGCTGCTTCTGCCTATTTTGGTATAGAATCACCCAATCGTCTTTTATGACATATACTTCATTTTAAGCCAACAATTTTAAAAAATGTATTGAAATTTATTATATATTTTTTGTGAGTAAAATTTCTTAAACTAAGATGAAGCTATTAGTTGCCTATATAAATGAACGCCAAGGTATGAAACATGATCTGACTGGGGTATACTTATGTAATTAAGTGTAACAGTAGGACAGTTACCTCTTCTCAAGGTGAATGTAACATGGTTACTTTTCACTTCATTTACGCGAATACGCCAGTTTTTCAACCATGTCTCCACATGTCGGAGGTAAATATCTAGTTGGCTAGATGCTATTTGTGAGTTTTCATAAGAACCGAGTATTGCATTGAGTATATAGCAAATGTTGAAATGATCATTTCATCACATATAGACAAATCAGAGGTGTAAATTATATATAGAGTAGGTCCAAGAACACTTCCCTACGGAACACCGTCTTTTATTCCAAATTCTTCTATCACAAAGTCATTATACTTTACCCTAAATATACGGTCAGATAGATAGGACTCCAGCAATTTGTGGGTACATGGTGGTAATAAACATTTAATCTTATAGATTAGGTCCTTGTGCTAAACTTTGTCGAATGCTTGAGTGACATCTAATAATATAGCTGAACAATTTTAATTCGAAACATTTCCTTATCTCTCCTATTAGACGATTTTTCACGAAAACCAAACTGATGAACCGAGGACGATATTCAAAAATCTTTCAAAAATGGTCGAATTTTCTTTTGAAATACTTTTTCCAACAGGTTTTTAGATTTTTAATCATAGATGGAGTTATTGAATTATATCCAGGTGATTTTCAAACATGGATAGAAAAATTGAAAAAGTAAAATAAAATAACAACGGAAATAAATATTTAAAACATTTTTAAAACGTAAATATTTAATGTTCACAATAATATAATTTACAAGTAACATATATACACGCAATCCTAATTTTACATGTAATAAGTGTTTACAATTTACCGCCAGACCTGAAAAGAGCTTATTACTTGTTTTGGTTATAATTAATTTTTGCTTTAATTAATATAATTAATTTTCCAAACATTACCAAAAACGCGATATTATTTAAAGGTACGACAAAAAAAAAAAAAAGCTAAAAAGGTGTTAATTTAAAAATTAAACAGCGTGCAAGTATATTTGTGAGGGTACGACTCTTTTACAAACATATATATACGTGAAATTAAAAAAAATAACAGAAAGGGACTTTGTGCCTCTACCGGTGGTTTAATATCCTTCGCTGCCTTCCATATTGAAAAAAAATTATTATATGTTCTACTATGTTCTTCTTCTAAATAAATGGTTCTTTTTTAGTTTTTTTTTTAGCTTTCTATGGAGAGCTGGTGATCTGGTTTGTTGCCATTCTCTTTTGAGTTTTCTTTTTTCTATGAGATGTTTTTCAATTTCAGCATTGGAAGTAATCTTATCATCCTTTATAAAATTTTAACTATTAGAATGTTCCATTGCTGAAGTTAGTAATGAAGTAAAGTCATTGACGCATTCATTAATATCTTCCTCACACTGAAAATTTGGATTGGAAAACGTGGATATGACTAATTATGTATTTTCTATATTTAAACCAATTTGTCCTATATAGTGTTGGTGGGATAATTTCGTAAGTTAGTCCTTCCATAGTAAGTTACTATTGTAGGAAAATGGTCTGAAGTTAAATCATCCATCGCCTCCAAGTAATCTTTTGAGAATTTATCTAGGGCATAATGTCGTATTCGTTTTATAATTAGTATACACCATGTGCTTTTCCATCCGGATGATTAGTAGAATGGAATGAATAACCTGAAATATAAAAATTTTATCCATTGGTGAGATGAGTCCCGGAGACTAATGTTATGTTCACATATAGAGGTTTTTTGAAAAGTCGTTTTCGTTTTCTCGTCTCGTCGTTTTCTCAAAACCACAAACAATTTAACACACAAAAACATACTAAATTTCCATACGGGGAATAAATTTTTAGTAATTTTAGTACATAGAAATTTGTTGGAAAAGAATTTGTAAAAATTGTCAAACAGAAAAAATAAAAATTAGTTATGAAAATTATATTTGTTCATAAATTTTATTTGTTTTTAAATTTTATTTTTTAATTAGAAAGCATTTGTGAAATTTTTATTTAAATTAAAAAATTTTTGAAAATATTTTGTCATAGTAAAAACAGGCCAAAAGGAAGAACACAATGAAATGATATGTGAACAGTGCTTTTCAAAAAACAAGTCAAAAAATAATGTGTGGATAATATAACATCACATCAATATTTCCCTTTTCCATGAAGTATGAAATTTCCGTTTTATGTTGTTTTAAACCATTTGCATTCCAAAAAAAAAAAAAATAATAATAATAATAAAAAATACTCTCAAATAATTCATTTTCATATTTTGATTAGAGAGAGGTAATTGTCTGAGTTAGAATTTGCATTAAGGTTTCTAACCCTCCCGAGTTTTGGGGACATTAGTTTGTTTGGATTGGCTACGCTCGATTGATTAATTGTCAAATTTGGCTTAACTGAAGCCATACCCTCTTTACTAACGTTAACTCCAGAATGTATTTGATTACTAACGGTATTAGGCGCTAGTTCGACAAGTTCGCTTTTTTTTATCTTTTGATTACAAGCTTGTAATTATTAACAGCCACTAGTTGTTTTGTTTTTAAATCCATGGTTGTTGTTGTATTTTGTTTTTTTCATATTTTCTTTTATGTTTTGTTTTCTTCGTGTAATTGAATTACAGAGGTAGAAGAGCGAGCTCCCTTGAATTACAGAGGTAGAAGAGCGAGCTCTCTCAATAATTTTTATTGTATTGTGGATCACAAAAAAATTTTTTACACTCTCCCCGTTGAGAACTATATACGCATTTCTGCCGTTTATGCTGAGTCTTCTCTCATCACGAGGACTCATAGACTCATATGTATAGCAGATTATTATAACGCTTTTTTTATCAAAAATGTTTGTTTTATTTGTTTATTTATAAAATTTAATTTTGTATTCTTTAAATATAAACAAAACCGTTACTCCCTTCTGCCGGCGTTATCTGACATATTATATCATCGTTAATCTCAGTTGTAGACCTGGGGTAAGTACTAAAAAAATAATCAGCAGATAAAGTGAAATCACTTGTTTGATTTCACCTTGATGTGTTGCGTGAAGATTTTACTATTGTTAGCTTTGGAAATTACGATTGTGAAAACGATATCATAATTTTTTCGGAAAAATGATATCATAAATTGTAAAAACTGTCGTTTACGATTTGAAAAATATCATATGATATTTGTTATCACCTAGATGATAACGTTTCAATACCATTAAAACATCAACATATATATATATATATATATATATATGTATATATATATATATAACAAATATATATAACAAAGTCAATACACCTTGTCAACTGGGCAATTATAGTAAATGTAAATACACATAATTTTTCCATAAACTACAAACATTTAAAAGATACCTTCATGGAAGAAATTTATACAATATCTTTTTTTTTATTATTTGGACGAAAGTCAGTTTAAAGAAAGTTAGGGAATAAACAACAAAAAATATAAAAAAATTTAAATTTTTTTATTAATTTTAACCTCAAAATATCGCCCCTTTTTCGGTAAGGTAATTATCACCTCCGCAATAAATTGATAATATCCCATTGAGATCATCTGGAAGAAAATAATGCAATTCTTTTATTTTTCAGTTCTCGACAAATTTTTCAAAAATTAAAAAAAGACACTGAAGAAAATTTTTCGTCTTTTTGCAAAAAATGGATATTTTACGTGAGCGTTCTAGTTTTCTTCCTATACGATGTTAAGATTTATGTGCATGCATACTTTACAAGATGTAAAAGATTTCTTTATTATATTATTTCAAGATTTGTTTAGTGGTAAATTTTCTATATATTTATTACATCTTCCAGAAGATTATGTGGCTGTATCTTCTTTTTTTTCACCTAGGTGATTATCTAGCAATATTGCCTATTTTTCTTCCAGGCCTATTGATTTCTTATTGCTTTGATGTACCGTCTGTGACGTACAATCTCCCGCAATACGAATATGATAATTGCGGCATTAAAATTTATCTTCTAAGCAATACGAATTCGAATCATTTTTGTATTTTTTGCTTGTAGAGAACCATAAAATTTTATCCAAAATTAAAAAAAAAGATCTATTTATAAAAAAAAAATATAATTTTATTGCGACTGAGCTGAAAAGCCTTTGAAAAAATCGGCGCGCAGCTGATTAGCCATTGCCGCCGATGAAAAATACTTCTTAAGCCGTCGATGACAAATAATACTCGGCATGCTTCTTTGGTGACAATTACATGTAAACATGTGCGTGGTCAATGCAAGTAATGGAAAATTCAGTAGTATTGAACTTCTTGCGGTACATAGAGTTGTACCAAATTGAACTAAATAGCTCATTTCAACAATCAAAAGCTAAACAAAGTGACTGTTTCTTCTAGTTGTTGAAAAAGACGCTACCATTTGTTTCAACAATTTACTAAAATGAGCGGTTTAGTTCAGAGCTCCACAACTCTAGTCACGTCCAGGGTTGCCAGATCTATTGAGCCTTTTTTTCCAAAATGCTAATCAGAAATCGCCAAATTTAAATTTTATTTGGTTTTGTAAAGAAAAAATAAAAAAAAAAATAACAAAAAGTTTTAGTATCGTATAATTTTTAGTAATTTTTCATTAATGTATATATGTAAATTCACCTTCAACAAAGCCAACGATAATTGTAGTGGTTAACAGTAATTGAATAAAAAATTAAATTATAATTTAAAATGACATACACACATATACTTCCATTTTAGGGTAGCAAATTCAAAAATTTGTTGACATTTATTAAAATAATAATAATTCTAACATTGTATAACAACATTTGTTCTCTCATTCTATGTGTCCACTGAGTTGAAAGCAATCAGTTTGGCGTAAAACACCTAATAGCATTTCCACTGTCTTGACTTCTTTTTGCATTCTTGAATTTTAAAACGAAATCCTGACATTTCTCAACCTAAGTTGAAGTTGAATAATTTATAATCAATTAATAATTAATTCTTAGATAGGAAAATAAAATTGTTAACCTCAGGTCTACAACTGAGATTAACGCTGATATAATATGTGAGATAACGCAAGCAGAAGAGAGTAACCATTTTGTTTATATTATGTTTTATCTTAAATAAGGGGTACACGTACTCTAATAAATCCTATAAGATATCATTATTTTCAATCAGTCGCAGAACAAACATGTACTTTTTATTTACAAAAATCGCACGTTTTTAACACAATTTCTATAAAAAAAATTTTTTAATGTAAAACAATCATTAAAAGAAAATAATTTTGCAAAAAAACATTGTTTTTTTAGTAATTTCCAAAATATATAAGCACACACACATACAAACTTCCGTGTGTGTGTATTTTTTTGACAGTTCATCTTATAAGATGGTTGTGTAGAGAAATCTCATCACAACAGTCTCATAATACATCTTATAATACTAATATTTGAATCTACACGTGAAATAATTCTCTCAGAGAGCGAATTTGACACTCTCTGATAGAAAAATCTTACATATTATGTTACGTCTAGACGGGCTGTAAAATTAGCCAAATAAATCGCAAAAAACTTCGCCATGTCGGCAAACGGAAATTTTAGTTAACAAAAGCAATAAAAAAAAGCGCTACGTTTGGTGAAAAATCGCCACATCTGACAGTTTTATATTTTTTTTGCTTGAATGTCATTCAAATTTTTGTGTTTATTTCAATGCGTATCATGCACAAGGCAAATTCAAATAGGTGACTTCACTTAATCAGCTATTTTTTTTAGTACTTAGAATTGTCAAACTCTATATAACCCCAGGTCTACAACTGAGATTAACGCTGATATAATATGTGAGATAACGTCGGCAGAAGAGAGTAACCATTTTGTTTATATTATGTTAAATCTTAAATAAGGGGTACACGTAATCTAATAAATCCTATAAGATATTATTATTCTCAATCAGTTACAGAGTAAACATGTACTTTTTATTCAACCAATTCGCACTTTTCTAACACAAATTTTATAAAAATGATTTTTAACATGTAAAACAAACACTAAAAGGAAACAATTTTACCAAATAACATTGTTTTTCAATATTTTCCAAAACACACATGCACACACACAAGCAAACTTTAGTGTATGTGTATTTTTTTGACAGTTCATCTTATAAGATGGTTGTGTAGAGAAATCTCATCACAACAGTCTCATAATACATCTTATAATACTAATATTTAAATCTACACGTGAAATAATTCTCTCAGAGAGCGAATTTGACACTCTCTGACACAAAAATCTTACATATTATGTTACGTATAGACGGGCTGTTAAGGAAATCCAAATAATTTAGTACTTTTAATCTTCAAAATATACCATTTTAATTTTAGTACCATATCAAAAATTGTTTTTTCCATCCCTGTGTTCCGTTGTCCGGTTTGATATTGGTTTTATTTATATTCCATGGTTTCATTATTTGTTTAACAAGTTTTTAGAAAAAATAACACCATTATATATTATTCAAATGGAGCTAAAAAAATCTAAGGATCACGCCAACAGTTTTCAAAATTTCATTAAAATGCAAAAGGAAACAATGGAATATTTTCCTACAGGTGCTAATGTTCTTCAACTAGACGAATTATTTCAGTTTCTAGGTGATCATTTTAATGAATTTCATCAAAACGAAAATCTTCGCGTTGTATTAGCATTTATCCATCGCTGCCTGAAGGTGTGGATTAGTCGGGGAGATTATATGAAAGACGATATCGGACTCTCTATGATTTATTTTATGGCAGACCATCGAGAAAATGAAAATGATTTAAATATTGTTATTCAAATAGTTTATCAAATTATGAACTCACTAAAGCATTTGGGAAATGATGTTCGAATATCTCAGAAAGTAAGTAATATCAACTATTGAAACCTTTATAAAATAATTAATTAATTACATTGTAATGAGGATTTTCTTAAAAGTATTACAACAATTAACACCTAAATAATAAAATTACATTACTAATATCAGTATTAAGGAAAAGTTGTAAAAAAACCTTGTGCATACTTAAACGTTATAAGAACTTTTTAAAACAACCAACAATTATTACTCTAATTAAGAAAGAGTCAGTGATTTTTTAGCAAATTTCTTATTATTTATTATATGTAGACGTTCTGCATTTTTCATTAAATGACAGTTAGTTCCCTTGCAAATAAATTAAACATTTTATGGTTAAAGTTTCTATGCATTAGATCAGTAGAATAACTGGGGTGCAGGTTATGAATTATTTTCGGATTTTTATTTTGAATTATCTGTAATTTTCATGTGTAAGTTTTAGCAGCTTTATTAAACCAGAATTGGCATCCGTAGGAAAAAATTTTGTAAATAAGGATATTGTTTTTTAAATTAAGTTTAGATCTTCTGTTGTGTAAGGGGTAAAGTCCACAGCCGCATTTGATTGTTTTATCATAAATATATTGTATAAATATATTGTATGTGTTGTTTAAATTATGGTTTTTTATCTAAGATAATTCTTAGATATTTGATACTATCCTGCAGACGAATAAAAACTATAAATATTCATTAAATCAAATGCAAGAAAAGTTATATTTGCATCAAAGGCGAATTCAAATTTACATACTACCAGTGTTGCCGGTTTGGTTGTATTTAACAAAATTGGTTATTTTCCAATGTGGAGCATTGACTTTTTTATTTTTGGTTATTTTATTTTTCAATGTGTATGACTTTTTTCATTTTGATGACTTTCATTTTGTTTTTTTTCAACCAAAATTTTATTTTTATAAAAAAATAAAAATGCTACTTACTCTGTTAATCTTGCCAAAAATAAAAAAAAAAATAACAATTCATCATACATTTAAAAACAAAAGATTTCTATAACTTCTCATATAAAGATTTTCTAATATTTAACCAAAAAGTGAAAAGGTTTTGGAGAAAGTTCTAACGATGTAAAAAACAACCTATATGCTTGTAATTACAAAATAAATTACTATTAAAAAAGAAATATATATTCGGTGAAGACTGAATCTATGAGAAAGCATTATATGGGTGCTAAGGTTAATCTTATTTCAGCCAAATTTTATTAACGTACTAACACGTATGTGGAATTTAAGTTCTTTTGACTGATTATCGGGAGAGGACCCTATATAGAAGATACAATTAATTTTAGAGCGACTGAATGCCATATTTTATGTAGGTACATACAAAATTTTTTATGGAATGTTTTAGGATTAAAAATGTTTTATTTGTGCAGAATTCTATAGGAATACGCTTATAAGTGTTTAACATATTTGAGCTTTTTAACATATTTGAGCTTTACTCCAAGAGAACATTTATTGGGGACTTGGGACTTGGGGAAATATTATTAAAACTGTGCAGGGCAACATAATAAAATAGTATTAATTAATTTAAAAAGGCACCACATTATTTAAAAAATAACGGCAATAAAAGTGTTCTATGTATTTTCAATTGGATTGCAATTTTGTACACAATTTTTAAATAAAATTTAATATATGTGAGTGCTTTGGTACATGAACGATTGATATTGAATCTTTTCGTCATACATCCCAATTAAATATCTTTTGTTTTAAATCTTTACATTTTAACATTTCTAAAAAATGGAATTCATATTATCAAATGAGGTTGGCTAATTCCCTATAAAAAATAACTCTTGTTTTCATTCTTTTTCTGCAAACATATAATTGTAAAAGTCAACCTTATTTTCTATTACTGCTCGAACAAATTTTTTTGCAGTTCAAAATTTATTACAATCTGTTTTGCTTTCGACATCATATAAAATTAGATCAGAGACCACATTCTAATAAATATTGTTGTAAACAGTAAAATTTTAAATACTTTTTTCTCCTAAAGACTAACTAAAGTTTATGATTAATATGCAAAGAATTTAAAACCTGAATACATATATTAAAATTATATAATAACTTTGAATTTTTAAATCGCTGTCCCAGTCGATTTTTAAACTTTTTTTCATAAAAGGGCTATATTTATTTATTTATTTATATACTTATTTTGAATATTTTATAACCTAGACTTTTGGCCATAATCGGTCACAAATTTCCTCTTGACAGATAAATTTACATTACAATTCATAAATAAAAATTGAAATATAACATATAAAAATTAAATAACAGATAAAAAAATACGCTTAAAAACTTATTACTGATGTAATAAAAGCAGGCACAAAAAAATAATAAGAATAAATGTTAAAAAATGAAGTCATGTATCTATATGAGCAAAGGCTTGTAAAAAAAACAATTACTACAAAAGTGGTATATACCCAGAAAACATGTCTCACACAGAAACATGTACAAACAAACATGTACGCAAAACATTTTCCATTGATACCCATTTATCCTATCTTAGGTTATAATTAAAAAAATCTCTTATTATTAAACATAAAAATCTATTAGGTTATGTTAGTTTATGTCGTTGTTTCCATACCTCCACCCTGAGGCAATTGAGGTCAAAGCTATTTTTAATTACATCCGTGAAATTGTTCACGACTTCTTCTATACCCTCAGCTGAATTTCTCCAGCCCTCAGTTGGCCTTTCCTTTTGGTTTTCCAAAGTCAAGACTGAAGGATATCATGCTATTGTCCGAAAAGGAATAATCCATGTCACCCTCTAGTCCTTAAAAAGCTCACCACCTTGGTTCCCTAGCATTACGTCTATAACTGTTTCCTTATCTTTCGTTCTGAATCATTACCTCTATTACAGATATGAAGATTTTAACTAGTTATAAATTCGAATACTAACTCACCTCTCTTATTGATGTCCCTGCTTCCCCATTGAGCATTCGATCACCCCAAATCCAAAATTGACAACTCCCCTAAGTGACTCCAGCTTCGTCAGAGACTCCTGATTCACTGCGAATCTGAAGTCTCTGCCTTGGTTCTCCTTACAGGTCATAGAGTTCACAATCTTCCATTGACCTGTAACAAGACCTGCATTCTGATTTTCGAATACTGTCAGAGTGGTTCCAACCTCTGGAATGGGTGGAGGAAACCATGCTGTCACTATTGTACGCAGAGCAACTCAGATGAGAGTATCATCTTCAGTTTCGCCTCCGGATAAAGAGTACCGCACTAAGCAACTGCGTTTTTGAGAAACTCAAAACATTTCTTATTGCCGCAGTTATAAATTTTGACACCCTGGAAGGTGTGCGAACAGCTTTCTTGGCTATCGAAGTTTGCTGTTCATATCCAGATCTGACCCTTTTAACGACCCCCTTTTGGGGGACGCTCAAAAGAGCCGTGCATATTTTTTCCAGCAGCACTCGATGGAGAAGACCGCATGCCAGAGGTTTTAGCAACCCCACTAGCAGTGTCCTTGTGGTTTCCACCAGTAGAGCTGATCGGCTTCTTCCCTATTGCCTTCTTGCTCGTCGATGGCTGATCATCCCCAGGCCTAGCAACCCTGTCAACCGAATTGCCAGATTTGCTGGATGGTCACAAACAGGTCCGTAGATCCGTTCGAATCTTTTAATGTTCCTCTTCTTCTTTCTGGAATGGTACTCATCCTTGCTGCAAGTGGCAAAGAGCCTCTCTTAGCTATCTTATCAGATAGATAAGGGATGCTCTTGCGTCATTCCGAAAAGATCCCAGAGCTTCTCTATGGCACTGGTCCCAGCAAAGGAATCCTTCGAGATGCCCAGAATCTCATCTGACTCTGATAGCTGGCCCAACAATTGACTTTCCCGTACTAGAATGTCTCGTACCCCTACCATCAGTTTTGTCGCCCTGCGACCATTCGTCATCTTTCTGAATGCAGTTTAAATTGAAGTTATCCTTTTTTGTCCCACGAGTATGCCAGAAATGGGCGGACCATCTCGCGCAGTGACGGTGTGCGCGGACTAGCCTAGAGTTTACAACCAACTCGTGCCATAGACGTTGGAGAAGAACTGTTAGCTGTTAGTTTGTTTAGTTAGCTCGGCACTGCTACCAACCACCTTCACCTTAAAGTTCGGTTCATTTATTTAAACCGCGAGATACTCTATGGAACTCTAGGATCGGAGATAATACACATGATCTGAAGACTCGAATTATGGGTCAGTGCGCACCATATAACAAAATGTTCAGGTCATGTTCCTGACAACCAATCCCTCCCATACGCCACCTAGGGACTTGTCCGATAGGAGTAAATGCAGCAAAAGTTAATTAATAATTCAATATTTGGCTCCAGCCGACAAAAGCTATGTTTTGATGCTGCCGTTGAATGCTAACGTTGATAGTTAGCAATAAAACGATATATACCCGACTTGGTGTATCTTAATATTCAAAAAACAAATTCACAAAGAAATTTTTAAATTTTAATTAATAATAATAATAATAATAATTTAAATTTATTTTATTTCTATTTTTTTTATTGACAATCAAATATTCATGATTGTATCTTTGTTCATACAGCACTTTTATCAAAGTTAAAATTAACATGTATAATTCTACACGATAAATCCTAACGAATATAAATTTGAATTTTGTATGAAATTACCTATGAACGTTAGCAACAAAATACAGCTAAAATTGATTAACATAATAGTAATACTTGCCAAATTTTAGGCAGTCCAAAAATACTAATCAGGCTACATTTATATTATGTTCACACACATTAGTTTTTGACTAGTTTTGACTTGTTTTTTGAAAAACACAATGAATTTAAATATCACTGTCATCATTTTATTGTGTTTTTCCGTTTGGCCTGTTTTTACTATGACAAAATATTTTCAAAAAATATTGATTTAAATAAAAATTTTACTCATAAACACTTTCTAATTAAAAAATAAAATTTTTAAACAAATAAAATTTATGAACAAATATAAATTTCATAAATAATTTTTATGTTTTTTTTTCTGTTTGAAAATTTTTACAAATTCTTTTTCCAACAAATTTCTATGTACTAAAAATACTAAAAATTTCTTCCCTGTATGGAAATTGAGTATGTTTTTTGTGTGTTAAATAATTGAAATATACGAAAAAAACAAATCAGTTTGTGGTTTTTGAGAAAACGACTCGTTTTTCAAAAAACCTCTATATGTGAACATAACATTACCCAATTCACAAAATATATTGCGTTATTTGAAATAACGCATTATTTAACATATTTTGAAAATGTATATGGAAATTTATAGCCTAATTCTATGACTTTTCGTTCGTTCTGTTAATGTACAGAAACGAAAACGTTAACAGTTATTTTTGGTATTCTATATCATTCGTTATGTTTAACATTAATACACTATGTTACTATTATGAGTACATTGATTATATTTTGTCATTTTAACAATTTCATAGAATTGCCAATAAAAATTTTACAGCTTTCAAAGGTTATTTTGGGTAAGCTTTATTTTAAAAAATTAAATTTTTAACTCTGGCAAATGTTAATATTTCAATAGAATGGTAATTATTATTTCGAGAAAAATAAAATAAACTTAAAAAATATGCATTTAAAATTCAAATAAAAAAAAAAAAATAAAAAATTTTAAGTTAACACACAAAAATTTTTCTTTCTGAAATTTTTCTTTTTTTCTTTTGAAGTTGCATTTATATTTAGACCAAAAATTTAACTTCAGCAATTTTTGCTTTAATTGCCTTGATTTGTTTTTGTTTTGAATTTTTTGATACAAGGATGTATCCTATATAAATTGGTTTTGAACGGACATATAAATGTTTTTCTTAAAAAGCGCTAAACGTCCATAAATATCATATAAATTTATATAAAATTCACTATAAATTCATATTTTCAACCGTTGTTTACTCTTCAAAATTCCATAGGGATTGGTCCATATATGACTAGCGCTCCCACACAAGGACTTCCCTGAAAATTACTTATACATTCATAAATCCCATTCAAAATAAATATTTTGGTGCAATTCGCACAAATATGTTTTATTTAAATTTAATCACGCCATCTTTGCAAATTTTTTTATATTTAAAAAAAATTTAAGAAAAAAATTGCGTATCACCTTCAAAATATCGTTGCTTATATTGTTGCTTATAAAATATGAATTCCTGTTATGATAACGTATTTAACACAATTACAGACTTATCTATGTTAAATAAACTAATGTGATTATAGAATACAAATTTGGAAAAATTCATGTTACGAGTATCAACGTTAACGGAACGAACGTTTGAGCTAAAGAATTAAGGCATTAAAATAACACTATAACATTGTAAATTCTGTTAAAAATTATTTTGTTTGTCAACAAATTTCTTATTTTAAATTAAATTGTTCATTAAAAATTTTTTATACAAAAATTTACACCAAAAATCCGATTTTCCATCAAAAATACAAATTTTCACCTAAAATTCAAATTTAAAAAAATTTTTTCACTAATAATTAGATCCGACTTTTTACTAAAAATCTGATTTTTCACTAGAAATCTAATTTTTTATTTAAAATCCGATTTTTCACTAAAAATTAAAGAAATCGATCAATAAAAACAAGTAAAAGGTTTAGTCGGCTAAGCCCGACAATATGATATCCTGCAGCGTTTGAGCCTCAAAATGATTTTCGAGTTTTTCGGAAATGGCCTTATATGATACCAATAGCCAATTATGCATCGATCTTTATGAATCCTTGGTAATGAGATTTCTGCTTACATAAAACTTATGTGTCAGATTTTGATGATGTCATTTATTTGGTATCTAAGCGAGTTAAAGTGATTTTCGGGTCTTTTATGGGATGAAATTTAATATTCTAATTCACTCTTGTATAAAACTTATTTGTAACAAATTTTATTGAAATAATGATGTAAATAAGGGGGAAGATGTGCAATAGGCAGAACAGCGAATCCTCCCAGAAATAAAATCTTTTTTATTTTTTCAACGGTTTCTTACTCTCCTTCTCTGTCAGTGTTGCCGTTGTTATAAAATAAATCACATATATTTAAATATATATATGACGGAAGGAGATAGACCCGGCGAACTTCGCCTCGCCCCAATTTTAAGCCTTCGGACAAACTTTAGAGTAATAATACAACACAAATATTTAAATATTCAATGTTATTTATGTATTTGAATGGAATCAGTAGAGAGCGATTTGACGAACAATGTTTTTCGATTTGTTTCAATCAATTTTCGATTTTTCTAATTTTCCGACTTTTGCAGAGAGATTTTCCAATTTTCCGCAATTTTCCATGATTTACACTAAGAACTTTCTATTGTTTCATTTGGAAAGCCATTAAGGAATAATTTCACACAAAATTTCATATAAAAACTCGATCTTCGATTTTTTCAATTTTCCGACTTTTCCGGAGGGATTTTCCAAAATTTTCTTCCGTAAAAACCTTCTCCTCGAAAATACGAACAACTGACAAAAAATTTTACAGCCCAGCTGTTCTCATTTTATGAATTACTATACATTTTTTAAACCTTTTCTATATATATAGATTTTATTTTAAAAAAGAAGTACATAATATAGGTATTAAACTTCAGGTTCACCATCTCGTAAATCGGAAGAATTGGTACTAACATAACTTTAGAATTAACAATTATTCAACATGTCGGATTAAATTCTTGCTAATAGATTATATTAATATTAACATATTAATGGCCAAGATAATATCCAGGGGAGATATTTTTGCAAAATCTTTGTTTTACTATTGTTTATACTTGATGTATAAAACTGAACAATTCTTGATAATATATATTAGGCTTTCTGTGTGTATTTAATTGGGAGCAATATTATCAGATTTTTCAGGACGATTTTTTTACAAAAATAAGTCAAATTCGAAACAATTATTGAGATCAACGAAACCTTAAGAAATTGCCAAACGACATGTTTTGCTTTTTTCCTGAAAAAATGAAAATTCACAATCAACTTTCTGATATTTATCAAATTTTTTATTACTTTTAAATAACTTTTTGGCACTTATTTACATAAAAAGGAAAAAATCTGCAACTCTTTAAACTTTAAAAAAACCAGCAGATAATTCCGCTGTACCCAATCAGGTACAGAAATTCATGTAGCATGCTATCTTGACGTTTGGTTTTTGTTAAACTCATAACCGAAAATATGCATTCTACACTTGCGTTACTTGTAGGGATAGTTAGCATATGAAGAACTGATTGTGCAAGTTCTTTATAATGACATGTAAATGTAGCATAAAATTATATACTTTTTCAAAATTCTATTTTTATTAACTAAACGAAAGATATATTTATTCCATAATTTCTCGAAAAAAATCCCCAAAATATTTTAGATATCACTAACAAATTCCCCAATCAAGAAACCAAAATTTTCATCCTTTTCTGCAATTTTAAAAAATTTGGGATTAGAACCCCAAATGTGGCATGCCTGCTCCACCACAACATAAAAAAGAACATTTTTTCTAAAAATATCCGTCAAAAATATAGAACTGATTCGGCACAGCCGAATATTTAAATCTTACTCGCTTTATTTAATAATGTTCTAATTACTTTAGTCGTTGCGTGAATTAATTTCTATGTTGGATGAAATTAAAAATCGAACTCTTATATCTAATTGCATTGCATGCATTCAACTATATATGAAAATGTTTCCTGAAAATGTTACACTCTACTCAACATTATGGTCAAATTTAAGGACACAACTGGAAACAAATTTAAAATGTGGCATCATACAAGATACCAAAATTGATATATTAATACAATTAATTGATGACTTTAAATCAACTAACTCCAATTTTTACCATGAACTGATTTTAGTTAATACTATTCAACATCTTCTTAAGTCTGAACAAAGAAAATATAGGAAATGTGGTTACTATCTGTTGAAGAAAATGTTACAATATTTAATGGAATATTGGATGTCCAATGATCTCAATCAACAAATTGAACGATCATGGATAATATATATAACAATAATGGAAAATCTTGAAGAGGAACAATCTCATTTAATACTACCATCATTGGAAAATCTTAAAGAATTAATTGAAAATAAACATTTGCAATCATTTTGGTTGGACATATTATACATGAGAATATTAACTCATAACAATAATTTGGTTTTACGTTGGTCCATTGAGTTTATTTTAAAAACGTTTTCATGCTCCGACTTATGTGCAGATACATTGAAACATTTGCTGCAAGCAACTAACTCCAATTTACTATACAACTATGAAGGTTATTTTCTCAATGAAGAATTGTTTAATAAGTTTTTAAAGAATGATTTAAAAAATGTACTTACATTATTACCCGAAGTTGAGAACTGGAAATCGGTGCCTTTGTATATGTGGCTTGAAAATTTGTATAAATCACCATTACCAAAGTCGTTAACATACGAGGAAATCTTAAAGATATCTGCTTGTGTTAGAAAATTACAAAACTCTTTTATAAGAGGAAAAGCTATAGAAATGTGCAATAAACTTTTCAATGATTTTATAAGTAAAATGTCTATGGAAGAATATGTTACATATATAGAAACTCTTTACAATGCCAGCGATGATTACATACAATATGAAACATTTTTCAACAAAAAATCTTCACTAATTAATTCAATTTCAAATGGTGTCATTTTCAAACAACGTTTCTATGATATTTTCACTAATAATAATAACCAATATACAAATAGAGAATTGTTATCATTTCTAAATGATGTACCAATTTCAAAACATGGTTGGCTAAAATTTGCACCATTTAAATTTAAACTTACAGAATGTGATCGTCAAATTTTATGTAATTTATATAAAATGGATTTGAAATATCCTGTGATTTATGATTTACATAATTTAATGAAAATATTTGAAAATTATTTGCTTGGCTCGCCACCACACGATAAACATGAATTGAGAGAATGTCATCAGGCGGCAATTTCATGTTATATATATGATAAACCTGAATTAAATATCGACAATGAAGATGCATTACGTTGTATATTAAACTTAGGAATAAATTGGCATGCTGTACGGACATTTGCTGAAAAATTATTAAATTGCAATAATAAGATTAACTTATGGTTTATTGACGAACTTTTAAACTATGTCGATAAAGAAGTGTAAGTATTGGTACTGAATGCAATATATATATATATATAAGATTTACACTGTTACAGATATGAACTGGTTTTAAATTATCTTGGAAGAGTTTATGGTAAGGATGAACTTCATAAGTATGCCGTAAAAATGTTTGAAACTGGAAAGGATAAATTAAATTCATTTATATATAACGACATATTTCGTAATAATTTGCTCCAAGAATGTACAAATGCTTTATTGCAAAGAGTATCAAGCAAAGGAGAAGCAAGGTAAATTAACAACTGAATATATTCTCTATACATATTTATTATTTAATAAAAACACTTTAATTCCCATTTCACTTGAATTTAGGATTGAAGAAGTTTTTTGCTATAAACGTTTTCCGATTATTTTACTAACTAGGGTAAACAACTATTGTGTTTGCCGGAACCAAATAAAGCTTTTTGGTAACAAAAATTATGCTATAGATTTATTACAACACCACATAGAATTGACTAAGAAAAAGCCGAGATATTTTGAAAATTCCAACGAACATCGTATCAAATTGAGAATCGCATATTGTGTATATATGTGCCATACAAATTTTGGTACTTCAGCTATGTATGATATATGGGACAAAATTTGGAACATCATATTAAATGAAAATAATCAATTGAATATTATATACATATATGAATATATTCTTGGAACATTTGAAAGTAGAGAAACGTTTATTATAAACAAATTAAAAGAGGTAAGTAAAAGAAGTACTAAACAACAATAAAAACCTTATCAAACGAATATCTGTGATGTTTAAATGAATGATTAAATTAGCTTTTAAAATGTTTCAATTTTATTTCAGGCACAAAATTTAACCGCTAGCCAACAGACATCTATTATATCAGTATTATATGCATATTGTTTAAAGAGAGTTATGTCAGCTGAAATAAAAAATACTGTCGTCACAAATTTGTTGGCGCTTGCAATGGGTGCTAACTTCCAAACTCGCCTGCTTGCACAGATTTCATTATATAAACTTTTGAAACAGGATGGCTTCAGAGAGTATGTCAATAAATATTTAATAATATTCTGTTCTTACCCATTCCAGTTGGCCACGCCTTCAAGACAACATTGACATCGACAAGACCCAAAGTAAATTCTTGACGACATGTTGAATACAGCCCATACAAATCGTCGACGACTTTTTCAAACAAATGTCCGCTAAATCGTTCACGAAGTTGTGCAAATTGTTGTTGAAGATTACATGAGTGGCAATTAGTGTTCTTTACGAAAAAATCCTTGGAACTCCGCAAATTCTTCGGTCAAATAATCCCGGGAAATCATATATATATATATATATTGCAAAAAGATAAATAGGTAGTTAAATTTGACATCTGAAAGGTATTGTAAGAGGAATCTTCATAAAATGTCTTTAGATGCTAAACAACAATTTACATTTTTAAAGCATCAGATAAAACGTGAACCTAATAGTGTTCGGACTGTATATGGATTTTCTATTAAATAATTTACAAAAACTTCGCTAATAAAACTATGCAATTTCGAACCTTAAACTTAGGTTTTCATTAGCTATGGACTAATATTCTAGCATAAAAATAGAAGAGACATAGGGCTGGTAGTGTTTACTTAAATGCAAACTTATTTAAGAAACATTTAATCTTCACTATTCCCATCAAGTACCACCTGTTATTACACTACTGTCAAATTTTGAGCAAGTGTCGTAAACTTTGAGAAAAATTAGGTCCTTAAAATAGGCATTTGTTTGGTCAATAATTTCATCGTTGGAGCTGAATCTCTTTCCACCGAGCCATTTCTTTAGGTTTGGAAATAGGAAGTAGTCACTAGGGGCTAAATCCGGAGAATATGGCGGATGAGGTACCAAATCGTAGCCCAATTCATAGAGTTTTGCCATTGAGACTGCACACGTGTGAACCCGTGCATTATCTTGATGCAAAAGAACTTTTTTTCTTGGCCATATGGGGTCGTTTTCTTTTTAAATCCTCATTAAATCGGTCTGATAAATTGGCATAACATTCGCCGTTTATTGTTTTTCCCTTTTGAAGGTAATCGATGTGGATCATCCCGCATACATTCCAAAAAACTGTTGCCATCACCTTATTGGGCGACAAACTTACCTTGGCCTTCTTCGGAGCAGATTCACCCGAAGAAACCCATTGTTTAGACTGCTGCTTGGTCTCCGGAGTACAGTAATGGATCCATGTTTCATCCACAGTTACAAAACGCTGCAAAAACTCATTCGGATTGCGGTTAAACAACTCCAAACAATCTTTTGAAGTTGTCAGACGTTTACGTTTATGGTCAATTGAGAGCAAACGCGGCACCCATCTTGCAGACAACTTTCTTAATCCCAGCTGATCATTTAAAATCGAAACCACACTGCCATATGAAATGTCTATGGCATCAACAATCTCACGCTCTTTTACATTTTAATGTAGCATTATCAATAAATAAACTGTTTTTCGTTTTTTGGTTGTTTGGCCGTTTAGCATTTCAGGTGAAGGAATATTTGTTAGCTGTTTCAACTTTCGCAGTGAATATTAGACATGTAAAGCATAAAAGCTTATAAGGGCATACAAAAAGTATAGGAAATGATAAAAACTTTAAAACTTAAGCATTTTGACATTGTATCCGTTTTCAAAATTTCAGTAAATTTTTTGCATACGGAAATAAAAATGTGGCAAAAATGGCATAGGGGTATATATCCGTATATTTTGCTCGATTATGAATAGAAGTGAATGTTTTCTGCTTATTCTGAAGTTTTGGTGAAAATCTATTAAGTTAATTCTTTTAGTGCAAATGATAAAATGATAAATGATTTATTTTGTTACAAATGGCCACAATGTGACAGTGAAAAACTATATTTAAATGACCTGGTGTAGGTCGTAGGTCTAATTAAGTATTTCCATTTTTAGAATTTCCAATACACACAGTCAGCATCTAAAGTTATCCACAAAAACATTTTTTTTTTAATTCTTAAAAATTAACAAAAAATTTTCTGTTCCTTCTAAAGTATATATGTACATACAGATTACAAAAGCTATGTGAATTAAAGCAATCTCTACGTGAGAAATTAATTCCTTTCTTTACAAAAAGTGGGTGAAACAAACAGGATTTGATAAAGCTTAAAGTTCCTTTCGGAGAACGTAATATCTTTCTGCCAAATATGTGCATCGGTACAGTAGTTTCCACGGGATGTTGTTACAAATATGTATTATGGAAAATAAATCCCAAAACTTTATGTGAGTGGAAAAAGGTGCGAGACATTTAATGAAAAAGAACGTATCAGCATTAGTTACTTCCATACTATACATATATGAACCGAATCAGTGGTTGAGTCAAAAAATTGGAAAATTTAAGTATATTAAGTATATCTTGCTAATATCTTTTCTTTTCTCTGAATTGATCCACAATGGACCAAAATTGGTCTCTGGGTGGAGATGTGATACAAAGGAATGTATCACGTCAACCTTCTCTATCTATATATCTATCTATCTATCTATAGATCTATCTAGCTATTTGTCTATCTATCTATTTATCTATCTATCTACATATCTATCTATCTAGCCATAGTTCATTCCGAACTTTATTTGTGCCAAATTTTAAGAATAACGATTCAGTGGTGGTTAATAAAAAAAAGTTATGACAAATAATTTATTAAAAAAAGTGGGTGTAAAAGGGGGCGTGGCACACAATACATAGGGCTTATAGGACTTAGTTCCTTCTGAACTATATGTGTTCCAAATTTCATGTGAATCCATTTGGTGGATGAGAAAAATTAAGTCAAAGTTAGAAAAGTAGGCGTAAAAAGGTGCGTGGTATCCAACAAATTTAGAACTTACATGTGCCAAATTTCATGTGAAGCAATTTAGTGGTTCAATAAAAAATGAGCAAAATTAGTTAAAGTAATTTGTTAAAAAAAAGTTGGCGTAAAAAGGGGCGTGTCGTCGAAAAAATAGGTCTTATAAGCCTATGTTATTAACAAAACATTTTTTGTTCCTTCTAAAGTATATATGTACATACAGATTACAAAAGCTATGTGAATTAAAGCAATCTCTGAAATTAAGCAAAATATCATTTTTACAAAAAATGGCCCTAAAAAGTGGCGTGGCGTCCAATCAGGATTATATATAGTCTAAAGTTCCTTCCGGGAAACGTTATACACCCCGACTACAGTTTATAGTTTATTTCCGAAGATTTATACCCTGCTCTCGTCAAACATTGGCCACTTTCCAGTAACTGAAGAATGAAGAATGTCCAAGACGTGCATGTTTTCTGGTTTATTGAGCAATGCGTTCCTCCGTCTCTGATAACGGATTTATTTGTCGAATAATGAATTTGTCGAAACCATCTTGTTCGTTAATTGTACTTTGGAAAGGATTTATTAGGTTGACCGTCGTTGTTTTTGGCGTTATTCGAGGTAAGTAGTCGGCATTGATGTTCTTCGAGATCTTGTGGACAATGTCAAAGTCGAAGTTGGAAAGAAAGTCAGCATAATCCGCCATACGTGATATTACGTTGAGTCATGGTATGGCTCCTATAGGCAATTGGAAGTTCCTGATTATTAGGCAAGTGATGAGATAAAACAGCCCCTAGGTCTGTTCTGCTAGAACGGACTCTCGGCCGCATCACATATAAAATTCTCCATCTACTACGTACAATTTCAATCTACGATTCATTCGACCAAAAGACACATTCACCACAGTCCCTATGTACTTTATGTACTTTATTTGCTCTATGAGCATTCTGTCTAGAAATGCCCCAAATGATGTTGCAGTCTGTTTCATTGCGAAAAGTAAACGTTGCGAGCGATTTACCCACATTTTGTCTTGTTTGTCGAAATTTAAAATTTCTAGGTATATATTCCTTTTGTCATCAAAGTGATTTGGGACAACATTCTTTACTCCTCGTAGTTGCGGTTGCCTCGGGCTGACTAAAATTATCAGAGCTGTATTGCCAATAACTCCTTTCATATATATAACAAAAGTGGAAGAGTATCGTTTGTGATCGCAAATCTCTTCTTGGGTTTTAATGGTTATATCTAAAATATATAAATATTTTAGTAAAATTCGGCTCAAATAAATGTTTAAAATTATCTATAACTTTAAATAATTTGCATTTTCATATAAAGTTGAATAGCATCAAGATTTTATAAATCTATATCCCTATCACGTAAAATTGATGTGTTTTTTTTTTTTTTTTTTTTTTTTTTTTTTGTGTATTAATCACGACTAAACGGTTGAAATGATTTTCACGAAATTTAACACACAGTTGTTACCATTGCCAGAGGCGGTTATAGGCTTTGTTTGATCTCGATTACAATTCACACCCACATTTTACGACTACTTTTAAAAAAATCTATTTTTTCAATTTTACACGTTATTAATGAAGCTTTTTACATGAAATTTGACGTACAAATAGCGTTTGCACTGTAGAATGTTGTGGATTATGTTGGATTTTGATCGGATGTCACGCCCATATTTTACGCTCAGTTTTTAAAAACTCGCAAACGGATGAACCAAATAACTTAAAATCGAACAGGGAGTTTGATACGCTCATATAAAGAAAATTTTTATTGTGGCATATCTAGGGAAGAGCCCTCAAATTTCGCGTATCGGTAAAAGATAGTAAATAACAAATTTAATACTTTGGAATTTTTAAAAGTACGCACATATTTAAGGAAGATTAATCACTTCGGTGCAGAACAAATATTTTATAAATGTAAGACCATATTAAATTAAAAAAGGTTATGGTGGAAAATTTATGAACCGATTTGACTTATTAAAAAAACGAAATTCGAAAAAAAATATTTGTGATAGATTTACGCAAGAATGTAAGTAGTTGTTAGCAAATTAACAACAAATTTAACCTTAACAGTATAACAGTTAAGAATATAGGTTATCATTTGGTCCTGCTTGACTTTAACTTTTTTACTTGCTTTCATTACTTTTTTCGTATTTTTTTTTATAAAAAATGTCACCAAATTATCTGTATAAAGATCTTTACGCGCAATAAAAGTTGGTTGGTTTTACCAAAAACTTGTTTAGAAATAAAAGTTGGTCGACAATAACTCCAAGATAAATTGTAATAGGACAAAAACATGAAATTGTTACCCATCCTGTCCTCAATAATGTATAAATATAATAGATTTAAGACACTGTCGCTCACATAGTCGTCAATGGGACTTGACACAGGACAATATACATGACAATTTAAGTAACTAAATTGTCTTCAATAATATTCGACAAATTATAAAATTTCCTGCAGAAAACGTCGATTGCAAAAACGTCTATAACCATTTGGCCAACTGGGCATGGTAGAAAAACATATTAATGTATTCCTTGAATTATATTTGCCTATATATACCTACAATTTATTTTTCATATTATTTATTTATATGTAATATAATAAGCCTTTAAGGCCAAAATGTATTAACAGAATAAAATTTAATAATATCTGTTTCAGAATAGTGGGTCGTCAACAAATAATTGATTCAATTGAATTTGCTGCCGGAGAAAAATTGCAGGAATATTTAAATGATATTCGTTTTCACATACATAATATTCAATATAGTTGTGCATTTCAAAACATTGTATATATGACAAATGCTCCTTTTGATGAATACGATCCTCATGTGATTTCTGATAAATTTGAGGAAAGTGAACATTACCGTGAAGCGTTTCTGAAAAAACTTCAACCTTTAATAAATGAAAATACTGTATCACATAGTATGATAAACGATAAAATTCAAAAAAAAATTAATCCTGCTAATGATCTAACCGAACCACAAAATTTAATTATTTATCCTATTGAAGAAAAATTTGCCGAGGTAATATATATTTGTTTATTTATTTTTTATGTAAATTCCTTTTCTTTTAAGATGTTTGTGATTGCAAGTCTTATAGATAAATTACCCAATTTAGGCGGTATTGCACGAACATGTGAAGTATTTGGCATACAAAATCTTATTATGGATTCTAAAATGCATTCACAAAAAAGCGATTTCAAAAACTTAAGGTAAATCATTCTTATTAAATGGAAATAAATTCTATAAAATTTTAATTATTTTTTTTAGCATGACAGCCGAAAAATCTTTAAACATAGTTGAAGTTAAGCCAAAAGATTTAAAAGAATTTTTAATGAACAAAAAATTGGAAGGATTTTCTATAGTTGGAGCTGAACAAACCAATAATAGTCAAAATTTCAGTGATTTTAAATTTCCTCAGAAATGTGTTCTATTATTGGGGTAAATATAAAGATTTACAAAATTACTTTATTCTTATATTTTTATTTAGATAATGATTTAAAGTTTTGCTGCATAATTTTTTAATTTTATTTTCAGTCACGAAAAAGATGGTATACCAGCACCATTGCTTGGTCTGTTAGATTACGCGGTTGAAATACCGCAATTTGGACAAGTACGTTCCTTAAATGTACATGTAACAGGTGCATTATTTATGTGGGAATATTGTAAACAACATTTAGTAAAGAAACAACAACTTACACTCAGGTCTCGTGTTTAAGTTAGATTTGTTGTTGGCAACAACTGATATTATTCAAATATAAATTTTTTAACAACGTTATACTCTATTATTCTTGCAACTTTTTTGGAAGTATTTGACATTTATTGTAACGAATAAACCATTAACGGCGACTTAAATAATGTTTGCCACCAAACTAATTGTTTTAATTGTCATTCTCTACATTATCTTCGACAACAGCAATATGTGCATTATTGTATTTATACGAAACTTTCCTTCTTCGAGGTAACAAATAAACAGAGATCTATATCTCTAATAAAATTTAATTTGGTTTATTTTATTTTATATATTTTGGATTGATGCCTCAACATTTGTTCCAAGCAAACCGGATTTGGAATCATTGGATATTGAGGCATTACAAAGCTCCAGAAAATAACACAGTCCACCGTCGACAACATAAATATATTTATTTGATTTATTTCTACCATATCTGCTTATTGTGATTATTTTAATTCAAAATATTTGTTAAAAATAAATTATTTTTATATTTAATTTATATTTTTTAAGAAAATAATAGTTTCAAATCATTTTTTACTCTTTATAATACAATTTTCTGTTACTTGATATCAATTTCGATTTGTTAGCAAGTCAGATTGGAAAAAATTTCAACAAAAGTATTCGAATGTACATTTATAAAATTTAAATCAAATTCCAAAGTTTTCAACTAATTTGAAGATAAATTTTATTTCTTTAGCTTGAATACAATTACTCTTTATTTTATTTCCTATTTTAGAGTGTGTGCCAAACGGTAGTAAAGTTCTGTGTAAAATTAATATTTTCCTGTGGTTAAACATTTTACAATTTCGGTGTGCCAAATGAAAATTTTTTGGTATAACAAAATTTGACAAAGCCATCAACAACTTTAGTAAATATTTTATTTTTTTTAATTACTTATATAATAGTCTTCATAAAAAAAAAAAAAAAAAAAAAAAATAAATTAAACTTTAAAATTCCCGAAGAATACTGAAATATTTTACAAGTTTTTATTTTATTATTAACTTTTTGTTGTCAAAACCATAGATTAAAACTAGAAGTTTATGTGAGAGGTACTTCGAACTAAATTTTTAAAAAGATTACTCATTTTTTTTTCAAAACACAAAAACAAAACATATGTGACTACATGTATTTTGTTGTTGCATGAATTAGGTTTTTGACAATTGAATCAGGTTTTTGTCGCTCACATAAATATCATAAATTATTAATATATGATCAAAACTTTCAAATCGTTGGTCAACATTTTTCTTTCCTACAAATGGCGTGTGCCAAACGGTTCTGCGGAAATTTTAAATTTTCCTATGGTGAAGAAATTTTAAACTTTTGCTGTGCTAAATGAAAACTTTTTCCCATGTTAAATTTTGACATACTTTTTTAATAAAACTTCACAAATTTTTAGAAAATGTAAAATATTTTTAATAATTATTTGTTTTTATAAAGAAAAAACAACACTTTTATAACATAAACATTAAATTGCGGCAACGATTTTAAAATATATTATTTTATTATTTATTGTCAAAATAATGAAATTTTATTCACCTCACAATTGTCAAAAATTTGCATTCCTACATATTTTGGTATCGTTTGGCACACACTCTTAAAAATGAAATAAAATGTGTTTTGAAACATTTAATTTTGTTATTCATAGAAAATTTTGGAATATTTTTATTCAACATAAATTTGTTTGAATTATTTTAAATTTGTTTGGAAAAAGAAAAAAATAAGTAAAAGGGGTTTTCATATTAATTTTATAAATTTATGAGCTGTAATAAATTTTTAAAATTTTGTTTGAATATTTATTTATACAAATTATATTTCTTTACACTATAATTTCAAAGTGTAATCACTTTGTAAACTTTTATTTTTGAATAAACAAATTTAAAAAGTAATCAAACAATTTTGTTTTTTATTTTCTAATTTTTCAAAAGAAAATAAACAAAAAAATAGTAGTTTAAAGTTTTGAAAAAATTTTCAATTGGCAGAATTCTTAAAGCAAATAAAAAAAAAAAAAAAAAAAATACATCATAAATTAACAAGGGTCGTTAATGTAATACGTGAGTAAATCGTATAAACTTTCGAATTGCATTAATTTATCAGCTTATTGACCCTTAATATTTTCTTAATACTTCAATTATTTAATACTTTTATAAAAGTTTATTTCGCATTATTTACTCGACGTCATTAGATTCTTCTGTCATTGGAGAAACCACAAGGGACATTATTTGCTGAAAAAAACTTCTGAGACAATCGTACCTTTATTCTTTTTAACTTAAATAATTGTAAAAATATATGAATTTTTTTATTTAAACCTTTTGTGAATGAATAATTTTATTTCTTTGGATTTTTTTTTAATAAAAATATCAAAATAGTTATTTGAAATTTTTCTATTTGAATATATTATTTTCAAATAAAATTTCTAAAAACTTGTTGAACTTTTTTGTATTTAAATAAAATACATATCAACAGTTCTATAAGAAAACGCCCGAAAAAGAGCATTTTTTACCTGGTGTCTTTCAATTTCCATAAAAATTTGTATATTAAATCATTTATCAATTTCAGTTTTTAATTGCAAATATTCGCGATTTTATTTCGCTTTTTCACTTCCTCGAGAACCCAAAAAATTCAAAAGTATGTAGCTTTAAATGGCAATGTCTCTGGGAAGGATTTGTGAATTTTAATGACGTAAACGACGTTTGCTTATATCGGCTTTAATACACACATTTAAAAAATATGAAATTTTTTTCATAAATGCACTTTAATGCAATTGAATATTTTAAATGCATTCTTCGCTAAATATGCTTTATTTATTTATTTTATTTTTATTTAAATTTTTAGATTTTTTAATATATTTGGAAGGTATGGAATATTTACATTAAAATAAAAATCTTATATTTTTGGGACGAACACATTTACTATGTACAGTTTCGCTTTTTCATTTTATACTCTTCACCACAGTTGTAAAGGGTATACATTTGTCAATCCGTTTGTAATTTCTACAATATTTATCTAAGACCCCAAAAAGTATATATTTTCTAGATCCTTATTGATATGGATGTCGATACAACGATGTCCGTCAGTCTGTTGAAATTAGTTTTTAGAAGCTCAGTTATCGGATATAAATGTGGTGAAGAATGACCCTTCCTAAATCCAAATTGATTACATGGAATCTGTTCAGACCTAACGCTTAACTCCATCTTCGATCTTACTTTGCCGCCATTCGATAACATTCTGTTTATATTAACAGCAGTTAACATATCTGTAGAAATTATTAACACAGCTGTAAACATATAACATAGAATGAAAATCTTTCACCACTATTCGTAAGTATGGCAACACTAAATGTTTACGCTGCTAACATTAATATCGAAAGCTCTAGATTTGTCTAGTTTGTCCGTTAAGAACATTGTAAAAATATAACTTTCGAGAAACATATAGATGGTAGTGCAGTGTATATAAATTGACCGTGAGAACACCATTGAGCTTACAAATTACAACAACAAGCAGCACGGATTAATCCACAAGCTGGGTGAAGGATTTAACGAAGCCCAGCTTGTACTGTTGTATAACCCACAACGTAAGAAAGGACTGTCTCCCAAACTACAAACACATCGGAAGGGATCATACAAGGTGATTAAAAAATTAAACGACGTAGTGTACAGAATATGGAAAGAAAAGAGGCCGAGATTTAAAATGAAGGGCTAGCTGCCTATGGGAGAAGTGAATCTGTGCCTATTCGGGACAAACAGGCTTAAGCGGGTGGCAGTGTTAGGAAATTGTACCTGAATTCAAATATAACGGTTTTAACGGCTGTTCAAATTTAAATAACGCTTTTCAATACTTCTCGACCATTCTGTCTATGTTAACAGCAGTTAACATATCTGTAGAAATTATTAACACAGCTGTAAACATACAACATAGAATGAAAAGCTTTCACTACTATTTGTAAGTATGGCAACACTAAACGTTTACGCTGCTAACATTAGTATCGAAATATCTAAATTTCTCTAGTTTGTCCGTTAAGAACATTGTAGAAATAGAGCTTTCGAAAAATATCTAGATTATAGTGCAGTATATATTAATTGGCAGTGAGAACACCTTTGGTTGAGTTTAATTGGAAGCATCGTTAAGTAAAGACAAATTAACCGCCTTGGATGTATTCTTGCACATTATTAAAGTAACTATTTAAGTTGTTGTTGTTGTACATTTTAAATAAAATAAAGAGTCGCTACAACTTTTAAACTAGTAAACTGATTATATTTGCAATCAAAGTACCGGTTTGTTTAAGAGGAATTAAACCACAGTTTTTAAAAGGCAAAAACGTAAAAATATTCTTTAACCTTCTCTGCCAAACTTTGAAAAGTTTCCCAATATCGTCAGGAATAAAAAATTTTCTGCTTCCAAGCTCAACTAATATCGTATAATCATTTAACACACGATTGACATCACCAGTAAAGTGATCAGTGCCAATCTCCGAATTATCCATGAAAATAGTTCCCTTTTCAGATCCCTTCGACAATCTTTCCAAACAGTTCCCTTATATGAGGTAAAATATCGGGTTTGTAAGTAAATAAGATCAAAGTTGGGAAAAGTAATATCCAGTCGAAAAACAATTACTTGGAATACATTGGGGCATACAACTTTTCCAGCCTTACTCATATCACAGAAAATTTATTGTTGTAGCTGATCACTAACAATCATTATTTTTATCATTATTTTCACAGAAAAACCCAAACTCAAAGCTAACCGCAATACTTTTGGAATTAGCTGATTACGATTTTCCAATAATATATAAAAAAGGAAAAAAAAACAATACTAACACAGATGCACTATTAAGAATACTAGATAGTCTCAGATATATTAAAACAATTGACGAAGCCATAAAGAAAACGCTGGTTATAACAAGTAATACGAAGAAAAATACAGTATAAGGAAAAAGAAAATGAAAATAGAAGTGGTAATACAGATCCTAATGAGTCTTCGCAACTCAAAATATGGGGGTGTACATCCATAAAAGATATAAAACTTGCAAGAAAGTTAAAGTTTATATTAAAAAAGTCGAATAAAGAATTCATAGTAGCTGTCAGATGTAGCGATAATTCCTACTATTTAGATAATATGTTGGAGAAAATACCTTCTGTTTTAATTGTGTAAAGTTCGCACTAGAAAAAAGTGACGAAATATTTAAGAAAATAAAAATAGAAAGGTTAAAAGAAATCATATATAAAAGTAAAGAAAAAGACACCAGAATTCTACAGTATTACAATCGTCACAGAAAATAAAAATAAAAAAAAATGAATTAATAAAATTGTATAACAATACGTCATGAGGAGGACATTTCAGAATTAGAAAAAACATTAATAAAATTAAAACAAAAAATATATGGAAAAATATATTTAAAATGGTGAAGAAGTATGTATCAACGTGTGATCTATGTAAAAGAAACAAACAAGTAAGACCACACCAGGTAACCATTATGTGTTATAGACACACCAGAAAATAGCTTCACTACCGTAGTTATCGATATAGTCGGACCTCTACTACCATCTGAAAATTATCGATACATATTAACAATGCAATGTAAATTAACAAAATATATAATAAGAGACCCAATAGAAACAAAAGAAACTAAATCAATAGCAAAATGCCAAACCGCAAACTTAACGATGGTAATTTGAGTGATTGGATACCTTATTACAAATTATTCACCATTTGAATTAATTTTTGGTAAATTACCTACAATACCAGGGTAACAAATTATGAATGATAACAAAGTATATAATTTATAAAATTACGCAAATGAATTAAAGTTGAGATTAAAAATTTCATTAGAAAATGTCAGAAATCTTATTGAAGCAACAAAGAAAAATAGAAGTTTAGAATTTTACAAAAATATAATTTATATATATTAGTTTAGGAGATTTAATTATAGTAAAACTAGAAAATAAAAAGAAAAGCGAATCACCTTACAATGGTCCATATGAAATCACAAACACAGATTATTTGAATGTGACAATAAAAATAGATAATAAAATAAAAACTATACACAAAAATTTATTAGAGAAATGTAATAAGAAATAATATTGTTACGTTTTTACCTTTTAAAAACGGTGGTTTATTTCCTTTAAATAATCCGTATACTTTGATTGCAAATAAAAGCAGTTTAGTTTGAAAATTGTAACGACTCTTTATTTTATTTAAAAATGTACAACAATAACAGTACAAGCTGGCCTTTGTTAAATCCTTCAGAATTCGGTGCTCGATCGTATCTGGCTTTCATTTTATCGCTGGTCATTGTTATTAATTCGTGAAGTTTGTTCAGGTCATCTTGCTCTTGGAAAGTGTTTTCCTTATTTGTTGATGAGGGCTTAATACCGAATTCTAAATCACCAGGCAACTTGAGTTCTGTCCTGAAGACAATTTTTGCAGGTGTTCGAGAGGTTGAGTCATGAATAGCTGATCTGACCACTAGAACGTAACGATTTCCGGCATCACTGACGGGGAAAGGGCCTGCTATATCCATTGTAATCCGCTCGAATGGCGCGCCTGAGTTATACTGCTGAAGTTGTCCACGACTTCTTCTTACTGGGCCCTTTGCTGCTATGCCTACCCAATAAAAACGTTGTTTTAACTTTTCTAAGGTTTTTGTCACACCAAGATGACCACCACTGAGACCGTCATGGAACTCTTTCATTACTTCGTTTATTTTAGAGGATGGTACTACAATTAGATTTGTCACTGTTTTACCGTCAGCACTTTCCCATATGCGGTATACTATTCCATAGGGCCCAATATGATTTCATCAGTGGACTTTCGGCGGATATTGCTGATATTATTTTTGCCAGTATGGGGTCATTTCTTTGCGCTACAGACCAATCTTCACTGAACTCTATATGCATTAGTCGAACATCGACGACACATTCCTTTTCCTCGGCCTTTGTACAATGCTTACATTCTACGTTGCAGGGCCGTCTTGACAGCGCGTCCGCAATGCCGTGTTTCAAACCCTTCCGGTGTTCGATGCTAAAATCATAGCTCTGAAACCGCTCTATCCAACGAGCCAGCTGTCTTTCAGGTTGTTTAAATTGCAGCAACCACCTGAGGGCAGAATGATCGGTTCTCAGTCGGAAGTGTTGACCATACAGATATTTGTGGTAATGCTTCACACACTCTAATACTGCCAAAAGATTTCGTCGCGTTACGCAGTTCGGCTGAAGTATCCAATGATCCTTTCAGTGCCATCGACCACTTGTTAAAGTACACCGCCTATCCCGTATCCGCATCGCTATCTACCACAAATGTTTCTCCAGGTATAATATATGACAAAATTGGTGCCGTACATAATAGATACTTGAACTTCTGAAATGCTAGTTCTTGTGCTTCACACAATTGGAATGATTGCGACTTCTTGGTCAGCTCATGTTAGCTTGCGGCTACATTGGCGAAATTCGGTGCAAATCGTTTGTAGTATGTACAAAGACCAAGATAACTACGCAATTCGTGGAGATTTCTCGGGCGTGGCCAGTCCTTTATAGCAATTATCTTATTTTCATCTGTTGATATTCCTTCTGCTGTTACCCTTTCAATGCCATCGACCACTTAACTCATCACTCGCGCTAAAGGCTTTTTTCCTTGTCTTTTTCTGAAATCCACTTTGCAAATCCAATGTTCCGTCCAGTGTATCCAGGGTGTCGTCAATTCTTGGTAGCGGGTAGCTGTCTTTCTTTGTGTCATTCAGTTTTCTATAATCGACGCAAAATCTAGTGTTGGCGTCTTTCTTCTTAACTAAAACAACAAGCGAGCTCCAAGGACTTGAAGATGGTTCGATTACACCGTTCCCATCCATTTCATTGACCAACTCCTTCACTTCACTTTGTTTTGCTAGAGGAACACTTCTGGGCGCCTATTTTATTGGCCTCGCTTCGCCAGTATTTATTTGATGCTTACAATTGCCGTTCTACCATGGCTTTGACTTTTTAAGGCGAAGACGGAGGTATGTTTCTTCAGAATCTGTTTGGCCTTATTTCTGTCTGGCGGCGCTAATCCTTCTACCCATTTCCCCACATATTCCGCTAGTAGCTCATGTTCTTTGGTGGATTTATTGACAGGTTTTGGGTTTTTCCTGCAATTGATTACTGCCTCTGCTGAAGTACATTGACCTATTTCGGAATTTGGCATAACGACTTTTTCATAGCTGGACAGGTTAAGCACCCTTACAGGAACTATTTTGTTGTTGTAGGGTTTAACGAGGGCTTTTGCTGTTACAATATCACTTGTTATTTCTGCTGGTTCTACCACCCACAAATTGTTGTCTTCACAATCTCCCTCCATTCTAAATTTTCTGACTGTGGTGGTAGCTTCTGATGCTCGACGGTAACTAGTTTTCTTACTTGAGTCCTATTTTCATATCCTACGTTAAAGGCTATCTCCACATTTCGCTAAATCATAACTTTTTGTCCCATATCCAAAGTAATGCCATTCGTTTTCTTGGTGTTTTGCAGTTTCGCTATATATGACCCGATTTTCCGCGGTTATAACATTTTATTCCGATTTTACTTTGCTTCTCACTAAACGCCTCCAAAACCTTTTTTAATTGGTCGATTATATTTTTTTCATTATCAGCAATAACTTTGACATTTCGCACCTTACATATTTGAGGCTTTGAAATTATTTTCACTGTTTCTTGCGCCAGTGCGAATGAGACGGTTTCAGCAAATGATGGTTTAGGTGTGACACAAACCGCTTGTTTTATTTCAGAATCACGAATGCCGTTAACAAATGCCTCTATCCTGATATGGTTGTTTTCCCCTGGATAAGTAAGCTGCAGCAAACGCTCGATTTCCACGAAATTCCATTCCTTTTTATGTTCACCACCGTACTTACGTTATAGGGCCTCCATTATGACATTCTAACTATTTCTGTTACACGTTGGCACGCTTTGAAGAACTACTGCTGCATTTCCTTTTAAGGCCAATATTAACTCCATAGCTTTTTCATCATCGTTCCACATGTTTCTAATAGCAACTATATGAAACTGGAACTTGAACACATTAAATGGTGTGGTGCCATCAAAACTAGGATCCTTTATTCTACTAGAGGATTCTGGAATAATTCGCACCTGTTCATCTTGGCATTGAAGATTATTCATCTTTGTTTCTAGATCATGTAGTTTTTTATCACCTTTGTTTCTAATAGCAACTATATGAAACTGGAACTTGAACACATTAAATGGTGTGGTGCCATCAAAACTAGGATCCTTTATTCTACTAGAGGATTCTGGAATAATTCGCACCTGTTCATCTTGGCATTGAAGATTATTCATCTTTGTTTCTAGATCATGTAGTTTTTTATCACCTTTGGCTATTTCATTCTCTAAATCGGACAGCTTTTTATCAATGACTTTGGCTTGTATATCTAGGCAGCTCTCTAAGTCGGTCTCAATCCATGAAGTTTCTCGTTTGTCGCTCTAGAAGTTTCTTTGGCTTCTTTAACTTCAGCAAGAAGTTTCTCGCTATTGACCCTAGAAGTTTCTTGAACATCAGCAAAAAGTTTCTCGTTATTTACTTTAGAAGTTTCTTGAAATTTCATTTCCATTAATTTATTCTCTTCTTTAACTTCAGCAAGAAGTTTCTCGTTATTTGCTTTAGAAGTTTCGTTACCTTCTTTAAATTGCTCCATCATAGCAGTAAACATTGTGGATAAATCTATGCTGCTTGTTGTTGCACGGGTAGAAATTTCCATATCTTCTTTATACTCGAATTCGTGAGCTCCGATGTCAATATCACGCCGCTTGAATTCATCTATCAGCCTCTTTTGTTATTCTGCCTTATTACCAGCTATAGGTAACTTCAACATATTCAATTCTCTCTTGAGTTGCTCCACTTTTAGCTCTTCCAATATTTGTAGGAAAAATCTCCTATATAATTCTTCATATTGCAAAACCTCAAATATTGTATGTATATTTCAATTCAAAGAGTGCGTCATTCGAAATTGTATTTTGAATACATTGATTTTCGAAAAAAATATTTTTTTCTTAATTTTATCTTTATACTTAGTTCTGACCCGATTAAACGTCCTACTAAGTATAAAGATAAAATTAAGAAAAAAATTTGATTGTATCCTCTAAAATGTAGTCTTGGACTTAATCGTTCATTTTACTGATTGTTCTGAAAAAATGAGTGAACAAGTTCGTTCTTTTTGTTCAGTTATTCATTTTTATTCTGAGCTGTTTGACTGAACGAACTGCTTTTATTAGTCCGAACTTTGTGCGTTTATTCAGTCAATGAATAGTCTGCAAGAATAAGATTACTTTTGCTATTATTGTCATTTTATGAATTTCTGTTGTTAGCAAAAAAATATAAGTGATAATTTCGAAATTACGATAAAACTTTATTACAAACTAAATTAATTTTTGATATATTTTTGTAACTAATTGTATATTTTGAATAAAAAATTTGAAGACCTAAATAGACTATTATAAAATATTAGTCATTTAAATATTAGTAAATGACTTAGGGGTAAAAAGGACAGAGTGAAAAAAGGAACAAGAATACTGAACAACTTCATATTGTTCATATAATTGAATTGTTCAATTGAATATGTTCTTTCATTAACAACCAAACTCTATTGAAAAAATGCATTTAAGTTTTCAAAATTAAGGTTTTGAAATAATGGATATTCATTTTTAACATATTTTTAACGCTTTTTTGCTTAAAGTGTACGCGGTTTCTAGCTGCTTTTGAAGCACAATCTGGTAGAATATAGCCTTATAGTTTTGGCAACACTGGTTAGGTTCCTCAATAAATTTAACAGTTGATTTCGGTTAGCTATTCTCACGTGTGGTTTCGTGCTGCTAGTTCTCATAGTTGACTTCGATTATTTGCTCCCACGAGTGATTTCGGTTGCTCGTACTCACGAGTGGCTTCATGCTGCTCATTCTCACATCTGAGATTTTGGTTGCTCGTTCTCGAGAGTGACTTTGTGCTGCTCGTTCTCAAAGTTGACTTCGGTTAGCTCTTCTCACGAGTGGCTTCGAGCTACTCGTGTTCACGAGTAGCCTCGTGCTGCTCGTTTTTACAACTGACTTCGGTTAGCTGTTCCCATATGTGACTTCCAGTCGCCTCTCTTAGTAGAATATTTACCCGAAGAAGTGCATTGTAATAGTATCTACTACCGAATCAAGCCTGTTCTAAGCCGAATAACCGAGCATTGCCTATTATAAGCTGAATAACCGAACCGATCATAATCTAAGCCGAATAACCAAACGAGCCTATTATAAGCTGAATAGTCGAATCGATCCTAATATAAGCCGAAGAACCGAAATTAGTCTTGTTAAAGAAGAAGGAAAACCGAAATAAGCCTTATTGAGGAAGAAGGAAGAACCGAAATAGTTGAAGAAGAAGCGATTGAAGACGACATTTGTAAAGCCCATAGAATCCGAATTGAAGTTATCGCAGTTATAATTTAGTAATATCTATATATTTTGTATTTCGAAATAAGAAATACTCAATAAAAAACATTTTATTTTAACCCCCAGAAAGGGTAAATCAAACGTATTATTACTTAAGGTTTGTGGATCCGTAAGTAGACCCTGGAAGCGACTAAGTTGCATCTGTTAACGATAAAACCATGTAAAAAAATACTCCTCATTTCATCCAAATTGGTCATATAAAAAAAATGTTGTTCTATTGGTTCCGAGTACCGAGTGTATTTCTTGAAAATAAATGGTGTTTTGTAGACTTGTAGAATTCTACTCCAGTTTTACTTTTTTGCATAAAAATGATATACTTTTTAACAAAAAAGATTTTTCTTCCAAAAAAAAAGAAAAGTAATTGTAAGATTTATAGAATTAAAAAAATATGTTAAAGGAACTTTTATAAAAAATTTTTTATTTTTTTATTATTTGATATTAAAATATTTGCAATTGAATCTCTATGTCGCACAGTGGGGCAGAGTCGAAAATTTTTGGAAATAAATCTATAACTTCTGATCGGCTAGTTGAATTTTCATGAAATTTGGTACAGGCGTAGCACAGGAGTGTACAATGTTAAGTTTGGAAGGGGGGCATAACAAACCCCTCAGCAGCGGAGCTAAAGGGGCTCAATGTTAGGTACCTCTGACATAAAAAATTTTTAATTGCTTGCCAAATTTTTGTTTCTCGTCTGATTTCAAATATTTTTATATATTGTTGTAGGCCCTGATAAGACCTATAAAAAACATGCTTACATGTCCTATTTATCTCTTCGAGTTATTTGTGTTTGAATTTTTAAGCACCATAATTTTGCATGTTCTTGGTCCAGTTTTTTTCATATATATCCTAGTATTTCCGACCGATTTTATTAGTACAAGATCTAAGAAGAACATATGATGATTTAAGTACAAGATCTAAGAAGATTTTTTAATTGTAATAACATATTTGTTTATAAAGATATCTTAATGAAATTTGCAAGAAATGTGGATCTTATTAATATAAATAAAAGCGCGTTAACCAAATTTCAATCAGGGGTAGGGTTTTCCTGAATTCCCAAATAAACTAATCAAAATTCCCAAAAATGGGATATTTTACATTTTTGGCTATAGAATCCACATTTTTCCGAAGTCCCGTAGATTTTAATTTAAAACTTTTAACAACAGATTGGAGATTCTTAAAATATATTCCGCTTATCGATTCGTGCTTTGGGATTTGAGAAAATATGGTCTAAAATCAAAACTTTCATATAAAATGGGTCGAATTCGGGAGGGCTTGTTTTTTATCTTAAAGTCTTCTCTGTGAAGTTACCTTTCAGAAAAGTGCAAAATTATTATATGTTGCTAAAGAAAATTTTTTTCGGCTAAAAAAACACAAAAAGTCGTCTTTTTTGCAATTTTCAAATTCAAAATCGTTTATTTTTGGACTCGGTAAAAGTATCGACTTCAAATTTTTTTTATTCAATAGATAATTTTATTCTCTAACTAGCTAAGAAAAAAACTAATAAAATCGGTCGGAAATACTAGGATATATATGAAAAAAACTGGACCAAGAACATGCAAAATTATGGTGCTTAAAAATTCAAACGCAAATAAGTCGAAAACTATAAGAGATAACAATATATAAAAATATTTGAAATCAGACGAGAAACAAAAATTTGGCAAGCGATTAAAAATTTTTTATGTCAGAGGTACACTCCTCTGCTACGCCTATACCAAATTTTCAAAGAAAATCCAACTAGCCGATCAGAAGTTACAGATTTATTTCCAAAAAATTTCGATTCTGCCCCACTGTGTGTCGGTGCACTGATGAAAAATCCTACGTGGTTTTTTACCATTCAGGAGAAAAAGAAACCGTTTTGTTGTGTAAATTCGCAACTGTTTTTAATGTTGGATGTTTGTATTTTTCGTTAAGATATTTATTAGTTTTATGTTTTGAGAAGAAAAAAATCTATCTTTTGGCGCCCACTAATAGCAAAAGGAATTAAAAAAAATTACACATAGCCTTTTTTGTGTAAGAAACTTTTCATTTTTTGTTTAATATTTTTGTTCTTCAAAAAGTGCTATGTGTAGCAAAAACAATAAGTTTTTCTCAAGGAAATTAACACATAAGATTTTGTAACTTCGAAATCCGTTGAGATAATTGAAAACGCTTTAGTGAGTAAATGTAGGATTAATAAAGATACCAAATGTGATAAAAAAAATTTAAATTATACATAGGACTCTTTGTCAACGCACCGGTGTTATTTACTCAGTGTGCCAGACAGTGTTTAAAGTGTTTTGCTAAAATCCTAAAAGTAATATGGTAGAATCTGCTTAATTAAAACTCTTTGCAGAACAAATGAAATCTTTAAAAGCTATTAAAATCAATGGGTGCAATGCTACTGTTTCCTGCAGGAAAATGACACTACTATGACAACATTAACCGATTTCGCTTCAAAATATCAATTACTTAGTGTTACTGATCTAAGAAAACTATGAAACAAAATGTACTAAATAACGTCATTATGCAAAAAATAGTTTTATTGAACTATTGGCGAAAAACTGAATAGTTTCTGGAAATTTAAGGTAGAAAGATTCTGAAATCTGTATGTCTCTATCCATTTTTAATAATTCGGTGTACAATTTAATATACTAAAGCTGTATCAAAAAAGCTGTGAACAACATAGATTTGACAATTTGCAACATTTTGCGAAACAAATCAAGATTGTACTATTTTTAGTTAAAAAAGTTACATAAAAAATTGTCTCCGCACTCTGTTAGTTTACGAGTTATGGGTACTTGAAGTTGTAACATAGGAATGCAGTTTTCACCTTCCTCAACAAAAGATCTTGAAAAGGCCTTTCGATTGATATATAAAATGTGCCAAATTATTAACCCATGGTGAGACAATATGATATTTTATTATTTTGACTTCTTTACAAAAGTACCGTTATCTCAAAACTATATCGCTATAACGCTGCTCTCGTATACATCAAATCATTTAGAGACCATTTCAGGCTTTCATATGATCTCCATATCATATCATTAGCCCATTAAATAGTAAAAATATATCACTTTAAAAATTAATATTAGGAAAATTCTTGAAAAGACCTATAGTCATATATATAATTATAGTTGGATATGTCTTTAAATCTTAAAAATAAAAAAAATAATATTAATACTTAGTAAATATTATTTTATTTAATTTTTATTTGAAATATATTGTACTTGAATTCAAATATAACGGTTTAACGGCCGGTTTAAATCTTTCTCAATGCTTCCAAACATTTCCGTTTATGTTAATAGCAGTTAACATAGCTGTAAAAATTATTAACATAGTTCTAAACGTACAACATTGAATAAAAAGCTTTCACCATTGTTCTTAAGTATGGCAACACTAAATGTTTAAGCTGCTAACATTAACATCAAAAGCATCTACTAGGTAATACAGTGTATATAAATTGGCCGTGAGAACACCATTGAGTCAGTCTAATTGGAAGCGTCGTTTAGTGAAGACAAATTAACTGCCTTGGCTGTATAATCTTGTACATTATTAAAGTGTGTTGTATAAACTGTGTAATTTAAGTGTGTGTTTATATTAGAACGCAAGTAACTATTTAAACTGTTATTGTTGTACATTTTTTAAATAAAATAAAGAGTCGTTACAACTTTTAAACTACTAAACTGCTGTTATTTGCAATCAAAGTACAAGTTTATTTAAAGGAAATAAAGAACCGTTTTTAAAAGGTAAAAACGTAAATATATATATATATATATATATATATATATATATATATATATATATATATATATAATATTATTATTATTATTTAATATTCAACAAAATCGTTTAAGTGATAATGTAAGAAATTAAATTATAAATTGTAAAATAAATCTTTATTTGCTAGAATATTTGATTTATTAGAATTTATAAGTTAAAAAAAAAGAAATGAAGCGTCGCAGACAAAAAACTAAATTTTCATTTTTATTTAATATTTCACAAAATTTTATAATAAATTTATAGATTTTTAAATAAATTTTTATTTAAAAATGTATTTGATTTATTAGAATTTTAACTTAAAAAATAATAAAGCGCCTCAGGCGAAAAATTATTTAAAAAAAACGTTAGATTTTTTTTAAATAATTTTTCATTTTTATTTAATTTTTCACAAAAGTGTAAAAATGATAAAGGAATAAGACTTACTAAACACTTTTAAATTATAATATTAACAAATATGTTACGAGTAAAAATTGATTATTTTTTCTAAATATTAATTTTTAAAGTGCTATATTTTTGTTATTTAATAGACTGGGGGTATGATATGGGGATCATATGAAAGCTTGAAATGTTCTCTAAATGATTTGATGTATACGAGAGTACCGTTATGTCTATGTAGTTATGAGATTACGGTACTTTTGTAAAAAAGTCAAAATAAAAATTAATAAAATATCATATTGTCTCACAATGGGTTAATGATTTAGCACATTTTATATATCAATCGAAAGGTCTTTTCAATGATATCCATATTGTTCATATTCATTAAAGGAGGAAGGAGAAAATTGCATTCTTATAACTTCAGGTACCCATGCCAAATGCTACTGAATAATTATCAAAATTATTTAAAAATCAAGTGTGTTGGTAGTCTTGATTTATGCCTTTAAATTTATAGATCTTTTTTTAGAATAAAACAGGAAAAAAGGAAATCAAGTCTGAAGGAATACGCATTATTTTGTAAATTTCAATCCGAATATTTTTGAAACGGTAATTCGAATAATTTTTAAACACGTTATAAAATAATTAATGAAGAATTCAGAAATACAAAGTTCATTTAAATATATATAATTTTCCTTTAATTTTTTTATTAAAACAATTGGCTCGTGTTACTAAATTTACCCGCAAGTTATCACAGTTTTTTACAAGAATATCGAAAATATATTGTTCTATCCAATTAAATTCGAAAAAATGTCAAACAATCAATACAATTCAGTCGCGAAACAGCTCTGGGTGAATAAACATGTACCACGTCGCCATTATCGCTTAATCAGTCTGCACTTTGTTTTTTTGTCTTCAAGAGTTTGCGTCTTACTCTCGCATTGGCTGATGCTATACGCGTCGCATAACTATACCGTGTTACGGTTCTCCGAGGCTTTGCATTAACCACATGCTTTTACTTTGAAATCTGAAAAGTTCTATGGATTAGCATGGTGGAGTATCAAACAAAACTCAATTTTGGTTGCGAATAGGAGGAGTTGAATTCGGCTTCCTACGCGTAGGTGTGGTTCGAAGGCAGTGTTTCGGAGGAGGCTCCTTAGACGTTTTTTGCTGTAATGGATTATTTTCCAGCCTAACAGTTTAAAATATCCATATTTATAGCAATTTTATTTTCAAAATGTCCCACTGAGTAATGTGATACAGTTGGTCATTTTGCTTTTAGATGAAAATTCTTTCTCTGATCTAGATTTTCAGCAAACTATGTAATGAAGTTTTTAAGTACAAAAGTTTTACTAGGAGAAAATTTTTCACAATTTCAAAAGTAAATCCACACAAGAAATTTAATGAAATTTTTTTCATGTATCGAAATTATACTAAATTTCTGCTTTCAGTATTTAGAAGAATTCTTCAAAATAGATGTGCAATTTGCGAATTTATTCTCCTAAATCTAGCAGAAGCAAGTTCAAGCGCAATATTTGGCTGTGCCGAATCTTTTATGCCTTTCGCCACTTTACCAACGAATAAAAAGAAATAGTATGCCTTAACATAGTGTCTACATTAGAGAATTTTTTATCAAGACAAACGTTAAACTTAACCCGAATTTGTGGAAGGTGGCAACAGTTGCACAAAAACAACAATATGGCGTATTCTTTATTGTTTTTTTATATATGCAGTTTGACAACTGTAACAACCAAAATAATAATCAGCTATTTAACTAAGGTTACCTTGTATATATTCGCACTGATTTTGACGTTTGTTTTGATAAAAATTTTCCTAATGTAGATACTAGGTAATATTTTCATATTTACCATATTATTCATATTATAATAAATGTTTGAACACAAAGCTGGGAAATAATGTTTAACAAAAGCTGCAAATTTATTGTTCTCTTTTAAAATTTTGCCCTTTTTGACAAAAAGAGAAGTCCAAAATAATTATTTTTGTTTTTAAAAGACAAATAAAGTATAAAAATGCGAAATAAATTAAAATTTTCGGTAAGAGACAATTTATCATATAAATTTCTCATGTACGTTTTCTCCACCTCTTAACACAAAGTAGGAAATACAATTGTTTTCCCGTTATTCTGTCGACTTTATTTCTAATATAGTGGAAGGTGGCAACAGTTGCCCAAAAACAACAATATTGCGTATTCGTTATTATTTTTTATATATGCAGTTTGGCAACTGTAACAACCAAAATAATAATCAGTTGTTTAACCAAGGTTACCTTGTATAAATTCGCACTGATTTTGACGTTTGTTTTGATAAAAATTTGCCTAATGTAGACACTAGGTAAAGTAAAGAAATAAAAATGCCTCCGTGTAGACGTACAGTTACTTTTCAGACGGCTAACAGCCGATTTTGAGCCGCCGCCACCACTGTTATAATGGTTCGGCGGAGGTATCTGTTTCATTTTAAAATAACCCGCCGTAATTGTATTTGAGAACTTTCTTCTGTGTAACTACAAAAAAATTAAATTTTATAATGTCTTCGAATTTGGCAAATGTTTATGCCAATTTGTTAAGAAAATATGGCGAAAATTATATGATAACTTATGCCACAGCGCCTACCTATTTAAATAACATTGTAGGCGCAGCTGAGAATCCTGGAAAGATTATACTATTTTATGTGGAGGTAGATATGTGTTGATACTGTCGAAATTTCTTTTTGAGTTATTAAAATTATACTTTTATATTTCAAGGATCGTTCAAAGGGAAAGGCTCTGAATTTTGTATCACCCTCCAAGTTAAATATTAAAAAACCCACAAACGTTGATTTAGATTTAACCGGTAGCCCTTTAAAAGATGATTGTGAAGTAGAGGCTATTGACGATATGTCTTTAGATCTCAATTTAATCTATTCGAATCCTTGGAAACCCGAAGAAGAGTATCACAAGGGCATATTGGCAGATAAGGCCAGAACTATTATAACATTGGACGATTTTCAAAAAGGTGTAGCAGCCGCAGATGCTTTTGGCTCCGTTTGGTTCTTATGTACTGCCGGAGATGTTTCAAAAACTCTTTTTTTACAATATGAATTTGGACGTAATCAAAACACTAGAGGCGTTATTAATTACATGGGAATTGTGGCTTCACATGCTGTAACCACTCAATCTTTGTTGCAGCAGCATTATTCGTTAGTGGGTAAAGATGCTCGCGTTGAAACTCAAATTGAAAATACCTATCATATTAAATCGAATATTTCTATAAAATGTTCCTGGTCAAGTGCATCAGTTACTCCTTTGTTAATAGATTTGAGAACATGTGATGTTGTACTTAAACAAACATTTCGCTTCGGTGATTGTTGTTTGTCCACACAGGATTTTATTAATCAACTGCGTATACTGATGTCCATACGCGATGAAATAATTTCATATAAACAATCGGAAAACTCGGATATGGCAAAAGAAGCCGTTTATTCGTGTGGCATGTAAGTTAATGAATTTTTACGATAATATAAAAAATATATAATTATAAATAAGTATAGTTTTTGAAAAAAGGATCGCGAATAATGATATAACTCCAGGTAGGGACTTAAGAAAACATGAAGATTGTTTTAATGGATAGAGTGTTCGACATTATTTTGTAGTAATTTATTATCATTGTTTTTTTTTTTTTTTTTTGATTTACATACAGTAGAGGTCAAAAAATTCGAGACTGAGATGATATTCTACCATTGTCTCTATTTTTGCCTCCTAAATATTTTTATATATATTTTTTCGTATTTATTGAAGCTTATTAATTGCATTTTGTTCAAGACTAAAACGAAACGATTCGGTTAACTTATAGTAACGAAAAATATTTATTACTCAAAATATTTGCAAATCTTTCTTCTACCTTTTTTATGATTAGAAATAATGGTGTATGGTAAATACTTTATTATCCTTTAATAATTTTAATCTTTTTTTTTTGCATTTTATAAAAAAGTCACTATGGACAACTTTTCAAAGTGAGGTATTTTTTATATTTTTCCTTATTTTTTGTATTTTTCCTAATTTTTCTTTTATATTTTTCCTTATTTTTTTGTTTTTCCTTGATGCTCTTAAGAATTGCAAATGTTTTGAATTTTTTGTTAAATATTAAACGAAAAATTCCTTAAAATATTCTTTTGATATTGATTTTCGATTTTTTTATGTTAGCAACATCATTTTTTCATCAGCAAATTTTATTTACACAATTTTGCAAAATAAAATAAAGTAAAATTCGTTAAAATTAAATTCTCTTCAAAAATTTTATGTTCCCAGAAAAAGTTAAATTAGTTCTACAACTAGTTCCAGAACGAATGAAAATAACCTGTTGACATTCTAGTTTGACATTACGACCAATGATTTTTGTTCGAAATTGTCACCTCCAGAAGTGTTACATAGCCACTCCATGAAGCGAGAACTACTTAATCAATGATTTTTTTTCCAAAATGTCACGTTTAGAACTAGTTTTATAGAAGAGTCAGGGGACGGTTCAAGAGTCAAAAGTTAAAACCAATGACTTGCTTTATTTTATTTTTATTCTAATTAATTTAATTTTGTTAAACTCCCCATTGCAGAAGATATGCGACTAACTTGTGCGGCATACATTAAACTTCCAATTACATTTTGGTAGGGTATATATTTCATTTCTCTTATTTCATCATTAGTCTTAGGACACAAGTCTTTAGAAATTTTTTGGTTTACATCTAACGGCGTTGCAACGGGTTTAGAATGTATCATATTAAACTTTTCGAATACATGATTTTGTCTTACCGTAAATTACCGTGTAAAAATTAGTATGTCATCGTAAGTTTTTAGTATTAGTATGTAACGTAAGTTTTTTCATTATTTTTTAACTTGTAGTAAATACAAGGTTCAGTTTTGGATTGAGTAAGACTCATGCTATCAAGCTTTTTATTCCAAACTCTTTAGTCTTATCTACATTAAACACTTCAGGAATCTTCATATAAATCTCACTGCTAGACTTTGTAGAAGACGTATTGAGGAGTATCTAACCACTGAAAAAATATTTATTCATAATGTATAAAGTTGCAAATACCCTTTTATTACTAATCTTGCTTTGTATCTTTTAATATTGCCATTAGAATCTTTTTTAATTTTGAGACACCACTTACTAACTATAGCTTTCCCTTAGGAAGGCTTATGAGTCCTAAATACCGTTCTCTATGAGAGTATTAAGTTCATCATTCATAGTTTTTTCCAGTGTTCCTTGCTTTACGGTTTTTGGTTCTTGCTCACTATATACCACATTACATTCAAAACTAAAGCTTTTTACTGGTTTTCGAGTCCTGTACTTACTTATCATGAATTGTGGTGATCAATATACTGTTTGATTGCTTTCAGTTTCGAATCCTTCAAAGAGTGTAGCAATTGTTTCATAGGAAAATTATTCAACAGATTAATTTTCTTGTAAACTTACAAAACTTTCTGATGGGATTTCTCACATATCACATCCGGTGTGATTCAGTTCGCATTATTAAAGAACTGATTTTCTATAAATTTAGGATCATAGAAACGATACGTTTCCGCATAACGACAGTATCCAACAAAAATAATTTCTTCTGCTTTAAAATAAGGCTTCCTTCTCTTTTCTTTCGGTATGTGGATTAGTTTTACATCCAAAAACTTTCAAATACTTGGTTTTTTACCTAACCCCATTAACATTAATTTGTGTGCTATTTTCAAAATTTCATTCACATACTCTTCAACGCTTTTGCATTCGCGGAAGGGTCCATAACCTGTTACTGCTTTGAAAGTTTGACAAAAAATAACTAAAAAATTTATTTCTATAATTACATAAAATGCAAATCATAAAGCACTCCATGCAATAAGTAAGTATACATTAGTAAAATTGAGTGAGCTTTTGAATGTGTACGTCACACCGACGTACACATACATGGAAAATCAAAATCGTTTTGATTTTAAAATGAACTCATAATGCAGACAGTTTTTTTCGAATGAATTTGATTATTTTTTTTTATGAAATTTTTTTTGTTTTTCACTCCAAATTTTATTTTCAAACAATTTAATTGTCATACTGAATCAGGTCCTTAACTTTTTTGTTTTTAATCAATTTTTTTTCATAAAAAATAAAATTTTGTTTGATGACTGTGTAGCGAATACGTCAATCATCGGCAGTACCACTTTGCAGTATGTGTCTGTGGGCGCCTTAATATAATATTTTCAAACAAATTATATACAAAGTATATTATATACGTGTTCACTTTTATTCTTTAACATAAACATTTCTAGAAAGTTACGAGGGACCCAGTAATTTGATCACAGAAATGATGTAAAAGTAATACAGAATTAGCTCTTAAGCACTAGTTCTAAAAAACAGTACTAGTTCCTCAGCTCGAAAAACATTCTTTAAAACCCATTTAGATCCACAAAAGGGTGTCAGAATTGGTAGTGACACCACTAGTTCTAGGGATGTTATTAAAGAATCTTAAGTAGTTGTGAAACACCAGTTCTAGAACTAATGATTTTAGAACAAGTTCTATAATTTTTCCTGGGTTATGTTATTTTGTAATAAAATTTATATTAAATTAAGTTATTCATAGACAAATTAAATGTAACTTAAAAAAACTGATATCTATTATATATACATATACATGTGTATATAGTAATTCACCAAAGATTTCTCTTATATACAGAATTCAAAAACGATATACTGTCAAATGAATTCGGTTCTAGTTGGTTTCTGTTTTCCTTCAAAATATTTCCCGCTAAAGCCAAGACACGTTCTGATGCTGTACTGCTGGCCGGAATAGATAATATTTTTATTGCTAATTTAGTCAACTTAGGATACTTAGTGGAATTATTTTTCCACCATAACATTACATCGAAGTCCTCCGTAAGACGTACGTTTTCATTAGCATAACTCTCAACTTCATCCCTTACATTTTCCGGAATGGAATCTGATGCTTTTTTAACGAGATTAGGAAAAAAGAATGTTATGTCGCTTGCAGATGTTTGTGTGGTAGAAAAAACCGAGGTATTTGGCAAGGATACTAAGAAATCTTCAACGTCTGGTGGTGTTTCTGGTGCTGTCTCGGAATTACTTTGCTGGTAATCATTTTGATATTTTGATGTTGCTGGTGATTGTGGTAGTATGAAGTCTTTAATATCTAGTGGTGTTACCGGTCGTTGTTCAGCAACGCCAACTGAGGGATTATTTTCTGCTATCATTCTTTCCATACAAAATTCCTTTATGTCATTTATATCATTTGGCTGTAAAGATATAGCGGGAGGGTATAAAAATACAGCAGCTTTGTGCCAAATACTTAAATTAGAACGCCATTTCTCCAATTGCAATAATATATTTCTTTTAAGGGCTACTATACAATCATCTTCCATAAATTTACTATAGCAAATTGATTGAATTCTATTAATGGAAGGTATTACATAACAAAGTGTAGGAGAAGTGCAAACTTGAAATTTATTATAAATAATATCAAAATCATTGCTTATCTCTACTAATGCTTGCAGAAGAGCTACGTTGAAATTTAGCATGCTAATGGTTTCAACATTGTTTTCCAAAGTGTTTTTTACTGTTGCATAATTTTCAAAAACTGATTTAAACATTGTGAAGTTTGTATTCCATCTTGTCGGAAAATGACTTTTTAAATTGGTTTTCAGCAAATGCTGCATGTTGGCCTTTTTGAAATAATTTGAGATTTGTTTACAAGATTCTATAATTCCTCTTAATTCAGTTGTTAACTCAAAAGCCTCATCTAGTATATTTGAAAATAAATCAGCTGAACAGTTTATTCGAGTTAAGTCCTTAAGCGCGCTCGTAATGTTTATTCTTCTATCAGTTACAAAAACTACATTGGACAGATTTGTTACATCGAATTCTTCAAAAAGACTGTTTAGTTTTTCTCTTATATTGACTGCAGTATCGCACATGAAATCCATGGATTTCATGCCTAAAGTAATGTCCACAAGTTCAAAATTAATTTGAAAATGTAAAGTGGCACACAAGAAATTTCTTTTAATAATATTATCATTCCACAAATCGATTGTAACCGCTGCCTCTCCGTTTTCTACCAGTTCTTTTATATGCTGTTTAATTTCTAGTTTTTTCTCATCAGCAATCAATTTGGATTCCTGCAATAATATCTGTGTGCTGGGAATAAGATCGTCTAAATCAACATTTTCTCCGTACTTGGCACCAATCTTTATACATCTAACAACAATGTTTCTAAGTCCAGAACCTTCAACAATACCAAAGGGCTGACAGTTTTCTATTACCAAGTTCAAAAAATCCTTAAAACAAGCTTCTTTATCTCCTGTGCTTGCTACTATCGGAACTATATCATGTGTTCGTGAGTGAACACATTTGTGCTTACTTAAATTCGATGTTTGTTTTTTTGTATACCTAAAAACTCGATGACATCCTTGACAATGGACTTGTTCATCTAACACTGTGCCATCATCTTTTACAATTTCCGAAAAAACTTTCCATATAATACTTTTTTTGTTTTGTTTCTTTCTTAGCTTATACACTCCACTATTTATTTTCTTTATAATAACGTCGGTGTCTTCCATATTTAATATTGCATTAAGTAATTTGTATATTATGTGTTTGGATGAATGTATAATGTGCGCTTTTATATACAGTTTTTACTTGTATTATAAATGTAAGATACAAAGGGGTATAATGTGTACACAGAGTACTTAATAATTAAACACAAGTTGGCAACGCTTTCACTTGCGAGAAAGTAGTATGTACACGAAGTACTTGTTGTTTAACAGGGATGGAAAAAATAATTTTGGAATCGTACTTAAATGAGAAATATAAATTAATATAATATTTTTTTTTATCCTTTGGGCTATCAAAATTCAGTATTGTTAAATCAAATGCAAAACCATCAAATATTTTACAAATAAAATTTTTGAAAGCAAAAAAAAAATTAATTTAAAAAGGTTTACAATATACATTGATATAACGATACAACAGTGGTTGTAAATTGAACAAATATTTGCTTAAAAATTATTTCATTTTTCTTAACTCTATGATTTCTAAAATATAAATTATGTTACCCCTAATTACCCCTAATCTAAAATGTGTTAATTCGATTTAGTGTATTTTATACAAGTTTGACTTTTTTGAGTTCTAACTTAGACTCTACAAAAATGATTGTAATGATCGTACTATCCAATTAGAACTTATTGCCGAAAATGTATTATCTTATACTCTTACACATTAAAGGCCCATATATCATTTCTTTGACTTTGAATACCTTAAAATATAAGTATCGATATATTCACATTAAAATTTTGTCCATAATATAAATTGAGCCAAAGTTTTAGTTATTGTAAATCAGTTTTTCATTGGCACTGTGTAAAATCTCTAAATTGGACCATTTTTATTTTACAAAAAAATGTGCAATAGATTTTTTACGAATAGAAGTTACGTTGAAATTACAAAGATTTTATTCAAAAATTATTCAAGAAATTTTAAATTGTCCCATTTTTGGATAATTACACAGAAATCAGCAACACTGATCTAAACTCACAAGATTTGAAACTAATAGAGTGCAAAATTTTAGCATTATATAGGTTTCATTTTATAATTATGATTGGTGTTCAAGATTCAAAAACTTAGAAAAAGGGCTAAAAATTACTTAATTTTTTCCTATTCTTCTACGCTTTTCATTCGCTCGTTTATACTTTTTGATAAACTAATCCGACCTTGTGGATATTTTTAATACTGTCTTTGTTATTGTGCAGATTTTCAACAGTTAAATACAGGGTAGTTCTGATGACAAGTTTTTGATTTTTAAAATTTTTTGGGTGGGGTCTTAACGGAATGCAGAATTTGGAATAGGGATTAATATTTGTTGCAATTGTGCGTACTTTGCGCTATATTTCGTTGATGTGCCCGAAATAGTCAACGCAGTAGATAGTCTTAAAGTTTGGTAAACAATAGCGAAAATTCAGTGGTGGTCAATAAAAAAAGTGTGAAAAAATTATATTAAATAATTTGTTACAAAGTGGGCGTAAAAAAGGGACGTGGCATCCAATAAATAGGTTTTATAGGCCTTAGTATCTTTTTAACTATATATGAAGCGGTTCAGTTGGTTGTCTTGAATATATAACTACCTTATTCCTTAATAATATTTTTTTTTGGCATTTTATAGAAAAAAAAAAAAAAAAAATTCACTATAGACAAATTTTCGAAGTGAGGTGAATAAAATCTTTTACAAAATAATAGTGTTAATGCTTTTTTGTTTTGAATTTTTTGTTAATAAATATAAAAAAGTGGTTAAAATATTCCTTTGATATTGGTTTTCGGAATATGTTTTTATGTTAACAACATAGATTTATCATCAGAAAATTTTGTTTACACAATTTTGCAATATAAAATTAAATTTTTCCTTGAAATTAAATTCTATTCAAATGTTTTATGTTCCAAAAAAAAAAAAAAAAAAAAAAAAATGTATTAATTAGTTCTACAACTAGTTTCAGAATGCATGAAAATAGCCAGTTGACATTTTACTTTGGCGTTACGACCAATGAATTTTGTTCGAAATTGTCACCACCAGAACTAGTTCTGCGAAAGTGTTACATAGCCGGTATCCATTCTATGGAGCGATTCTAGAAGTAGTTCTTTAATCAATATTTTTTTTACTAATTTGACACGTTCATAACTAGTGCCTCAGGGAATTATTTAAGAATCAGATGTTAAAATGAATCAGCCTAACCACAAAAGAAATTTAAAATTAAATTTTTGTTAAAATCAATTTTATTTTAAAATAGAAGTTCTGTTTTTTCCTTGCCATAAGAAATATTTAAAAAACTATTTTAAAAGCTTATGCGTAGGGCGAATGTATGTAACGGTAGAAAAGTTTTATGGTAAAAATTATTTCTTCTACGATGAGAAAAATTAAATTCGGTTTTGGTATAAAAAATAATATAGGATTTAAAAAATATGAATTATTTTTATAATCTTCAACAAAAAGCAAAAAAAAAAAAAAAAAATTAAATTGTATTTATATTTGTGGATGTAATCCGCATCAAAGGTCGAAAATGTATTGAGCATCCGCAAATAGAATTGTGAATTATATTTAATAATTTTTGAATACTCTTTTGTGCAACTATGTGTGTTTATGATGTGTGGTGAAGGTGGTTTCAGCACTAATGGATATAAATAAATTTTGATTAACACAATTTTAAAGTTAGGTTGAGTTTTTTTGACAAGCCTTCCATTCTTTGTATTCTTTGATTAATAGCCTGATTTTGTAAAAGGAACGAAAATTCGTTTCGAAAATTTATATGAAAAATAATAAATAAATCCAAATTTATTTATTGTTTTATTTATTTAAAATAATAATAATAATAATATAAAGAAGCCTCCTTAGACTAATTAACATATATTAAAAAGATTTACTCCTTAATAAGGATATCTAAAATAAATAAAAAATATCTATTGTTATTCACTTAATAAATAAAATAAGCGGACAGGTGTCAGGTACTATTCTGAAAATCGCACATTTTAGGGAGAAAACGGATAAAAACTGTATTTTGGTACATTTTTGGCACCCTATGTATCTTTTAATCAAGCAAACGCAGAAATATAATTTTTACTATATTCATAACTTATCGAAAAATGAGAAACACAAATTGGGTACTTCTTTATCATTCGAACGTTTAGGGGCAAAAATTGTACCTACTTTCTGTACATTTTTCATAAAACATTTTTTTATTTCTATTAATATATACTTATACAATTTAGAAATTCATTGTTCAAACTCAATAATGAATTTTCTATTATATTAAACCTCCTCCTAATGGTACTTTTTGAATTTTTTGTACTAATTGACCTAGACCTAGAATGAATTTAAAGATACTTGGTCCTATGTGGGTAAGAATTCAATGGGGGACCTTTGTGGAACTTTTTTATATTTTAATGGTACTTTTTAAATATTCTACAATATTGAACCTAAAAACATGAAATTTAATATATATCGTCCTAAGTGAATGAGTATCCAAACGAGCGGACTTTGTGGTACTTTTTTGTCCTTGTCATGGTATTTTTTTAATTTTGTATAATATTGAACGTATAAAAATTAAATTAAAGGTACATGGTTCTGTGGTACTTTTTCGTTCTTCTAATGTTACTTTTTAAATTTTCTATAATATTGAACCTAGAAACATGAAAATAAAAATACAAAGTCATACGTAGGCAAGAATTCAAGAGGGGAGACTTTTTTTGTTCTTCTATTGCTACTTTTTGAATTTTCTACATTATTGAAGGCCAAACAAAAGGCATAATAAAAGGCACATACTGCCATAAGTAGTAGCAAAAATTAAAAAAAAAACAACATTCCAAATCTATATATATGGAAGTGATTCAGAATCATAATAAAAGTAGACTACAGGTCTACCAAATACCGCATAAGTTTTCAATACAAATTGTCGAAAAGAATTTTCGTTTCATTTTACAAAATCAGGTCCTAAAACGAAATTTTAAAATTTAGATTGAAAAATATTTTATGGTATGAAATTAAAAATAATAGTCGACTTTATCGACTTTTTAGCTTTTGTGATTAGGATAAATAATTTTTGCTTGATTTCATTTTCATTCTAATTAATTTAATTTTCTTAAACTGTGTTTTTTGTTTTTAACAATTTTTGGATTTTAATTTTTTTAACATTTCTAGGAAGTTAAGTACAGAATTAGTTCTTAAGCACAGTTCTGGAACTAATGATTTTAGAACAAGTTCTATAATTTTTTTCTAGGTTATGTTATTTTCAAATAAGTTTTTATATTTATTTACATTAAATTACGTTATTCTTAAATATAACTTAAAATTTAATTAAAATCTAATATCTATTATATATACATATACATGTGTATATAGTAATTCACCAAAGATTTCTCTTATATACAGAATTCAAAAACGATATACTGTCAAATGAATTCGGTTCTAGTTGGTTTCTGTTTTCCTTCAAAATATTTCCCGCTAAAGCCAAGACACGTTCTGATGCTGTACTGCTTGCCGGAATAGATAATATTTTTATTGCTAATTTAGTTAACTTAGGATACTTAGTGGAATTATTTTTCCACCATAACATTACATCAAAGTCCTTCGTAAGACAGACGTTTTCATTAGCATAACTCTCAACTTCATCCCTTACATTTTCGGGAATGGAATCTGAGGCTTTTTTAACGAGATTAGGAAAAAAGAATGTTATGTCGCTTGCAGATGTTTGTGTGGTAGAAAAAACCGAGGTATTTGGCAAGGATACTAAGAAATCTTTAACATCTGGTGGTGTTTCTGGTGCTGTTTCGGAATTACCTTGCTGGTACTCATTTAGATATTTTGATGTTGCTGGTGATTGTGGTAATATGAAGTCTTTAATATCTAGTGGTGTTACCGGTCGTTGTTCAGCAACGCCAACTGAGGGTTTATTTTCTGCTATCATTCTTTCCATACAAAATTCCTTTATGTCGTTTATATCATTTGGTTGTAAAGATATAGCGGGAGGATATAAAAATACAGCAGCTTTGTGCCAAATACTTAAATTGGAACGCCATTTCTCCAATTGCAATAAAATATTTCTTTTAAGGGCTACTATACAATCATCCTCCATAAATTTACTATAGCAAATTGATTGAATTCTATTAATGGAAGGTATTACATAACAAAGTGTAGGAGAAGTGCAAACTTGAAATTTATTATAAATAATATCAAAATCATTGCTTATCTCTACTAATGCTTGCAGAAGAGCCACGTTGAAATTTAGCATGCTAATGGTTTCAACATTGTTTTCCAGAGTGCTTTTCACTGTTGCATAATTTTCAATAACTGATTTAAACATTGTAAAGTTTGTATTCCATCTTGTCGGACAATGACTTTTTAAATTGGTTTTCAGCAAATGCTGCATATTGGTTTTCTTGAAATAATTTATGACTTGTTTACAAGATTCTACAATTCCTTTTAATTCAGTTGTTAATTCAAAAGCCTCATCTAGTATATTTGAAAATAAATCAGCTGAACAGTTTATTCGAGTTAAATCTTTAAGTGCGCTCGTAATGTTTATTCTTCTATCAGTTATAAAAACTACATTGGACAGATTTGTTACATCGAATTCTTCAAAAAGACTGTTTAGTTTTTCTCTTATATTGACTGCAGTATCGCACATGAAATCCATGGATTTCATGCCTAAAGTAATGTCCACAAGTTCAAAATTAATTTGAAAATGTAAAGTGGCACACAAGAAATTTCTTTTAATAATATTATCATTCCACAAATTGATTGTAACCGCTGCATCTCCGTTTTCTACCAGTTCTTTTATATGCTGTTTAATTTCTAGTTTTTTCTCATCAGCAATCAATTTGGCTTCCTGCAATAATGTCTGGGTGCTGGGAATGAGATCGTCTAAATCAACACTTTCCCCGTACTTGGCACCAATTTTTATACATCTAAGAATAATGTTTCTAAGTCCAGAACCTTCTACAATACCAAAGGGCTGACAGTCTTCTATTACAAAGCTCAAAAAATCTTTAAAACAAGCTTCTTTATCTCCTGCACTTGCTACTACAGGAACTATATCACAGGAACTATATTTAATGAAGCATTTGTGCTTCATTAAATTCGATGATTGTTTTCTTGTATACCTAAAAACTCGATGACATCCTTGACAATGAACTTGTTCGTCTAAAACTGTGCCATCATCTTTTACAATTTCCAAAAAAATTTTCCATATCATACTTCTTTTGTTTTGTTTTTTTCTTAGCTTATACACTCCACTATTTATTTTTTTTATAATATCGTCGGTGTCTTCCATATTTAATATTGTTCTAAGTAAAATTTGTATATTATGTGTTTGGATGAATGTATAATGTGCGATTTTATATACAGCTTTTACTTGTATTATAAATGTAAGATACACAGAAGTATAATGTGTACATAGAGTACTTAATGCTTAATCACAAGTTGGCAACGCATTCACGTGCGAAAAAAATAATGTGTACCACAGAGTACTTAGTGTTTAACAGGGATGGTAAAAGGAATTTTTGAAAGATACTTAAATGAGAAAGATAAATATAATTATTACTGTTATTATTTTTAATCTTTGGGCTGTCAAAATGCAAATTGTTAACTCAAGCGCAAAACCACGTAAGTAAAATTTATTCTTCACATTAATTAACTGAAAATTCAATAAAACCAAAATAAATATTATATTTATTTAGTAAATTTTTAAATTTATACGTAACATAGGGTATATTAGGATATATTTTTTCATTCTTTTAATAGTACTTTTTAGAATAATATGTAACTTAGAAATTATTATATATATATATATATATATATATATATATATATAAATTTACCGACTTTTGAAATTTTACCGTAATTTTCTCTAGAATCGTTCATTGGGTTGTAAAAAGATGTTCTGTGAAATATTAGTGAAATCGGATATGGGGAAAATATAGCTAAATTTAGCTATAAAATACTTCGTTTTGTAACAAAATGTTTAAAAGTCGTAATCTACACATAATTACATATCAAACAAGACAGGAAAAAATCTGTTGAAAAATTTTAAAGTGGTTACGAATTCCTCAGACAATTAATGTGTTTTAGACCATTTGTGTAAGGAGCGTACAAACAATTTTTTTTTTTTTTTTTTGAGAAATGTTTAAATAAAATGTTTTTTTATTTTAATTTGAACCATAATTACTGAAAAATATGTTTTTGTTTCTACAGAATAATTCAAACCCCTTTATATGTTTGATTAAAAAATTTAAAAAAAAAAAATTAAAAATTTTTTGGAAGTGATTTTCAGACTAAACAGAATTATTACAGAAATATAAATTCTGTAGTTTTTAGGAAAATTGGTCAATGATAATCTTTAAAACACGAAGGTCAAATGTCAAAACTTTGAAAGTTTTAAGGGAAAACATTACGAAAATAAATAAGTTATTTTTATCTGAATTTTAATAAAATTTTATAGAAATATAACTAAAAGACTTTTGTTGATATTAGCGGTAAAAAAGGCAAATTTAACCCTCATCTGAGGGTTACATTTTTTAAACGCACCTAATCTTAAATAAAATGATAATTACCTCATCCTGACAAATAAAGTCATGTTAAACAATCAAAATTCCTCACAGAAATATGTAAATGGATCCAAATCCAGACAAAAAAGTAATTTTTCGTAATGTTTGATTTCAAATTTTAACTTTTGACTTTATTATTTTAAAGTCATACTAATCCAATTTTCTTAAAAACTTCAGAATATATTTTTTGGGGTATAGTTTATCTTATTGTGTAATAATTTTGTTTAGTGTGAATATCAGTTCAAAAACAAAATTTGCTTTATATCTAAAAAACTGCAAAAATGCCTTATTGCCGAAATCCGCAAAATTGAAATCGCAGGTACGGCTTAATCATAGAAGGCATTTATCTAATTCTTTTTTTAGTTTTATTTTCTGTAGTGTTGTCTATAAACCTGCATAGTTTTATTCGAACTTTTTTGAAATTTGTTTAACAAAATTTTAAAAGTTTGAAATTGGAGTTTGGAAACAGTCTTAGAAAAAATCAACATTTTTAACCAAGCATGTAAAGGGGTTTGAATTATCCTGAAGGAACAAAAACATATTTTTCAAATTTAATTAAAAACAGCATTTTATTTAAACTTTTCTCAAAAAATTAAAAATTTGTTTGTACGCTCCTTATACAAGTGGTTTAAACAAATTAATGGTCTGGGGAATTCATGTATTTTTCCCATATAAACTTCAGATTCTATGCGGCACGCTTTAACAATATCCGATTTCACTAATATTTTACACAATACCTTTTAACAACCCATTGAACGATTCTGTGGGGAGGAAACTTTTTGGTACTTTTTCGTATTTATAATGGCACTTCTTGATTTTTCTATAATATTGAGCCTAGAAACATAAAATTGAAGATACATAGTCCTATGTGGGAAAGAATTCAAGAGGGAGGATTTTTATTTATTTATTGATAATCCATCCCAATGTTAAAAGATATAAAATCTTATGGATACAACATTAGTCATTATAAATGGAAACTACAGAAATTTAATAAAAGTTATATAAAATAAGCATAAATAGTAATACAATTAACAAACAAATAACAATTTTTTCCAAATGTAAATAAGACTATAAAAACTAAATTTTCGTGACAGTAAATACAATAAATATAATTATATTTTGAAATAATTAAAAAGTTTATTCTTAAAAGATGTTGCTTGAGAAATAAAATGATAATAATAAGTCAAGAAGTTTGATGATAAATTGTAATAATTGAGTCAAGAAGATTTATGGGTCTTAGGTTCCACGCTTTTCTTATATATCTCATATTTTTAGCTATCTTTCTTTCCAATCTTGTGCTTTATTCTACTAATGTTTTTCTGTTTTTTCGTCTATCAGCTTTCTCTGTTATTTATAAAAGATCACAATGGACCAATGGAATATATTAAAGATGAAATAAATGATTTACAACCTCTTTCAATAACCATAAATAATATTGATTAAGTTAAAATAGACATTTTTTGTTTGTTTTGTTATTTTAAATTCATTAATAGAAATATATGAATGCTTAGAAAAGGATAAAGATTTACATAAATTTGGGAAATGTTATTTTTATAAAAATATTTTGTGATATTATTAAAAGTATACAGAAATATTCGCATATTTCTGAAATGAGGCATGATATGGACTTGAATCTTTTTGCAAAAGATTGGAAGTTATATATGCTAAAGGATAAGCTTAATTTGGAATGCAAAAGGCCCATTTTTGGGTTTTTGGAAAAAATACAAAATTTTTAATTGTTATAACATATTTGTTTATAAAGATATTTTAATGAAATTTGCAGGAAATGTGACTTTAAGATCTTTTAACAACATATTGAAAATTCTAAAAATATATTCCGCTTGTCGATTCGTGCTTTGGGATTTGAGAAAATATGGTCTAAAATCAAAACTTTCATATAAAATGTTGAATTCGGGAGGATGTGTACCATGACCAATTGAGTTATTGGGCTTGTTTTTTATCTTAAAGTCATCTCTGTGAAGTTACCT